>JAGDQO010000730.1:1145000-1710753 GCA_018342035.1 Solanum appendiculatum
TAGAGTAAGGTATTACGTTGTTTAGAATTGGCATATAGATGAGACTAAAAGGAGATTCTATACAAGGATGCTTTGAGATCGAAAGAAGATTAGCATCATTGAAGACGACTTAGCGTATTCATGAATGTTCATCACAATAGAGAAGCACAACTACCCCTACGTGAGATTGACTTCCAATCCCTACACCTCTAGATTACATATTAACTCTTGATTTCATTTTATTTGTAGTTTAGTAGTGATATTTGATAACCAAAACTTATGATTAAGTTGGTGGTTCGATCAACCCAATTGTTTTATTTCTACAAATGAATTAATATAAAATCCAAATTTCTTTATAAGGAATTCTCTAAGTTACACCATTTCCTTTGGGATTTATCCCCGACTCTTTGTGGGATTTTTACTAACTACGATCGCTCACTCTTTTAATTTGTTTTGAAGGGTGATTTGAGCGTTATCACATATGATCCATGAAGGGCTTTTGGAAGTGATCCTTCTCTGTCCATGCCTTCAATTTTCGATAGTCCATGCGTACTTTACACCAGTGACCGACCTCATATGCATGAGCTCATTCTTTGCATTGGGAAGCAAGGTGATTCCTCCTTTATTAAGCACGCATTGAACATAGCTCACTCATTTACTATCTGAAATCAAATAAACCACCCCAATATTCAAGCACTTGCTAATCTACTTCTAGACAACTTTTTGCATGGGCGGATTAAGTATCCTTTTTTACTCAATGATAGGTTTACAATCAGGCATGACTTGGATTTTCTGAGAACAAAGGCTGGCTGGGATACCTATGATATCAGCAATAGTCAACCAATCGCTATCTTGAAACGCTTCATTATAGATGTCAAAGCTTCTACTTCATTTTCATCAAGATCAGCAACAATAATGACTGGTTGGTTATTATCTTACCAAACAACACATACCACAAGTGAGATGGAAGAGCCTTGAGCTCTAACATCGAAGGCTCATCAATGAATTGTTTCGTAGGTAGGGTGTCTCTATTCTACATGTACAAATCCAGCTTCTTCGGTGCATGATTAAAATATTTGATTCCATCAAGTGCATTCACTATCTAGTCGTATTCCACAACGTGCTCTCCATCAAAATTTCCTTATCATAGCCGGTAGTGCCTCAACACCTAATCTTTCATCAATTGGTACTTCTGGTTTCTTTTTAATCGTCAAGTTCACAAAGTACACCACTTTGAGATAGCTTTGATGCTTGATTGACATGTATATTGAATGTTACCTCTTTATTGTTCAATCTGAAATTCATCTCCTCTTTGTCCATATCAACTAAAGCACGCCCGGTTGCAAGGAATTGTCTTCCTAAGATGATGGGCACTTCAAAATAAACCTCACAGTCCAAAATAACAAAATCTACAATGAATATGAAGGCCTCAACCTTAACCAAGACATCTAGGAGGATACTAATTTGTTTCTTGACAGTGCGATCACCCATAACTCAACGCATTGTCATCGGTTTGGGGGATCCTAAGCCCAACTTCTTTATCACTGATATACGCATCAAGTTGATGCCTTCTTTATCACTGATATACGCATCAAGTTGATGCTAGCACCCAAGTTACATAGGGCCTTAACAAAACATAATGCGCCAATCGTACTTCGAATGATTAACACTCTAGGATCCTCTTTGTTTTGCATTAAAAATGTAGTAGCAATGGCACTACAATGTTGAAACTTATAATCTTCTTCAAAACTCGCGTCCCTCTTTTTAGTCACTAGATCTTTCATTAACTTAGCATAGCCTTGCATCTATTCTATTGCTTTAATAAAAGGGACGTTGATTAAGAGTTGTTTCAACATCGAGATAAACTTGCCATATTTAACTTCCTCAGACTTCTTGAATATTGTTTGGAGAAATGGAGGAGGAGGTCTGGGTATCAGAATTATCTTTTGAGTTGCTTCCTTTTATTTCCATACTTGACCTTTGGGTTTCTCCACTTCTTAAGCTTTAGTATCCTCGGGACATGGGTAATCCCACTTGTCCACTCAGTGCTAAGCATAATTCCCAAGGATTAGACATAGTTCAATTATCATAAGTAGACATGGGTAGTCGCCTATTTTCTACATTAGGGAAAATGGGTGATCGCCTCTTGTCCCCTCATTAGAATAACTCCTTAATCATGGATTCAATTTTTAGTTGAGCAAACCTTTCAAACAAGTTATGAATCAGTACATGAGAGAAAACCTTTCACATTCATAGGTTAGGTAATATATGAGAATTCCTTTCACAACTCAACAATAACATCAATATATCATAACTTTGGTACTTCAATCTCAAAGCACCCTAAATTCATTATTAACTTAATAAGAGACATGCATGATTTCATAAACTTCATCTTTACATAGTTTATCATGCTCGTAACTTACAAATCATAGAGTTCATATGGGTTCATGAGAATTTCTCTCTAATCATGCAATTCAATGCAAGTTCATGCTTAGAAAACCATAAACAAGGAAATTTGTCCATAATTGAAGGAACCCACATAATAGAGGAAAATCATAGTTTTTGATTATACATGCTTACTTTCATAAAACCATCGTTCGGTCAATCATAATCTCATCATAAAAATCCTTAGCTTGGAAATCATAATTCATGCATGGATTCATAGAGATTTCATATAGTTCATCACTTCATAATTCAACCCACCAACAAATGCATAATTTTGAAATTTGGGGGAATTGGCATGGGTTCATGGGGGTTCATCTAAATTCATAAAATTCAACTCAATTCATGCTTCTTAGTTCATAAATCAATCAATTAAATCACCATTGCAAGGAACCCATGACATGGAAGAAAACCCCTAATTCAATTGAGGACTTCTAACTTTAAAATTAAATAATTTAGGGATTCCATGGAGGAACGGGCTCCATGGATGAACACTATCATACCTTAGGGTCTCAATTCCTTAAGAAATTTGATGAAGAAAGCTTGATCTCTTGTACCCTAGATTGCCCTCTTCTTCTTCTTCTAACTTCTAGAGAGAAATATTTGAGAGATGAGGGTTTGGGGAATTTTGTAATGTGGTTGGAAAGGGTAGATTTTAGGATTGAAAGGGCATTTATAGTGTTAGGAGAAGTTATAAACCGACTTAGATTAGTAAATAGGCCATTCAATGAAAAGACCAACGACCCCTTTAAAATAACTGTCGGGCCCTTACCTACGGTTGGATCTACCGTTGGACCTACGGTCCGTAGTTAGACCTACGATCCGTCTTGTCCTTTCGTAGGTAGATTCAGAGACTGACAATTTTTACCCTGCATTGACGAGTCCCCCATGTACGGTTCGTGGGTCGACCTACGGCCCGTACGTAGCCATCGTAGATCAAATTATTAGCTCTAAAAATTTAACTAAGTATGGGTTTCACCAACGAACCCTAACTCCGACTCGTACACTTGACAACAGCTCATCCTGGAAAGTCATTGTTGGGGTCCTAAACTTATCATTTTGAAAACTTGGTCTTGCTACCTACGGTTCGTACCAACGGCCCATCAGTCGACCTACGGTCCGTAGGTGGCCTCCGTCGTCACTGGAACCAACCCATAAAAATTCAAAATATTTCCCCCCTTTGAATCCGGGGTATTACAATCACCCTTACATGAGATTGACATCCAATCTCCACACCCCTAGATTATTTATTAACTCTTGATTTCGTTTAATTTGTAGTTTAGTTGTGATATTTGATAACCAAAACTTTAGATTAAGTTGGTGGTTCGGTCCACCCAATTATTTTACTTCTACAAATGAATTAATTTAAAATCCAAATTTCTTGATAAGGAATTCTCTAGGTTATATCATTCCCTGTGGGATTCTACCTCGACTCTTCGTTGGGTTTTTACTAACTATGATCACTCATTCTTTTCATTGATTTTTTAGGGTGATTTGAGCGTTATTGAAAATGGAGCCGCTTCCAGGGAACGGTAGTTGAAAATTCTAATTGAGAAATTAGATTTTAGATTTACTTAGTTGTAGTAGGTTTGTTGTTTGGTGTTGTTGTTGGCAGATTCGCAGGTTAACAAAATATGTGATCATGGGAGTGACAAATATAGTCACTATGGTAAAAATGACAACCTGTGGGATCTAAATGACCATCACATTAATGTCATTCTAACCACAGGACAAATCCGGATACCTACTGGAACTAGGAGGGTCGTGTTTCACATCACTAGAACTATGATTCAATTGCTCCAAATAAAAGGAATGTCTGGGGGTCTAGCTCACGAGGATCCCCATGAACACCTTAGGAATTTCATTGAGCTATGTGGACCCTTTGTGTTCAAGAATATATCTAAAGAATCAGTAAGGTAGAGGTTATTCCTCTTTTCTTTAACGAGAGAGTCTACAAGATGGTTAGCAAAGTTACCAAATGAGTCAATCACTTTTTGGGATGACCTAACTGATGTATTTTTGGAGATATTATTTCCACCCTCGAAGATGGTTAAACTACTGATCCAAATAAAAAATTTTAAGCGTAACGAAAGTGAACCATTGCATGAGACATGGCTAAGGCTCAAGAGGTTACTCTTATAGTGTCCAACATATGACGTTCCAGACAATCTGCTGCTGCAATACTTCTACTTTAGCCTTGATTCGTCAACAAAAGTGTAGCGGATCAATTAATCCATGGTGGTTTAATGAGACAATCGTATGAGGTAGCTGCATTGTTGCTTGATGATATGACTAAGGATAATCGAGCATGGTACACTATAGAGGACTAAGTGCCTACTCTACAAGTTGGTCTAACTAAATGAAAAATCGAAAAGGATCATGAAAGAGATGAAAACATGGCAAAAATGATGACCCAAATCTATTTGTTGTCCAAACATGTCATGGGAGGTGGAGCCAAGTTGATAAATGCGGTTGGAACTTATATAGGGTTGTGCTCAGATGATGCAATGTTTGAGGCATTATGTAATAAAGAAGTTCAATACTTGGGAAATCAAGTAGGGGTTCTCACACAAATTATCAACGACAAGGTGGGAACCAAAGTTTGAAAAAGGATAGAGATAGTAGTTGAAAAGATTAGCGAGGTAGAAAGTTGACATATAGGGAGATGGAAAAAGATAGGTATGTGCCTCCCCATGACGATACATGCCCAAAAGAACGAAGTCGGCCAGAAGGAAACAGAACTGAGGACATGCTTGTAAGGATATAAAACAAGGTTGAAGGGCCCGATAAGGTGTTGAAGAACTTGAAAAATGACTTCTCTACTTTAACACATACGCTGACTTCTCACTCAGTTTCCATTAAGCAGCTGGAGATCCAATTGGGTCAAATGGAAACTCATCTCAATCCAAGTGAAAAAGGAACTTCGCCTAGTGACACTCTCCCGAACCCCTTAAATAAATATTGAGTTTGAGGACTATGTCATGCAAGGATGTTAAATAAGGAACTTCTTGGAAGGCAACCCAAGTGTTTACTTTTGTTTTTATTACTTTCGAATAAGTAC
The DNA here is from genome assembly GCA_018342035.1 of Solanum appendiculatum. Taxonomy (NCBI): domain Eukaryota; kingdom Viridiplantae; phylum Streptophyta; class Magnoliopsida; order Solanales; family Solanaceae; genus Solanum; species Solanum appendiculatum. The sequence continues at coordinate 1,150,483 of JAGDQO010000730.1, forward strand.
ATTGTGAGTGCAGGTTGAGAAGAGGTTAAAAGATGGACAAGGAGAGCTTAGGTAATGACAATACCAAATTGGCGATGCTCCAAAGGCACTACGCGGACTAATCCTTATCCAGCTTTTGAGCTAAAGTTGATAAGAAAGTGCACTATCAAGATTAGCGAACTGAACTCCAAAGAGCTATTCGCTGAAAGTACACTAAGCGGACTCCATCGAGTTTGCTGAAATTGTTTTCAGGTTTTGTATTAGGTCAGTCATGTTCTGTGACCTAAAGCTCAAGATGGTGATATGCCGAACACTTTTTGCGACGTTAATGAGTGTGCCGAGCGAGCCAGGTATAAAAATGCCAAGGGTTATTTTCAATTCAAAACTCTAAACCTTTGAAAATTTTAAAACCTTTTCGATTCCCTTCTCTTGCATTGTGCATTTTTAATGTTTGTGTGCCTCGTGTGAGCGAATTGAAGGTTCTAGGAGTGCATTTGCTTGAATTTTGAGTTCACCCAATCTGAATTCCTTAGTTACTTGCATATTTTTCCGTAAAAGTGTTGGTGTTTTGACTTTTTGTTGATAATTTTGAAGTTAGATTGAATAAGGGTGTGGGCTTGAGCCCTTTAACTAACATTGAGTGCTTGATTTTGTTGGGTAGCATCGTATTGTTGAAATAGAACTATACCCATTTGAATGTAATTATGAATGGCTATATAGAATTGTGAATCATAATTGTGTTGGTTATAATAATGAATTGAGTTGATATAATTGTTTGGTCTTTGCTTAATTGAATGTGAGTGAAGTCTAAGTAGCTCAGTGTTGACCCATTGCATGATTTCTCCCAATGATAGATAGGGTGACTACTTTCTCAAGGGAAAATCATCAATTAGTGTGACACTTAGTGATATCTGGGAAAATCTGAGTACCCATAGGTAGAACAAGCATATAGGTGGATTGTAATAATGGGAAGAACTCATATTTGTTCTACTTGTTGGGTTTGGTAGTGAAAATTGGTCGCTGGGCTGAAATTTGATGTTCAGTGGGCTTTTCTTAGCGCGCTAATGGAGTTAGGTGATTCGCCGAGTAAGACCCAGTTCACCTTCCTTAGCAACTGCATGGCCTTTGGTACTGTAAAATTTAGCCGGCTTGTCTTAGTCTGCCGAACTCATTAGGCGTATCGCCGTGTGGGAGAGGATATCACCCTTGATGCCTATTATCTACCTTTTTGCACTGTCAGTTTTAGGGACTTGTCTTAGCTCCCCAAAGCCAACTCAGTGAATCACCAAGTTTGCATTGACTCTGCCTTGTTTGCCTGAACCCTGAGAAAATTGCTACTATTCAATTTAGCGAGTTCACCGGAGCTGGCCTGTTGGGTGATACGCCTTCCTATTAGGCGAGCCTCAAAACTACTTTTTAAATATTATTCAAAGTGCTTTTGATTTCCACTAACCTTCACAAATCTTATACTTTAGTGTGTGCTTTAAAGGCAATGGCAAGAACAAAAGGTAAGAAATGTGGTCTCCTCCGACGTGGAGTCAGATAGGGAGTCTTCTCGTCATCCTCCTCCTCTTAAAAGATGAAGGGGCATTACCATAAATGAGCCTTTGGAATCTTCAAATCATCGACAAATCACCACCTCGCAATCATTTAACCAAGATAGGGTACAACCTAGGGTGGTTAGGAAGAGGAATGAGAATAGATCCATGATAGTGCAACCTTCATCTCCACAAGCTCAAATGTCTGGAGTCCTTCCAATTATTGCTCCAATAGTCTTGAACAAGCTCAAAGCTACAGGAGAAAGGACTATTTTTTTACGAGAGATGACTCTTTGTTGATGGAGTGATGAGCTACTACCCATCTATACGAGATACCATCCAATTCCATCGATTTGAGGGTTTCACCAGAGCCAAGAGTCCCTATATCCCATCTTGGGTAAGGGAATTTTACATTTCCTATAATCAAGCCCTTCCGAAGAAGTGAAAGGCCACAGTCTAGAAACCACTTGAAGTAGTGGAAGTGAGAAGGAAGAAAGTCTGGTGTGACTCGGGGGACATTAATACTACATTACATATCCCGACATTTGCAGATGATTTATATTTGCTCCGGATATGCCACGATCTGGACTCTCTGAACGGTTGGTTAGCACCCTTGATTTCTTTTTCTTCTGCTTCATGAATGGCGGATGGTGCCAAGATCAGGAAGAAAGATTTAAATGTTATGGCTAGATAATGGTTTTGCTTCATGAGCAGCAATCTGATGCCATCGCAGAACGAGTCCATTCTTCACAATGACTAGGTAGTGTTAGTTGGCACCATCATCAATTGTGAGCACATATATGTGGGTGCCATTATTGCTTTTGAGATACTGATTATAGCGAGAGACATCGCCTCCATTTCAAGTTTTGATTACACAGTTGTGTGAGAGAGCAGGAGTCCCTTTTTGGGCCACCAGGGAAGTGAGAGTCACACCGGTCTCATCTAGTGATATCCGGAGTATAGAGGTAGATTGTTTGAGAGATGATGCAGCTCAGAGAAAGCCACCACTACCTGACTCCACCCCAAGTGGTTGAGTCCCTACATTTTCACCTGAGACTAGCACACATTCTCTTTCTGTGGAGTAGGAAGGTATTCCTACTTCTTCATCTATTAGTGACTCTTTTTATTCTGCTTCTTCTTCTTACCGATTGCTTCAGTGTCTACTGCTGCTATGATGCCTTCTGCCTCTCGTGTTGCCCTTCCTCGACTGACCCAGACATTTATTTATGAGATGGGCAGTCTTGCCCAGTAAGTTAATGTTAGAGCTAGTTAGGTTGAGAAGGACATGCCCCGACTCATTGACAAGGCTATGGAGAGAGCCTTGGCTTCTTTGACTTAGAGGGTGGTCAAGTGTGAGGTGGTTATTGGGGGACACACTATGAGATTAGATTATTTGACTTCTAGGTTAGAAGTTTCAGAGAAGGCCGAGGGTATTTCTAGTGCCGTGGACACCCTGTGATCTGAGGTTGCCATGTTGGGGGATGAAGTGGTAAAAATACAGTCCATGGACATCTCTACACTTTGGGGAAATTTTCCCCATTCAAATGTTTCTGCCTCTATACCTGAGATGCCTAGTGTTGCACCTTGCCCTTATGTACCTGAGGAAGCTGGTACTATAGCTGAGGAGGAGCATCATGAGGCCGACAAGGAGTTGGCTGGGGAGGCTGATTAGGAGAGATTGTATGAAGATGAGCATGGGATAGAGACCCTGACAATGATGCAGGAGACAGAGGAGGTTATTCTTCAGGCTGCCCTGGCGAGATCTCTTAGAGAGACTACCAGGGTTGGGTCTAGTGGAGTCACTCCAGACTCTACCACACTTCTTTGTTCTGAGACGGGCCCTGATGCCCTAGTCGAGCCTTTATTGACACCTCTCGTGATACTATTGCCGGGTATCAATGCCCCACTTGAGACTTCTTCTCCCGAGATTCCAAATGAGAATGCTCCACAGGCAGAGCATGTCAGGGGGATCCTATCTCTTCACCTCTTAGTATTTTATTTCAAGCCCCATTGAGGACACTGCTTTTTATTTTTGTAGGGTGAGGGACTTCGTGCCAATATTCCCCTTTTTATTTGTATTTTTTTATTTTATCCTTTGAACAATTATAGTTGATGCTTGTTTATATTATAGTGCTTTTGTTTTGGGAAATTGTATCTGCGTACTTCATTTTTCATTCCCTCTTGCAGAATGCAACCCCCATGAGTTTTAAAATCGTGAAATGGTTGAAGTTTTCATTGATAAATATTGGAGAATCGATTTTGTTCAATATCGACGTCTTAAATAGTACTCATGATGAGCATGATGCGTAGTGTTAGTGTTCCGAGAATGAAATTGATGTGGTTACACCTTTGAATGATCTTTATAAATCTTTTGTTGACTAGATGCGTTTTATGTGAGCCTTGCATTGAACATCGCACGTACGCTTTTGGTCTTTTCGATATGTGCTAAATGAGTGTATTTCGAAGTACCATGTGTGGTGAGTTTTTACCTGAAAACATGCATGCAGAATCCTAGAATTTGCCTTGTTAGTCAAATTGTATGAGTCTTAGTGAATGTGAGGCATGATCTTGGGCAAAAGTTCAATGAGGGAACATCATTCATAAACCATTTGTGACTAGCTTGTGATGGTGTGAAACAATTTTTGCACCATTTGAGCCTAATACATTTGTTGACAACCGAAAGAAGACTCTTGACCCAAATTATCCCTACTTTTTCACCAAAAAACCCTTCTGATGCATTGTGACGTTTGAATAGCCAACTTAGGCCAAAAGCCTAAATTGGTGGTGTGAAAAGGAAGGATGAATGAAAGCCAAGTCAAGGGCAAAGGAAGATGAAATGAGGCTAAACTTTTACAATGTTACTAAAAAAAAGGAACTCCTCCATATAAAAATAGAGGAGAAAATGTGTTGAATTAGAGAAAATTTAAATGAAAAAGAGGAGTGAATGAAATAAAATGGGGATTGCATATAAAGTGAATGACAAGCTAAGGGTTGAGTACTCAATTGAAAAAGAAAGAAAAAGAACTTGAGAAGAGATGATGATGATTGCAACAATGCTTTGAAAGGGTGATGTCACTAATAAAAAATTTAGCATACCATAACCCTCAACCCCATTACAAGTCTAAAAGTCCCTTGAGATCTCACATGATTTGCATCTTGTGATGATTTAAAAATATGGGAAAATATGGGACAAAGCTTTCATGTATTTATCTTTTGAGAGAGAGAGAGAGAGTTGCATTGATTCCTTACGCCTTTGTTGTATTTGCTTTGTGAGAACATGGAACTATTCTTGATGTGAGGGCATTTTAATGCACTTGTTGAAACATGTTCTTGCATTAGACAAGAAGCTATAGTGAGCTTGAGTTTGTGTTGAGACTAGGTAGTCATCATTTGAAACTTTTTTACCATGATTTAGGGTAGCATGCTATTGAGAGTAGTCTTACCATGGCACTTGCATGTTAGCTATCATTGAGTACTGCTGTAGACACCATTATTGAGCTTATTGTGTACTCTATTTACTTGAGGACAAGCAAAAGTTAAAGTTGGGGTGTTGATGAGTGGTAAATTTTGACTCATTTAAGGCCCATTTAGCTCAATAATTAGTGTCCCCAATGCCTCATTATATCCTTTCCTAATAGAATGTTGATAATTTGTAGTTGTGAAAGTAATTCAACAAGGCAAGGACTAATATTTGAAAGAATCGCCAAAAATGCAAAAAGAAGTGCAAAGTGAACATTGTGGATCGTCTAGCATGATGGGCAGATCACCAACAATGCATAACATCGCCCAAAGTGATAGTGTGAAAGGAAAGGATTTACTGCTCGAAAGATGAACTAAGGTGGTATTCGGCGACGCACCGAACGTGAAAGGTAGACTCAATCGAACTCGCCGACCGAGGTTAAAACACCTGAAGCCTAGAGAATCACAAGGCGAGTTGAGAAGAAAAGGGTGATCCGCCGAGTAGGTTAGGTGAGCCCGACTAATGTCGCAGAAGCTGTCAGACGTGGGAAGTTTTGGCCTAATTTTGGGAAAGTATAAATAGCCCAAATAATGTAAATTTGGGGAGATTTATTCTGACTTTTTGATGAGAGAGTTTTAGAGAGACTTTGAGAGTGAGAGAATACTTTTACCTTTGAAGAATACTTTTCTAGCTCTTGGGGTTTTACAACTTTGTTGAATCTTACAAATGGAAGTTGAGTCCAAAGTGAATTTTCTTGTAATTGCTTAATTTCATGCTACCTATGGTTGCTTCCATCAATGGTATAATCTCTTTGCTTTTTTCTGATAGGTGGCTAAAACCTCAAGATCTAGGGGTGCTCTAATGGGGTTGGGTGTTAATTTAATGTAGTAGGTATTGTGCTATATTCTGTTTTGCTGCTATTTATGTATGAATTTTGTCTAATTACCATGGAGTTAACTAAGGGGTTAAGGTTACAAATTTAATTCCTGCTTTTGATCTCTAGTTAATGCTCGAAACATATTGATTGGAGTGGGTGGTTAGTCCAATACTAGCAATTGAGTTTGATGTCTGTAGCTTGCTTAAAGAGAAGTTATGGGTTAGACCTATTTGCCTATTCTTGAATGAAAGGATAGAGTAAGGTATTGGGTTGTTTAGAATTGGCATATAGATGAGACTAAAAGGAGATTCTATACAAGAATGCTTTGAGATCGAAAGAAAATTAGCATCATTGAAGACGACTTAGCATATTCATGAATGTTCATCACAATAGAGAAGCACAACTACCCCTACCTAAGATTGACTTCCAATCCCTGCACCTCTAGATTACTTATTAACTCTTGATTTCATTTTATTTCTAGTTTAGTAGTGATATTTGATAACCAAAACTTATGATTAAGTTGGTGGTTTGATCAACCCAATTGTTTTATTTCTACAAATGAATTAATATAAAATCCAAATTTCTTGATTAGGAATTCTCTAAGTTACACCATTTCCTTTGGGATTCGTCCCCGACTCTTTGTGGGATTTTTACTAACTACGATCGCTCACTCTTTTAATTTGTTTTGAAGGGTGATTTGAGCGTTATCACATATGATCCATGAAGGGCTTTTGGAAGTGATCCTTCTCTGTCCATGCATTCAATTTTTGATAGTCCATGCGTACTTTCCACCAGTGACCGACCTCATAGGTATGAGCTCATTCTTTGCATTGGGAAGCAAGGTGATTCTTCCTTTATTAGGCACGCATTGAACATAGCTTACTTATTTACTATCTGAAATCAGATAAACCACCCCAATATTCAAGCACCTGCTAATCTACTTCTAGACAACTTTTTGCATGGGCGGATTAAGTATCCTTTTGTACTAAATGATAGGTTTACAATCAGGCATGACTTGGATTTTATGAGAACAAAGGCCGCCTGGGATACCTATGATATCAGCAATAGTTAACCAATCGCTCTTTTGAAACGCTTCAATATAGATGTCAAAGCTTCTACTTGATTTTCATAAAGATAAGCTACAATAATGACTGGTAGGTTATTATCTTACGAAAGAACACATCCACAAGTGAGATGGAAGAGCCTTGAGCTCTAACATCGAAGGCTCATCAATGAATTGTTTCGTAGGTAGGGTGTCTCTATTCTACATGTCCAAATCCAGCTTCTTCGGTACATTATAAAAATCTTCGATTCCATCAAGTGCATTCACTATCTAGTCGTATTCCAGAATTTTCTCTCCATCAAAATTGCCTTATCATAGCCGGTATTGCCTCAACACCTAATCATTCTTCAATTGGTACTTCTGGTTGCTCTTCAATCGTCAAGTTCACAAAGGACACCACTTTGAGATAGCTTTGATGCTTGATTGATTTGTAGCTATTGAATGTTACCTCTGTATTGTTCAATCTGAACTTCATCTCCTCTTTCTCCATATCAACTAAAGCATGCCCGGTTGCAAGGAATTGTCTTCCTAAGATGATGGGCACTTCAACATAAACCTCACAGTCCAGAATAACAAAATCTACAAGGAATATGAAGGCCTCGACCTTAACCAAGACATCTTGGCGGATACTAATTGGTTTCTTGACAGTGCGATCACCCATAACTCACCGCATTTCCATCGGTTTGGGGGATCCTAAGCCCAACTTCTTGATCACTGATAGACGCATCAAGTTGATGCTAGCACCTAAGTTACATAGGGCCTTAACAAAACATAATGCGCCAATCGTACTTCGAATCATTAACACTCTAGGATCCTCTTTGTTTTGCATTAAAGATGTAGTAGCAATGGCACTACAATGTTGAAACTTATAATCTTCTTCAAAACTCGCGTCCCTCTTTTTAGTCACTAGATCTTTCATTAATTTAGCATAGCCTTGCATCTGTTCTATTGCTTTAATAAAAGGGCCGTTGATTGAGAGTTGTTTCAACATCGAGATGAACTTGCGATATTTAACTTCCTCAGACTTCTTGAATATTGTTTGGAGAAACGGAGGAGGAGGTCTGGGTATCAGAATTATCTTTTGATTGGCTTCCTTTTATTTCCAAACTTGACCTTTGGGTTTCTCCACTTCTGAAACTTCAGTATCCTCGGGTTCCTTTGCACTTTCTACTTTTATTGACATAAGAGGATCAATGGTTTGATTCCCAACTTGAGTAGTAACTTCCATACATTGCCCACAATTCTTCAAGTCCTGGACACTATTGCGAGGAATTGTTCCTTTTGGGCATGGACTCACGGATGAAGAAAGTTAACTATATTACTACTCAATTTACTTAATGGATACCTCATGTGAATCTACCTTTTGACCTATGCTTGATAGATAAGTGCACATCTCTTTCACATTATACTTTGTTTAGTTGAACTTTTTCATAATCTAATGTCCTCAATTCATGCTAAACTTGAACCTCCATCTCGATTGCCTGGTGGGACATAAGGACCACCCTTTTCAGCTCTATTGTTGTCTCTCCTTGCCCATTCGCCTTCCCTATCTTTTCCCTGATTTCTATCATTATATCCATTCTAGTTGTAGTTGTTATCGTTCCGACCCTGATTCTCTTTAACATGACCACATGTATACTGATTAGATACATGGGCATTAGTCAAAAAAACCCTCGTCTTGTCATTCACATGGTAGGCATCCTCTTCATATCTTTAGAAATCATGAGGTAGTGCTCTATTTTTGTGGTTGACTACATTAACCTTTTCTACACCAGCACCAAATATTTTAACACTAAGCAGCCCTCCATTTATAATTGAGCTACCTCCTGTGGCATCTCCTTATTTTCTTGTTTGTGGGTTGCCTGTACCAAAAGAGTACTCCTTACTGTATTTGTACCTCTAGTACACCAGGCTTTATTAGTTTTGGCGATCCTTTCAAGCGTTTTTACCACTTGCTCAAATGTGTTTCCTCCGAAGGATCCTCCAATGATAGTGTCACGGTCCAAAGTACACCCTAGATGTGGCATGGTGTATAAGACCCCGAGAGGCCCTACACAAGCCACTTGACATTCATACAACATAATATAAGATATAAATAAAGAGTTTAGGTAAAGAAAACTCATATCATAATAGAGTTTGAATCACAAAGGGGAAATATAACTATGTCTTGACAAGCCTCTATAATGCAATATAAGAGTTGCTGCAATGTAACCCATACACCGAATACAAATTCTGAAACAAAAGAAATAAAACCAAAAGATAGCTAAATCATTATGGGACATGTCCTCGGAGCATAAAGACTGACCAATCCGTAAGCAAGAGATAGCAATCTGAATCCCGCCATGAGCGAGAGGATGAGCAGCATCAAACCCTAAATTACGAGACAATGTAGGCACAAGTATGCATTAGTACATGGAATTTAGTAAGTATAAGGAAATCCAATATAACATTAAACGTGATCATATGGGGACATAAAATGTTGTATGCATGGCCAAGTTAATGCGTAGTAAAATACCATTAAAGAAGAATCCTGAATCATGAACATGGTCAATGCATCTTAAATTCAATAATGGAAGCTTAGTAAAACATTTGAAGGAAAACATAGTGCATTTTGATTTGTGGGATATAAGCTTTAACTGACATTAAACTATGTGAGCTATTACTTTGAATCTGATGTAACTCCCACACCGAGAAGCGAGAGTCTACTTGCCAAGGTAGAGCCCCGTATCATTCATTTATATGCTATTTGTGGATCAACAAGCTAGTTAATTTAAGACAATCCTACGGGGGCACTTAGTTTAGAAATAGAGATTGCTACTTGAAACTACCCTATTTGAGCCTCCATTTTAAAATTCTATCGGTGCTAAGTTTAATCCCAATGGAATAGATAAAGTCAATTATCAAAGCATAATATTAGGAAATGCAATAATTAAGTACAAATCCAATAACATAATCATCACAGAACTGTTCTTTAAAACAAAAATCAAACATATGTGAGAAAACCTTTCACAATTATGATTTCATAAGTATGTGAGAAAACCTTTCACAATTCATTGATACTTATCTTAAAAGCATCCTTAACTCATAGATTATTTATTTCATAACACGTACGTAACTTTCGTAAATCACAATTCATATCTTCATAAATTCATGGGTTCATATGAAATCATTTTAAAAACATGTATTTGAATCAAATCATTCATAACAAGACCAAATAATAAGAATTGAATCATAATAAATTTGACCCAAGAATATTAGCATGAAACCCTAGATAATTTAAGATAAATTGTATTGGAGAATTGAGATCTTTTGGGACCCAATGGATGAATGGAATCCATTGGTAAATTCAAAATAACTTGAAGAATCCTATCATTAGAATTGAAAGAGGAAACTTGGAGCTTAAAGATCCCTTGAATCTCTAGAATCCTTGACAGAAAACTTGGAGAAGAAGATTGGGGAATATTTTGGGTTTTTAGTGAATGAGAGGGAATGGGTGGATTAAAGTTTTTAGAAAACATTTATACTCTTTTATAATAGGTAAAAACAACATAGTTTAGGGTTAATAGAGTGGGAAAAGATTCAAATAGCCCTGACTTAAAAACTGCCAAAAAGCCCTCTATGAAACCCTTTCCCAGACAATGAATCACTTCACTGTCCGTCAACCCATCCGTAGACCCTTGCCTTAGAATATTTGCCATAGGGTTCAGGTCCAAGGATGGGTTCACTGACCGTGGAACCTTTCACCATCGGTGAACTCGTTCGTAGACCACTGCCTTAGAATATTTTTCATTGAGTTTGGGTTCAAGGATGGGTTCACTGACCATGGACCCTTTCACCGTTCATGATCCTATCCGTAGACCATTGCGTTAGCATATTTTTCACCAGGTTTAGGTTCAAGGTTGGGTTTACTTACCATGAACCTTTCTACCATCCGTGAACCCTTCATTAGAAGTCCATTTTTCAGAGATTTCAATTGTCTTTTGTCATTCTAACTTCCAATTGACTTTTTACACTTCTGAGGTGTTACAATATCTCCCCGTTGGATACATTCATCCTCGAATGAGTCAAACATGCATGAATAGGGTAGGAGGGAAATTAAAAACCCAACATGAATGCAAATTTCAACATAACACACATAAAAATGGAAGTCACTCTAACCTCAATCATAACATTAAAATCAAGTTTTCCATGAACATGCATGCATATGTAAACATGAGAATTACTAAAATGCATGAATAAAAACAATGAACCATGAGAAACTAAAACCTCAAGAAAGAATAGTAGTGGAGGGAAAGAGATGAGGATACTTGGACATCATATTGGCTTCGGCCTCCCAAGTAGCACCCTCAACTAATTTATTCCTCCAAAGTACTTTCAAGGAAGCAAATTCTTTATTTCTCAACTTTCGAACTTGTTGTTCTAAAATCTCAACCGAAACTTCTTGATAAGGAATCATGTCTTTAACTCCCAAACTTTCCAAAAGCACAAGGGTCGTTGGATCTCCATCACACTTTTCAACAAAAAGACGTGGAATATCGGATGTACCGATGCTAAATTATTAGGTAACTCTAATTCATACGAAACCTTGCCAATAACCATCAAAATCTAATTGGGCCCACATATCGGAGACTAAGCATCCATTTCTTTCCAAACCTCATCACACCCTACGTGGGTGAAATTTTCAAATAGTCCCAATCATTAACATCAAACATAATCTCTCTTCTTCTAATATCGGCATAAAACCTTTGTCAACTTTGAGCCATTTTCAACCATTTCATGAATAAATTGAACCTTTTCCATGGCCACATACATCAACTCAGGCCCTATCAAAGTGATCTCACTAACTTCAAACCAACCAATAGGAGACCTAAATCTCTTGCCGTAGAAAGCCTCAAATGGAGCCATTCCAATGCTAGAGGTATAACTATTATTATAAGCAAAGTCAATCAAAGGCAATTGATCATGCCAATTACCCTTGCAGTCAATCACAGAAGCTCTAAACATAATTTCCAAAGATTGAACAGTACGCTCGGCTTTTCCAAAGGTTTATGGATGAAATGTAGTGATAGGCTTCACTTGAGTACCAAGACCTTTCTGAAAGGACCTCCAAAATTGAGATGTAAAGTGAGAACCATGATTGGAGATAATTGAAAAACTCACCTCATACAACCTTACCATTTCCTAAATATAAAGCTTGGTGTATTCTTTAGCCGAGAATGAAATGTTAATTGAAAGAAAGTGAGTTGATTTCTACATTCGGTTCACAGTGACCCGAATCAAATAAAACTGATGACGATTATATGGTAAACCCGTAATGAAGTCCACATTCAAATCTTCCCACTTCCATGTAGGAATACAAATATCTTGAGCCAAACCACCTGGTTTCTGATCCTCAACTTTTACTTCTTTACAATTCGTACATTTAGCAATAAATTCCACAATATCTTTCTTCATCTCATTCCATTAATAGACCTTCTGCAAATCATGATACATATTGGTGGCTCTCAGGTTGATAGAATAGCATGAACTATAAGCTTCTGTCAAAATCTTATTTCTTAACTCATAAACATTCAGAACACACAATCGACCTTTGTATTGAAGGACGCCATCTCCCCCTTTGGAGAAAGCCTCAATGGATTTTTCACAAAATAACTTCTTCAAATCAACTAATATGATATCAAGATCTTTCTTAGCCTTCACATTAGATATAAAAGACGATTTACAAAAATTTTGAACAGTCACACCACCTTATACTAGAATCAACCAAGCGAACACCCAATCGGGCCAATATATAAATATCACAAACTAACTCCTTCTTACCTTCTTAAACATGAGGCAACACTTCCCATCGATAGTCGACTAAGAGCATCCGCTACAATATTTGCTTTACCAAGATCATAAAGGACACTCATGTTGTAATCCTTCAATAACTCAAGTCCTCTTCTTTGGTGAAGATTCAAATCCCTTTGAGTGCACACATTTTTGAAGCTCTTTTGGTCGGTAAACACATCTACATGAGCATCATATAAGTAATATTGAAAACTTGGTCTTGCTACCTATGGTTCGTACCAACGGCCCATCAGTCGACCTACGGTCCGTAGGTGGCCTCCGTCGTCAGTGGAACCAACCCATAAAAATTCAAAATATTTCCCCCCTTTGAATCCGGGGTATTACAATTACCCTTACATGGGATTGACGTCCAATCTCCACACCCCTAGATTACTTATTAACTCTTGATTTCGTTTAATTTCTAGTTTAGTTGTGATATTTGATAACAAAAACTTTAGATTAAGTTGGTGGTTCGGTCCACCCAATTATTTTACTTCTACAAATGAATTAATTTAAAATCCAAATTTCTTGATAAGGAATTCTCTATGTTATACCATTCCCTGTGGGATTCGACCTCGACTCTTCGTTGGGTTTTTACTAACTATGATCACTCCTTCTTTTCATTGGTTTTTGAGGGTGATTTGAGCGTTATCAAAAATGGAGCCGCTTCTAGGGAACGGTAGTTGAAAATTCTAATTGACAAATTAGATTTTAGATTTACTTAGTTGTAGTAGGTTTGTTGTTTGGTGTTGCTGTTGGCTGATTTGCAGGTTAACAAAATATGTGATCATGGGAGTGATAATGATAGTCACTATGGTCAAAATGACAACCTTTGGGATCTAAATGACATTCACATTAATGTCATTCAAACCACAGGACAAATCTGGATACCTACTGCAACTGGTAGGGCCGTGTTTCACATCACCAGAACTATGATTCAATTGCTCCAAATGAAAGGAATGTCTGGGGGTCTAGCTCACGAGGATCCTCATAAACTCCCTAGGAATTTCATGGAGGTATGTGGACCCTTTGTGTTCAAGAATATATCTAAAGAATCAGTAAGGTAGAGGTTATTCCTATTTTCTTTAACGGGAGAGTCTACAAGATGGTTAGCAAAGTTACCAAATGAGTCAATCACTTTGTGGGATGACCTAAGTGATGTATTTTTGGAGATATTCTTTCCACCCTCGAAGATGGTTAAACTACTGATCCAAATAAATTTTTTTAAGCGTAACGAAGGTGAACCATTGCATGAGACATGGCTGAGGCTCGAGAGGTTACTCTTATAGTGTCCAACATATGACGTTCCAGACAATCTGCTGCTGCAATACTTCTACTTTAGCCTTGATTCGTTAACAAAAGTGTAGCAGATCAATTAACCCATGGTGGTTTAATGAGACAATCGTATGAGGTGGTTGCGTTGTTGTTTGATGATATGACTAAGGATAATCGAGCATGGTACACTATAGAGGACCAAGTGCCTACTCTACAAGTTGGTCTAACTAAAGGACAAATCAAAAAGGACCATGAAAGAGATGAAAACATGGCCCAAATGATGACCCAAATCTATTTGTTGTCCAAACATGTCATGGGAGGTGGAACCAAGTCGATAAATGCGGTTGGAACTTATATAGGGCTGTGCTCAGATGATGCAATGTTTGAGGCATTATATAATAAAGAAGTTCAATACTTGGGAAATCAAGTGGGGGTACTCACACAAATTATCAACGACAAGGTGGGAACCAAATTTTGAAGAAGGATAGAGATAGTGGTTGGAAAGATGAGCGAGGTAAAAAGTTGAGATATAGGGAGATGGAAAAAGATAGGTATGTGCCTCCCCATGCCAATCCATGCCCAAAAGAACGAAGTCGGCCAGAAGGAAACCGAACTGAGGACATGCTTGTAAGGATATACAACAAGGTTGAAGGGCCCGATAAGGTGTTGAAGAACTTGAAAAAGGACTTCTCTACTTTAACACATACGATAACTTCTCACTCAGTTTCCATTAAGCAGCTGGAGATCCAATTGGGTCAAATGGAAACTCATCTCAATCCAAGTGAAAAAGAAACTTCGCCTAGTGACACTATCCCGAACCCCTAAAATAAATATTGAGTTTGAGGACTATGTCATGCAAGGATGTTAAATAAGGAACTTCTTGGAAGGCAACCCAAGTGTTTACTTTTGTTTTTATTACTTTCGAATAAGTACATTGTGAGTGCAGGTTGAGAAGAGGTTAAAAGATGGACAAGAAGAGCCTAGGCAATGACAGTACCAAATCGGCGATGCTCCAAAGGCACTAGGCGGACTAATCCTTATCCACGTTTTGAGCTGAAGTTGATAAGAAAGTGCACTATCAAGATTAGCAAACTGAACTCCAAAGAGCTATTCGCTGAAAGTACACTAAGTGGACTCCATCGAGTTTGCTTAAATTGTTTTCAGGTTTGGTATTAGGTCAGGCATGTTCTGTGACCTTAAGCTCCAGATGGCGATATGCCGAACACTTTTTGCGACGTTAATGACTGTGCCGCGCGAGCGTGGTATAAAAAGGCCAAGGGTTATTTTCAATTCAAAACTCCAAACCTTTGAAAGAGTTAAAACTATTTCGATTCCCTTCTCTTGCATTGTGCATTTTGAGTGTTTGTGTGCCTCGTGTGAGCGAATTGAAGGTTCTAGGAGTGCATTTGCTTGAAGTTTGTGTTAACACAATAAAAATTCCTTAGTTGCTTGCTTATTTTTCCGTAAAAAGGTTGGTGTTTTGACTTTTTGTTGATAATTTTAAAGTTAGATTGAATAAGAGTGTGGGCTTGAGCCCTTTAACTAATATTGAGTGCTTGATTTTGTTGGGTAGCATCGTATTGTTGAAATTGAACTATACCCATGTGAATGTAATTATGAATGCCTGTATAGAATTGTGAATTATGATTGTGTTGGTTAGAATGATGAATTGAGTTGATATAATTGTTGGGTCTTTGCTTAATTGAATGTGAGTGAAGTCTAAGTAGCTCAGTGTTGACCCATTGCATGATTTCTCCCAATGATAGATAAGGTGACTACTTTCTTATGGGAAAATCATCAATTAGTGTGACACTTAGTGATATCTGGGAAAATCTGAGTACCCATGGGTAGAACAAGCATATAAGTGGATTGTAATATTGGGAAGAACTCATATTTGTTCTGCTTGTTGGGTTTTGTTGTGAAAATTGGTTGCTGGGCTGAAATTTGATGTTCAGTGGGCTTTTCTTAGTGGGCAAACGAAGTTAGGTGAATCACCGAGTAAGACCCAGTTCACCTTCCTTAGAAACTACATGGCCTTTGGTACTGTAAAATTTAGCGGGCTTGTCTTAGTCTACCGAACTCATTAGGCGTATCACCGTGTGGGAGAGGATATCGCCCTTGATGCCTATTATCTACCTTTTTGCACTGTCAGTTTTAGGGACTTGTCTTAGCTCCCCAAAGCCAACTCAGTGAATCACAAAGTTTGCATTGACTCTGCCTTGTTTGCCTGAACCCTGAGAAAATTGCTACTATTCAATTTAGCGAGCTCACCGGAGCTGGCCTGTTGGGTGATACGCCTTCCTATTAGGCGAGCCTCAAAACTACTTTTTAAATATTATTCAAAGTGCTTTTGATTTCCACTAACCTTCACAAATCTTATACTTTAGTGTGTGCTTTAAAGGCAATGGCAAGAACAAAAGGTAAGAAATGTGGTCTCCTCCGACGTGGAGTCAGATAGGGAGTCTTCTCGTCATCCTCCTCCGCTTAAAAGATGAAGGGGCACTACCATAAATGAGCCTTTGGAATCTTCAAATCATCGACAAATCACCACCTCGCAATCATTTAACCAAGATAGGGTACAACCTAGGGTGGTTAGGAAGAGGAATGAGAATAGATCCATGATAGTGCAACCTTCATCTCCACAAGCTCAAATGTCTGGAGTCCTTCCAATTATTGCTCCAATAGTCTTGAACAAGCTCAAAGCTACAGGAGAAAGGACTATTCCTTTACGAGAGATGACTCTTTGTTGATGGAGTGATGAGCTACTACCCATCTATACGGGATACCATCCAATTCCATCGGTTTGAGGGTTTCACCAGAGCCAAGAGTCCCTATATCCCATCTTGGGTAAGGGAATTTTACATTTCTTATAATCAAGCCCTTCCGAAGAAGTGAAAGGCCATAGTCTGGAAACCACCTGAAGAAGTGGAAGTGAGAAGGAAGAAAGTCTGGTGTGGCGTGGGGGCCATCAATACTGCTTTACATATCCCGACATTTGCAGATAATTTATATTTGCTCAGGATATGACACGATCTGGACTCTCTGAAAGGTTGGTTAGCACCCTTGATTTCTGATTCTTCTTCTTCATGAATGGCGGATGGTGCCGAGATCGGGAAGAAAGATTTAAATGTTATGGCTAGATAATGGTTTTGCTTCATGAGCAGCAATCTGATGCCATCCCAGAACGAGTCCATTCTTCACAATGACTAGGTAGTGTTAGTTGGCACCATCATCAATCGTGAGCATATACATATGGGTGCCATTATTACTTTTAAGATACTGATGAGAGCGAGAGAGGAGCAGACATCGCTTCCATTTCAAGTTTTGATTACACAGATGTGTGAGAGAGCAGGAGTCCCTTTTTGGGCCACCAGGGATGTGAGAGTCACACCGGTCTCATCTAGTGATATCCGGAGTATAGAGGTAGATTGTTTTAGAGATGATGCAGCTCAGAGAAAGCCGCCACTACCTGACTCCACCTCAAGTGGTTGAGCCCCTACATTATCACCTGATACCAGCACACATTCTCTTTCTGTGAAGTAGGAAGGTATTCCTACTCCTTCATATATTACTGGCTCTTTTTATTCTGCTTCTGCTTCTTACCGACTGCTTCTGTGTCTACTACTGCTATGATGCCTTCCGCCTCTTGTGTTGCCCATCCTTGACTGACCCAGGCACTTATTTCTGAGATGGGCAGTCTTGCCCGGTTAGCTAATGTTAGAACTACTTAGGTTGAGAAGGACATGCCCCGACTCATTGACAAGGCTATGGAGAGATCCTTGGCTTCTTTGACTTAGAGGGTGGTCAAGTGTGAGGAGGTTCTTGGGGGACACACTATAAGATTAGATTATTTGACATCTAGGTTAACAATTTCAGAGAAGGCCGAGGGTATTTCTAGTGCCGTGGACACCCTGAGATATGAGGTTGCCATGTTGAGGGCTGAAGTGGTCAAAATACAGTCCATGGACATCTCTACACTTTGGGGAAATGTTCCCCATTCAGATGTTTCTGCCCCTATACCTGAGATGCCTAGTGTTGCACCTTGCTCTTCTGTACCAGAGGAAGCTGGTTTTATAGCTGAGGAGGAGCATCATGAGGCCGACAAGGAGTTAGCTGGGGAGGTTGATTAGGAGAGATTGCATGAAGATGAGCATGGGATAGCTGAGACCCTGACAATGATCCAGGAGATAGAGGAGGTTATTCTTCATGCTTCCCTGGCGAGATCTCTTAGAAAGACTACCAGGGTTGGGTCTGGTGGAGTCACTCCAGACTCTACCACACTTCTTTGTTCTGAGATGGGCACTGATGCCCTAGTCGAGCCTTTATTGACACCTCCCGTGATACTATTGCTGGGCATCAATGCCCAACTTGAGACTTCTCCTCACGAGATTCCAGATGATAGTGCTGCACAGGCATAGCATGTCAGGGGGATCCTATCTCTTCGCCTCTTAGTATTTTATTTCAAACCCCATTGAGGACACTGTTTTTTATTTTTGTAGGGTGAGGGACTTCGTGCCAATATTCCCCTTTTTATTTGTATTTTTCTATTTTGTCCTTTGAACAATTATAGTTGATGCTTGTTTATATTATAGTGCTTTTGTTTTGGGAAATTGTATCTGCGTACTTCATTTTTCATTCTCTCTTGGAGAATGCAACCCCTATGAGTTTTAAAATCGTGAAATGGCTGAAGTTTTCATTGATAAAAATTGGAGAATCGATTTTGTTCAATATCGACGTCTTAAACAGTACTCATGATGAGCATGATGTGTAGTGTTATTGTTCCGAGAATGAAATTGATGTGGTTACACCTTGGAATGATCTGTATAAATCTTTTGTTGACTAGCTGCATTTTATGTGAGCCTTGCAATGAACATCGCACGTACGCTTTTTGTCTTTTTGGTATGTGCTAAATGAGTGTATTTTGAAGTACCATGTGTGGTGAGTTTTTACCTGAAAACATGCATGCAGAATCTTAGAATTTTCCTTGTTAGTCTAATTGTATGAGTCTTAGTGAATGTGAGGCATGATCTTGGGCAAAAATTCAATGAGGGAACCTCATTCATAAACCATTTTTGACTACCTTGTGATGGTGTGAAACAAATTTTGCACCATTTGAGCCTAATACATTTGTTGTCAACCGAAAAAATCTTCTTGACCCAAATTATCCCTACTCTTTCACCAAAAAACCCTTACGAAGCATTGTGATGTTCGAATAGCCAACTTAGGCCAAAAGCCTAAATTGGTGTTGTGAAAAGGAAGGATTAATGAAAGCCAAGTCAAGGGCAAAGTAAAATGAAATGAGGCTAAACTTTTAAAATGTTATTAAAAAGAATGAACCCCTCCATATAAAAATAGAGGAGAAAATGTGTTGAATGAGAGAAAAATTTAAATGAAAAAGAGGAGTGAATGAAATAATATGGGGATTGCATATAAAGTGAATGACAAGCTGAGGGTTGAGTTCTCAATTGAAAAAGAAAGGAAAAGAACTTGAGAAGAGATGATGATGATTGTAACAATGCTTTGAAAGGGTGATGTCACTAATAAAAAATTTAGCATACCATAAGCCTCAACCCCATTTCAAGTCTAAAAGACCCTTGAGATCTCACATGATTTGCATCTTGTGATGATTTGAAAATATGGGAAAATATGGGACAAAGCTTTCATGTATTTCTCTTTTGAGAGAGAGAGAGAGAGTTGCATTGATTCCTTATGCCTTTGTTGTATTTGCTTTGTGAGAACATGGAATTGTTATTGATGTGAGGGCATTTGAATGCACTTGTTGAAACATGTTCTTGCATTAGAAAGGAAGTTATAGTGAGCTTGAGTTTGTGTTGAGACTAGCTAGTCATCATTTGAAACTTTTTGACCATGATTTAGAGTAGCATGCTATCAAGAGTAGTCTTACCATGGCACTTGCATGTTAGCTCTCATTGAGTACTTCTATAGACACCATTATTGAGCTTATTGTGTACTCGATTTACTTGAGTACAAGCAAAAGTTAAAGTTGGGGTGTTGATGAGTGGTAAATTTTCACTCATTTAAGGCCCATTTTGCTCAATAATTAGTGTCCCCAATGCCTCATTATGTCCTTTCATAATAGAATGTTGATAATTTGCAGTTGTGAAAGCAATTCAACAAGGCACGGACTAATATTTGAAAGAATGGCCAAAAATGCAAAAATAAGTGCAAAATGAACATTGTTGATCGTCTAGCATGATGGGCATAACATAACCCAAAGTGATAGTGTGAAAGGAAAGGATTTACTGCTCGAAAGATGAACTAAGGTTGTATTCGGCTACGCACCGAACATGAAAGGTAGACTCAATCGAACTCGCCGACTGAGGTTAAAACACCTGAAGCCTAGAGAATCACAAAGCGAGCTTAGAAGAAAAGGATGATCCACCAAGTAGGTAAGGTGAGCCCGACTAATGTCGCAGAAGCTGTCAGACGTGGGAAGTTTTGGCCTAATCTTGGGAAAGTATACACAGCCCAAAGAATGTAAATTTTGGGAGATTTTTGATGACTTTTTGATGAAAGAGTTTTAGAGAGAGTTTGAGAGTGAGAGAACACTTTTACCTTTGAAGAATACTTTTCTAGCTCTTGGGGTTTTACAACTTTGTGCTTGAATCTTACAAATGGAAGTTGAGTCCAAAGTGGGTTTTCTAGTAATTGCTTAATTTCATGCTACCTATGGTTTCTTCCAACAATGGTATAATTTCTTTGCTTTTTTCTGATGGGTGGCTAAAATCCCAAGATCTAGGAGTGCTTTAATGGGGTTGGGTGTTAATTTAATATAGTAGGTATTGTGCTATATTCTGTTTTGCTGCTGTTTATGTATGAATTATGTCTAATTACCATGGAGTTAACTAAAGGGTTAAGCTTACAAATTTAATTCCTGCGTTTGATCTTTAGTTGATGCTCGAACGAGATTGATTGGAATGGGTGATTAGTCCAATACTACCAACTGAGTTTGATGTCTGTAGCTTGCTTGAAAGAGAAGTTATGAGTTAGACCTATTTGCCTATTCTTGAATGAAAGGATATAGTAAGGTATTGGGTTGTTTAGAATTGGCATATAGATGAGACTAAAAGGAGATTCTATACAAGGATGCTTTGAGATCGAAAGAAGATTAGCATCATTGAAGACGACATAGCGTATTCATGAATGTTCATCACAATAGAGAAGCACAACTACCCCTACGTGAGATTGACTTCCAATCCCTGCACCTCTAGATTACTTATTAACTCTTTATTTCATTTTATTTCTAGTTTAGTAGTGATATTTGATATCCAAAACTTATGAATACGTTGGTGGTTCGATCAACCAAATTTTTTAATTTTCTACAAATGAATTAATATAAAATCAAAATTTCTTGATAAGGAATTCTCTAAGTTACACCATTTCCTTTGGGATTCATCCCCGACTCTTTGTGGGATTTTTACTAACTACAATCGTTCACTCTTTTAATTTGTTTTGAAGGGTGATTTGAGCGTTATCACATATGATCCGTGAAGGGCTTTTGGAAGTGATCCTTCTCTGTCCATGCATTTAATTTTTGATAGTCCATGAGTACTTTCCACCAGTGACCGACCTCATAGGTATGAGCTCATTCTTTGCATTGGGAAACAAGGTGATTTCTCTTTTATTAGGCACGCATTAAACATAGCTTACTCATTTACTATCTGACATAAGATAAACCACCCCAATATTCAAGCACTTGCTAATCTACTTCTAGACAACTTTTTGCATGGGCAGATTAAGTATCCTTTTTTACTCAATGATAGGTTTACAATCAGGTATGACTTGGATTTTATGAGAACAAAGGCCGGCTGGGATACCTATGATATCAGCAATAGTCAACCAATCGCTCTTTTGAAACGCTTCAATATAGATTGCAAAGCTTCTACTTGATTTTCATCAAGATCAGCAACAATAATGACTGGTAGGTTATTATCTTACCAAAGAACACATACCACAAGTGAGATGGAAGAGCCTTGAGCTCTAACATCGAAGGCTCATCAATGAATTGTTTCGTAGGTAGGGTGTCTCTATTCTACATGTCCAAATCCAGCTACTTCGGTGCATGATTAAAATATTTGATTCCATCAAGTGCATTCACTATCTAGTCGTATTCCAGAATGTGCTCTCCATCAAAATTTCCTTATCATAGCCGGTAGTGCCTCAACACCTAATCTTTCTTCAATTGGTACTTTTGGTTTCTTTTCAATCGTCAAGTTCACAAAGGACAGCACTTTGAGATAGCTTTGATGCTTGATGAATTTGTAGATATTGAATGTTACCTCTTTATTGTTCAATCTGAAATTCATCTACTTTTTATCTATATCGACTAAAGCACGCCCGGTTGCAACGAATTGTCTTCCTAAGATGATGGGCACTTCAAAATAAACCTCACAGTCCAGAATAACAAAATCTACTAGGAATATGAAGGCCTCGACCTTAACCAAGACATCTTGGCGGATACTAATTGGTTTCTTGACAGTGCGATCACCCATAACTCACCGCATTGTCATCGGTTTGGGGGATCCTAAGCCCAACTTCTTGATCACTGATATACGCATCAAGTTGATACTAGCACCCAAGTTACATAAGGCCATAACAAAACGTAACGCGTCAATCGTACTTCGAATGATTAACACTCTAGGATCCTTTTTGTTTTGCATTAAAGATGTAGTAGCAATGGCACTACAATGTTGAAACTTATATTCTTCTTCAAAACTCGCGTCCCTCTTTTTAGTCACTAGATCTTTCATTAACTTAGCATAGCCTTGCATCTGTTCTATTGCTTTAATAAAATGGACGTTGATTGAGAGTTGTTTCAACATCGAGATGAACTTGCGATATTTAACTTCCTCAGACTTCTTGAATATTGTTTGGAGAAACGGAGGAGGAGGTCTGGGTATCAGAATTATCTTTTGAGTTGCTTCCTTTTATTTCCAAACTTGACCTTTGGGTTTCTCCACTTCTGAAACTTCAGTATCCTCGGGTTCCTTTGCACTTTCAACTTTGATTGACATAAGAGGATCAATGGTTTGATTCCCAACTTGAGTAGTAACTTCCATACATTGCCCACCATTCTTCAAGTTCTGGACACTATTGCGAGGAAGTGTTCCTTTCGGGCATGGACTCACGGATGAAGAAAGTTAACTATATTACTACTCAATTTACTTAATGGATACCTCATGTGAATCTACCTTTTGACCTATGCTTGATAGATAAGTGCACATCTCTTTCACATTATACTTTGTTTAGTCGAACCTTTTCATAATCTAATGTCCTCAATTCATGCTAAACTTGAACCTCCATGTCTATTGCCTGGTGGGACATAAGGACCACCCTTTTCAGCTCTATTGTTGTTTCTCCTTGCCCATTCGCCTTCCCTATCTTTGCCCTGATTTCTATCATTATATTCATTCTAGTTGTAATTGTTGTAACAATTGTAGTCTCTATCCCGATTGTAGTTGCCTTCATGATTGTAGTTGTTATAGTTCTGACCCGGATTCTCTTTAACATGGCCACATGTATACTGATTAGATACATGGGCATTAGTCCGAAAACCCCTCATCTTGTCATTCACATAGTAGGCATCCTCTTCATATCTTTAGTCATCATGAGGTAGTGCTCTATTTTTGTAGTTGACTGCATTAACCTTTTCTACACCAGCACCAAATATTTTAACACCAAGCAGCCCTCCATTTAAAATTGAGCTACCTCTTGTTGCATCTCCTTATTTTCTTGGTTGTGGGTTGCCTGTACCGAAAGAGTACTCCTTACTGTATATGTACCTCTAGTACACCAGGCTTTGTTAGTTTTGGCGATCCTTTCAAGCGTTTCTACCACTTGCTCAAATGTGTTTCCTCCGAAGGATCCTCTAATGATAGTGTCACAGTCCAAAGTACACCCTAGATGTGGCATGGTGTATAAGACCCCGAGAGGCCCTACACAAGCCACTTGACATTCAAACAACATAATATAAGATATAAATAAAGAGTTTAGGTAAAGAAGACTCATATCATAAAAGAGTATGAATCACAAAGGGGAAATATAACTGTGTCTTGACAAGCCTCTATAATGCAATATAAGAGTTGTTGCAACGTAACCCATACACTGAATACAAATTCTGAAACAAAAGAAATAAAACCAAAAGATAGCTAAATCATTATGGGACATGTCCTCGGAGCATAAAGACTGACCAATCCGTAAGCAAGAGATAGCAATCTGAATCCCGCCATGAGCGAGAGGATGAGCAGCATCAAACCCTAAATTATGAGACAATGTAGGCACAAGTATGCATTAGTACATGGAATTTAGTAAGTATAAGGAAATCCAATATAACATTAAACGTGATCATATGGGGACATAACATGTTGTATGCATGGCAAAGCTAATGCGTAGTAAAATACCATTAAAGAAGAATCCTGAATCATGAACATGGTCAATGCATCTTAAAATCAATAATGGAAGCTTAGTAAAACATTTGAAGGAAAACACAGTTCATTTTGATTTGTGGGATATAAGCTTTAACTGACATTAAACTATGTGAGCTATTACTTGGAATCTGATGTAACTCCCACACCGAGAAGCGAGAGTCTACTTGCCAAGGTAGAGCTCTGTATCATTCATTTATATGCTATTTGTGGATCAACAAGCTAGGTAATTTAAGACAATCCTACGGGGGCACTTAGTTTGGAAATAGAGATTGCTACTAGAAACTACCCTATTTGAGCCTCCATTTAAAAATTCTATCGGTGCTAAGTTTAATCCCAATGGAATAGATAAAGTCAATTATAAAAGCATAATATTAGGAAATGCAATAATTAAGTAGAAATCCAATAACATAATCATCACAAAACTGTTCTTTAAAACAAAAATCAAACATATGTGAGAAAACCTTTCACAATTATGATTTCATAAGTACGTGAGAAAACCTTTCACAATTCATTGATACTTATCTTAAAAGCATCCTTAACTCATAGATTATTTATTTCATAAAACATATGTAACTTTCGTAAATCACAATTCATATCTTCATAAATTCATGGGTTCATATGAAATCATTTTAAAAACATGTAATTGAATCAAATCATTCATAACAAGACCAAATAATAAGAAATGAATCATAATAAATTGGACCCAAGAATATTAGCATGAAACCCTAGATAATTTAAGATAAATTGTATTGGAGAATTGAGATCTTTTGGGACCCAATGGATGAATGGAATCCATTGGTAAATTCAAAATAACTTGAAGAATCCTATCATTAGAATTGAAAGAGGTGACTTGGAGCTTAAAGATCCCTTGAATCTCTAGAATCCTTGACAGAAAACTTGGAGAAGAAGATTGGGGAATTTTTTGGGTTTTTAGTGAATGATAGGGAATGGGTGGATTAACGTTTTTAGAAAACATTTATACTCTTTTATAATAGGTAAAAACAACATAGTTTAGGGTTAAAAGAGTGGGAAAAGATTCAAATAGCCCTGACTTAAAAACTGCCAAAAAGCCCTCTATGAAACCCTTTCCCAGACAATGAATCACTTCACTGTCCGTCAACCCATCCGTAGACCCTTGCCTTAGAATATTTGCCATAGGGTTCAGATCCAAGGATTGGTTCACTGACCGTGGAGCCTTTCACCATCGATGAACCCGTTCGTAGACCACTACTTAGAATATTTTTCATTGGGTTTGGGTTCAAGGATGGGTTCACTGACCATAGACCCTTTCACCGTTTATGATCCTATCCGTAGACCATTGCGTTAGCATATTTTTTATCAGGTTTAGGTCCAAGGTTGGGTTTACTTACCATGAACCTTTCCACCATCCGTGAACCCTTCATTAGAAGCTCATTTTTCAGAGATTTCAATTGTCTTTTGTCATTCTAACTTCCAATTGACTTTTTACACTTCTGAGGTGTTACAATATCTCCCCGTTGAGAACATTCATCCTCGAATGAGTCAAACATGCATGAATAGGGTAGTAGGGAAATTAAAAACCCAACAGGAGTGCAAATTTCAACATAATGCACATGAACATGGAAGTCACTCTAACCTCAATCATAACATTAAAATCAAGTTTTCCATGAACATGCATGCATATGTAAACATGAGAATTACTAAAATGCATGAATAAAAACAATGAACCATGAGAAACTAAAACCTCAAGCAAGAATAGTAGTGGAGGGAAAGAGATGAGGATACTTGGACATCATATTGGCTTCGGCCTCCCAAGTAGCACCCTCAACTAATTTATTCCTCCAAAGTACTTTCAAGGAAGCAAATTCTTTATTTCTCAACTTTCGAACTTGTTTTTCTAAAATCTCAACCGAAACCTCTTGATAAGGAATCATGTCTTTAACTCCCAAACCTTCCAAAAGCACAAGGGTAGTTGGATCTCCAACACACTTTTCAACAAGAAGACGTGGAATATCGGATGTACCGATGCTAAATTATTAGGTAACTCTAATTCATAAGAAACCTTGCCAATAACCATCAAAATTTAATTGGGCCCACATATCGGAGACTAAGCATCCATTTCTTTCCAAACCTCATCACACCCTACGTGGGTGAAATTTTCAAATAGTCCCAATCATTAACATCAAACATAATCTCTCTTCTTCTAATATCGGCATAAAACCTTTGTCAACTTTGAGCCATTTTCAACCATTTCATGAATAAATTGAACCTTTTCCATGGCCACATACATCAACTCAGGCCCTATCAAAGTGATCTCACCAACTTCAAACCAACCAATAGGAGACCTAAACCTCTTGCCGTAGAAAGCCTCAAATGGAGCCATTCCAATGCTAGAGGTATAACTATTATTATAAGCAAAGTCAATCAAAGGCAATTGATCATGCCAATTACCCTTGCAGTCAATCACAGAAGCTCTAAACATAATTTCCAAAGATTGAACAGTACGCTCGGCTTTTCCAAAGGTTTATGGATGAAATGTAGTGATAGGCTTCACTTGAGTACCAAGACCTTTCTGAAAGGACCTCCAAAATTGAGATGTAAAGTGAGAACCACGATTGGAGATAATTGAAAAACTCACCTCATACAACCTTACCATTTCCTAAATATAAAGCTTGGTGTATTCTTTACCCGAGAATGAAATGTTAATTGAAAGAAAGTGAGTTGATTTCTACATTCGGTTCACAGTGACCCGAATCAAATAAAACTGATGACGATTATATGGTAAACCCGTAATGAAGTCCACATTCAAATCTTCCCACTTCCATGTAGGAATTCAAATATCTTGAGCCAAACCACCTGGTTTCTGATCCTCAACTTTTACTTCTTGACAATTCGTACATTTAGCAATAAATTCCACAATATCTTTCTTCATCTCATTCCATTAATAGACCTTCTGCAAATCATTATATATTGGTGGCTCTCAGGTTAATAGAATACCAAGAACTATAAGCTTCTGTCAAAATCATATTTCTCCACTCATAAACATTATGAACAAACAATTGACCTTTGTATTGAAGGGCGCCATCTCCCCCTTTGGAGAAAGCCTCAATGGATTTTTCGCAAAATAACTTCTTCAAATCAACTAATATGATATCAAGATCTTTCTTAGCCTTCACATTAGATAGAAAAGACGATTCAGAAAAATTTTGAACAGTCACACCACCTTATACTACAATCAACCAAGCAAACACCCAATCGGGCCAATATATAAATATCACAAACTAACTCCTTCTTACCTTCTTTAACATGAGGCAACACTTCCCGTCGATAGTCGACTAAGAGCATCCGCTACAATATTTGCTCTACCAAGATCATAAAGGACACTCATGTTGTAATCCTTCAATAACTCAAGTCCTCTTCTTTGGTGAAGATTCAAATCCCTTTGAGTGCACACATTTTTATGCTCTTTTGGTCGGTATAAGTAATATCTCCAAATCTTTAAAGCAAACACTATCGCTGCTAACTCCAAATCATGATTCTCATAACTCTTTTCATGCACCTTCAATTTCTTTGAAACATAAGCAATGACTTTCCCATGTTGCATCAAAACACAAGTAGGACCAATAAAAGAAGCATCACAATATAACCACAAAACCACCCGATCCATTCGGTAATGTAAAAATAGGTGTTAAAGTGTGTCTATACATCAAATCTTGGAATCTATTTTCACACGCTTCACATCATAGAAATATCAGCTTTTTTTAGTCAATACCATCCAAAGCAAAGCAATAGAGGAAAATTCTTCCACAAACCTTCTGTAATAACAAGAAAAATCCAAGAAACTTCATATATTTGAAGCGAACAAAGGTGTAGGCCAATTTATAACCACTACGGTCTTCTTGGGATCGACTTGAATACCTTCACCAGAGATAATATGGCCAAAGAAAGTAACAGACCTCAACAAAAACTCATACCTGCTAAACTTAGCATATAATTCATGATCCTTGAGAATTTGCAACACAATCCTCAAATGCTCAACATGGTCATCCTCACTCCGTGAGTAAATCAAGATATCATCGATAAACACAATCACAAACATGTCAAGATATTGCTTAAAGACCCTATTAATCAAATCCATGAACGTCGCCAGGGCATTAGTCAATCCCAAAGAAATCATGAAGAACTCATAATGCCCATACAAAGTTTGAAAAGCAGTCTTTGGAATGTCATTCTCCTTCACCTTCAATTGGTGATTACCCGACCGAAGGTCAATCATAGGGAAGTAACTCACTCCTTGGAGTTGATCAAACAAATTATCTATCCTTGGAATAGGATACATATTCTTTATTGTGAACTTTTTCTATTGCCAATAGGCAATTCACATTCAGAGGGAAGCTTCCTTCTTTCGAACAAACAATATCAAAGCACCCCATGGAGAAATACTTTGCCTTATGTTTTGCTTGGGAATATGTAAGGAGAAATAGAGATAGGCTATGTATATGGGAGAAGGTCAATACCAAAGTCTATTCCCCTTTTGGGAGGAATATCGGGAAGATCATCGGAAAACACCTCCAGAAACTCATTTACAATCAAAACTGACTCAAGAGTAGGGGTTTTTGAATTTTTATCCCTAACTCGAACAAGATGATAAAAACAACCCTGAGAAATCATCTTCTTATCCTTTAGGCAAGGTATAAATTGACCCTTAAGAGAATAATTTCCCCCCTCCCATGACATGATAGGTTTACACATAATCTTTAATATGACCAATCGGGTCTTATAATCTATTGAAGAATAACATGCATGAAGCCAATCTATCACTAAAATAATATCAAAATCTAACAAATAAAGCTCAATAAGATCAATATAAGTGACTCTGTGAGAAACAAAAACATGGCAATTTCTATAAACTCTTTTAGTAACAACAGAATCACCAATGGGAGCAGTGACATAAAAGAGATAAGAAAGGATTTCATGACCAACATCAAATCTCATAGACACATAAGGTGTAACAAATAATAACATAATACATGGATCAAGCAAAGCGTGTACATCAAAATGAAAAACCTCCAACATATTAGTCACCATACTCGGAGAACCTTTATGATCCTATCAGGTAAGAAGAGCATAAAATATGTTCTGATGAGGAGCACCCGAACCAGAACCACAAGGCTGAGCTTGCTTACCATCCTTAGCATTGCTATAACAGACAATCCTTCACTCGGTGACCACTTTTTGCACAACCAAAGGAACAACCCATACCGGGTAAACATTTTCCCAAGTGACTCTTACCACACTTTTGGAAAATGGGAATAAAAGATCCATTACCACCCCTCCCCCCCTTTATACTTAGGGTTAGACACCCCATCTTTGTTAAAATTATAGGTCGGAGCATTGGAAGAACCTTGACCGGAAAACTTTTGCTAGAATAGAGGATGCCCGTGTCCACCGGACCTTGTATGAGAAAAGTCACAATCACCAGTTCTTGCCCTCTTGGATTCTCTTGCCCTTTTTTTGAGCTTATCCTCTTAAATTTTTCGTGCATGTACCATCAAGCCGAAGATATCCATCTCCTTAATCAATATGGTAGTTCGACATTCTTTGAGAGCCAAATTGGAAACACCCAACACAAACTTACTCTATCTTGCCCTAGAGTCGGCAACCATTGTCGGAACATACTTAGCCAATTGAGTGCACTTCAATGCCTACACATTCACACTCATATTTCCATGACGAAGATTAATGAATTCAAGCACCTTTGCTTCTCTCACCTCAAGTGGAAAGAATCGATCAAGAAAAGCACCTGTAATCGGTCCCAATCAAAAGGATCACATCAACCACCCTCTCATTCTTCCATTAATTGAATCAAAAATGAGCAACACCTTTGAGTTCGTAAGCGGCCAATTTCGCCCTTTTCACTGTTGACACTCCCATAATTCCCACTATCTTATAGACCTCATAAATGAATTCTTGAGCATTCTCATCAACCTTGGAACCATGGACCTCCGGAGGATTCATCCTAGTAATGTATCTTATCCTTGTATCCGCCATACCCACATTTGGGTTCACGGGACCAATGGCTTTTCTTTTTTCTTTGGTTGTCATAGCTTGATCCAGTACTTGCAAAGTGGCTCTGAATTCGACATGAGTCACTTGCTCTGCCAAAGGATCAAATGGGGCTTGAAAAACCTCAGGCTCCATATCATTAGCAATATTCCTTCTCACGTAAGCTCTTCGAGGGGCCATATCTTGAAAAGCATCGGAAAAGAATTAGGAGAAGGTCCTTTAATAGAGATAAACTCTATGGTACGACTTTAGAGCAGTGAAAGATGTGAATTTTCCTAAATGCTTTGTAGCCTTCTATTCATAAATGTGGCACACTTCACACTTATGAACAAGAATCTACTCAACACAGCTTGTCAGATATCCTAGGACCTTTTTCTTTAACCTTGTGCAATAGATACCAAATCTTTTATGATCCTAAGTACACCCTAGATGGACATGGTGTATAAGACCCCGAGAGGCCCTACACATGCCAGTTTACATGTGTAAAACATAATATAAGATATAAAAGAAGAGTTTTGGTAAAGAAGACTCATATCATAAAAGAGTTTTAGTCATAAAGCGAAAATATAACGATATCTTGACAAGCCTTTCTAATATATCATAAGAGTTGTTGGGACGTAACCCATACACCACATATAAATTCTGAAACAAAAGATATAAAAAACCAAAAGATAATATGAATCATTATGGGACATGTCCTAAGAGCATGAGGACTCTCCAATATTTAAGCAAGAGATAGCAATCCAACTCTAGCCATGAGCAGGAGGATGAGAAGTGTCAAACCCTACATTATGAGACAATCTAGGCACAAGTGTGCATTACTACGTTGGAATGTACTGAGTACGGGGAAATCTAATATAACCTGAAACATGATTATATAGGGAAATAAAACATGGTATGCATTACAGAGCTAAAGCATGGCAAATAAAGCTTTCAAGAGGAATCATGAATAAAAAACATGGTCAATGAATCTTAAAATGATCAATGGAAGCTTTATAAAACCTTTGAAGGAAAACATAGTTCTTTGTTTTTGTGGGATATTATCTTTAACTGACATTAGACCATGTGAGCTATAACATGGAATCTGATGTAACTCCCAAACTAAGAAGGGAGAGTCAACTTGGAAAGATAGAGCTTCATATCATTCATTCATATCCTATTTGTGGATCCACTAGCGTGGTCATTTAAGACAATTCTACGGGGACACATAGTTTGGAAGTAGACATTATTACTAGAGACCTATCCTATTTGAACCTCCATCACAAAGTTCTCTCTGTGCTAAGTTAAATCTCAACGGAATAGATAAAGTCAATTATGAAAGCATAACATTAGGAAAGAAAATAATTAACTACCAATCAAAAAACATAATCATTATAGAATAGCTCATTTAAATCATGGTACCTACATATGTGAGTAAACCTTTCACAATCATGATTTCATCAGTATGTGAGAACACCTTTTAAAATTCATTGACACTTATCTTAAAAGCATCTTTAATTCATAAAATATTATTTTCATAAATCATGCATAGCTTTCGTAAATCACAATTCACATCTTTATAAATTCATGGGTCCGTATGAAATCAAATTAAAATCATGTGTTGAATTAAACCATGCATACAAAGAACACATAATAAGAATTGAATCGTATTAAATTGGACCCAAGAAGATTAGCATGAAATCTTAGACAATTTGGCAGAATTGAGATCTTTAGGGACCCAATGGATGAAAGGAATCAATTGGTGAACTCTCACATACCTTGAAGAATCCTAGCGTTAGAATTGAAAGAGGAGACTTGTAGCTTCAATATCCCTTGAATCTCTTGAATTCTTAGGAGATAACTTGGAGAAGAAGATAGGAGAAATTTAAAGGTTTTGAGTGAATGGGAGGTAATGAGTGGATTAGGTTCTTTAGAAATCATTTATACTCATTTAGAATAAGTAAGAATGACATAGTGTAGGGTTAAAAGAGTGGGAAAAGAACCAAATACCCCTGACTTAAAAACTATTGAAACACACTCTACATAAGCCTTTCATGGACCGTCAATCGCTTCATCATCTTTCAACCCGTCCGTAGACCCTTGCCTTAGATTATTTTCCATTGTGTTCGGGTCCAAGAATGGGTTCAGTGATTGTGGATCCTTTCACTTTCCATGAACCTATCCGTAGACCACTGCCTTAGAATATTTTTCATAGGGTTCAGGTTCAAGGATAGGTTCACTTACCGTGGACCCTTTCACCATCCATGAACCTGTCCGTAGACCCTTACAATGTTTAGGTTCAAGGTTGGTTTCAGTGACCGTGAACCTTTCCACCATCTATCAACCCTTCCTTATAAGTCAACATATTACATATTTCAACTGTCTTTTCTCATTTCAACTTTCAATTGACTTTTTACACTTCTGAGGTGGTATAATATTTCCCCCTTGGGACATTAGTCCCTGAATGAGACTCAAGCTAGCATGAATTGAGTAGGAGGAAAACTAACAATCCAATATGAATGCAAATTTCATCATAATTCACTTAAACATGTGAATCACTCCAAGCTCAATCATAACATTAAAATCAAGTTTTTCATGAACCAGCATGCGTATGGAAATATGAGAATGACTAAAACGCAAGAATCCAAAAAAATGAACCATGAGGAACTAATACCTCAAGCTAGAATAGAAGCGAGAGAAAATGAGGATACTTGGACATCATATCGGCTTTGGCCTCCCAAGTAGCACCCTCAACTAATTTATACCTCCAAAGTACTTTCAAGGAAGCAACTCCTTTATTTCTCAACTTTTGAACTTGTTGGTCTAAAACCTCAACCGGAACCTTTTGATAAGAAAGACTTTCTTTAACTCTAAAACTTTCGAAAGGCAAAATGCTCGTTGGATCTCTAACACACTTTTTCAATAAGGAGACATGGAATACCTGATGTACCGATGCAAAATTATTAGGTAACTCTAATTAATGAGTAACCTCGCTAATATTCCTCGGAATTTGATATGGGCGTACATATTAGGGACTAAGTATCCATTTCTTTCCAAACCCCATCACACCCTTCATGGGAGAGATTTTCAAATAGACCCAATCATTAACATCAAACTTAAGCTCTTTCTTATAACATCAGTATAAAACTTTTGTCCACTTTGAGCCATTTTTAATCTTTCACGAATAAGCCAAACATTTTCCATGGCCTCATGCAACAACTCGGGCCCTATCAAAGAAACCTCACAAACTTCAAACGAACCAATATGAGACCTAAACATTCTACCATAGAGAGCCTCGAATTGAGCCATTCTAATGCTAGAGTGATAGCTATTATTATAAGCAAACTCAATCAAAGGCAAATAATCATCCCAATTACCCTTGAAGTCATTCAAACAAGCTCTCAATGTATCTTCAAGAGTTTGAATTGTATGTTTGGCTTGTCCATCGGTATGAGGAAGAAAAAAGGTGTTAAGATTCAGTTGAGTACCAAGACACTTCTGGAACGACCTCCAAAACTAAGATGTAAACTGAGTACCACGATTGGAGACAAAGGAACCCCATGACACCTTACAACTCTTGAATTTAAATCTTGGCATATTCTTCTACCGAGAATGAAGTCCTAATAGGAAGAAAGTGAGTCAATTTTATCATCTAGTTCAGAATGACCCAAATCAAATCAAACTGACAACCCATACGAGGTAAAATCATAATGAAATCTATATTCAAATCTTCCCACTTCCATGTAGGAATACAAATATCTTGAGCCAAACCACCCGGTTTCTAATGCTCAACCTTCACTTGTTGACAATTTGTACATTTCACCAAAAATTTTACAATATTCTTCTTTATCCCATTCAATTAATAGACCTCCCATAAATTATTGAACATCTTTGTGGCTCCCGGGTGAATAGAATACCATGATGTTTGAGATTCTGTTAAAATCTAATTTCTCAACTCATCACTATTCAGAACACACAATCAACCTTGGTATCGAAGGACACCATCTGCCCATTGGGAGAAAGCATATTCAATGACCTTTTATGAAACCGATTTCTTCAAATAAACTAATACTGGATCAAAATCTTGCTTAGCCTTCACATCCGATACAAAAGATGATTCTGAACCATTCTGAATAGTCACACCACATTCACTAGAATCGACCAAGCAAACACCCAATTGGGCCAATCTATGAATATCACAAACTAACTCCTTCTTACGATCTTCAACATGAGCAACACTTTCCATCGATTGTCGACTAAAAGCATCCTCTATCTCATTTTCATTACCGAATTGAAAAAGATCACACATGTCATAATCCTTCAATAACTCAAGCCATCTCTTTTGGAAAAGATTCAATTCTCTTGGAGTGAACATACTTCAAGCTCTTGTGGTCGGTAAACACATCTACATGAACACCATATAAGTAAGGTCTCCAAATCATTGGAGCAAACACTACCACTGCTAACTCAAAATCATGAGTCAGATAATTCTTTTCATGCACCTTCAATTTCCTTGAAGCATAAGCGATGACTTTCCCATGTTCCATCTAAACACAACCAAGACCAATCCGAGAAACATCACAATAAATGGAAAAGCCATTTGATTTTTCTAGTAATGTCAAAATAGGGGTTGAAGTGAGTCTATCCTTCAACTCTTGGAAACTCTTCTCATAAGCTTCCAACTATAAAAACTTCAACTTCATTTGAGTCAAAGCCTTCAAAGGTGAAGCAATAGTGGAAAATCCTTCCAAAAACCCTCTATAATAACATGCCATACCCAATAAACCCCATATATCTTAAGCAAACAAAAGTCTAGGCCAATTCTTAACCACCTTGATCTTTGTAGGACCGACTGGAATACCTTCACCGGAGATAACACGGCCAAGGAAAGCAACATACCTCAACCAAAACTCACACTTGCAAAACATAGCATATAATTCAAGATTCTTGAGAACTTGCAACACAATCCTCAAATAATCAACATGCTTATCGTCACTCCGTGAGTAAATCAAGATATCATTGATAAACACAATCACAAATATGTCAAGACATTGCTTGAAGACCTTATTCATCAAATGCATGAATGCCACAGGGTCATTATTAAAACAAAAAGACATCAGCAAAAACTCATAATGTCCATACCGAGATCTAAAAGTCATCTTTGGAATGTCATTTTCCTTCACCTTCAATTGGTGATAACTCGACTGAAGGTCAATCTTATAGAAGTAATTCGCTCCTTGGAGTTGATCAAACAAGTCATCTATTTTTTGAATAGGGTACTTATTTTTTGTAGTAACCTTATTCAATTTCCAATAGTCAATGCATGTTCGGAGAGAAACATCCTTCTTTCGAACAAACAATATCAGAGCACCTTATGGAGAGATACTTGGCCTAATAAAACCCTTCTCAAACAAATCCTTCAATTGGTCCTTTAACTATTTAAAAATTTTTGGGGCCATACGTTAAGGAGGAATAGATATAGGATACATATCTGGGAAAAGATCAATATCGAAGTCTATTGCCATTTCGGAAGAAACATCAAGAAGATCATCATAAAACACCTCTAGAAACTCATTTACAATAGGAACTGACTCAAGAGTAGAGGTTTCAGAATCTGTATCCCTAACCCGAAAAAGATGATAAATGCAACTAATAGAAATTGTCTTTTTATCCTTTAGGCAAGATATAAGCTTACCCTTAAGAGCATAATTCCCCCCTGAAATACCCCAGATTCGAGGGTGGAAATTTTTTGAATTTCTTGGGTTACTGCCAGTAACGACGGAAGCCACCTACGGTTCGTTGGTTGACTTACGGGTCGTAGGTTGGACCGTAAGTGGCAAGCCCAAGTTTTCAAAATGATAGGTTTCAGTACTTGATCGACGGAGCAGCAGGACGAGCCGTAGTCCATTGTACGGACCGTAGATAGGTCTCGTAGGTGTGACCCATAGTTTGCTAAACTTTCCAAGCCAAAGTCTGACCTACGATGGCCATGTACGGACCATAGGTTGAACCACGAACCGTACATGGGCTCCGTCGTTGGGAGGCCCAAGGATGAACTGTCTGAATCTATCTACAGAGGGATAGGACGGTCCGTAGGTTAACTTACGGGCCATAGGTCCAGACCGTCGATGGACCCCGACAATTATTATTTAAGGGCTTTTTGGTCTTTTCCCTAAATTTTTAACTCCTAATCTAAGTCGGTTAAGCCCTTAACCCAGACCCTATATAAGCTTCCTAGGCCTAATTTTACTCATTCAAAATCATTCCCAAATTCCCCTCTCTCAAATATTTCTCTCTCTAGAAAGGTTCTCTCAATTCTCTAGGAAGAAGAAGGGCTAGGATCCTCCATTTAAGGTCATCAATTCTTAGCAATTTCTTGTGGGTTTTGTTAAAGTATGTTAGAATTCACCATTGGAGCCCTTTCCTCCAATGGGTCCCTAGTATTCTTCAATTTTAAAGGATCAATTTCCCCAAATTAAGTTAGGGTTTTGATTAATTCTTATGGGTTCTTCAATAATGATTTCCAATAGTTGATTTTATGATTTCTAGTGCATGATCTAGCGTGATAAAGTAATTTAGTGCACGAATTAGCATGATTTATATGATTTGTTGTAGAAATTGGATGAACCCATGCTATTTACCCGAAAGTTCAAACTCTATGCTTTGATTGGTGGGTTGAAATATGAAGTGATGAATTTTATGAAATCTCTATGAATCCATGCATGAATTATGATTCCTAAGCTAAAACTTTTAATGAATGAGATTATGAATGACCTAAAGATGGTTTTATGAAATCAAGCATGTTCAATCAAAATCTATGATTTTACTCTATTATGTGTGTTCCTTCAAATATGGTCAAATTGACTTGTCTATGGCTTTTTTAAATATTAGTTACAATGAATTGCATGAATTAAGAGAAATTCTCATGAAGCTATGTGAACCCTATGATTTGCAAATTATGAGCATGATGAACTATGTAAAGCTGAAGTTTCTGAAATTATGCATGTCTCATATGAAGTTAAATGATAAAGTAAGGTTGCTTTGAGATTGAAGTACCAAAGTATATGTTATGTTGATGTTATGGTTGAGTTGTGAAAGGGTTTCTCACGTAATACTCTGACTATGAATTTAAAACGAACAAGAGGCGATTACCCATCTTCTTAAGGAGCTATTCTAATGAAGGAACAAGAGACGATCGCCCATGTTCCCTAATGTAGACAAGAGGCGATCACCCATGTCTACTAATAATGAACCTATGACTAATGATAGACAAGAGGTGACTACCCATGTCTACTTATGATAATTGAACTATGCTTTATCCTTGGGAGTTATGGTTAGCACCGAGTGGACAAGAGATTATTGCCCATGTCCCATAAACTATGTGCCACCATAGGATGATGGTCTAGGATAGATATTAGCTAGTGGATCCACGTAAGCTAGAAGTTAAGTTCTTACCTTGGCAAGTAAGGCAACTTCTTTTCGGTGTGGGGTAGACACCAGATTCCATGTTGATAACTCACATGGTCTTATATGTCGGTTAAGGCTATTCCCCATAACTAATGAACAAAAGTGTTGATTATGATGTTTCTCAAGTGAAGTAAAGATGTTTAACTTGCTTTGACCATGGTTTATGTTTTTTTTTAACCCATATCATGCTTAGCTTTGTCATTGCATGTCTTGAAAAATGTCCCGTTTTCGCATGTTTTAAATGATTTCATGCATTGCCATCATAATTTGTACTTGATTGTACTAATGCATACTCTTGCCTACATTGACTTGTTGATGTATGGCGTGGCGATTCTCCATCCACTCGTGGTTAGAGCTTAGTAGAAGATTTGTGAAGACTTGGTGAGTCCTTATCCATCCGAGGACATAGCCTTGTTGTTCTTATTTTTATGTTCTTTCTTTTCACATTGTATTGGGTTACGTCCGAAACCTTTTTTCTCTTTCCTATATTAGATTGGCTTTGAGACACGAGATGTAGACTTCCGCTACTTTGCTTAAAAGCTTTGATATAACTTTGTCTTTTGAACTCTTAATCTTTATGATCTTGTATGTATGTAGGCTAAGTGGCTTGTATGAGGCCTTTCGAGGTCTTATACGCCATGTCACGTCTAGGGGGTACCTTGGGTTGTGACAAACTTGGTATTCAGAGCACAAGGTTTTAGAAAGATCCTAGGATGTCTCATAAGCCGCGTCAAGTAAAGTCTTGTTCATGAGTATGAAGCGCGCCACATTTATGAATGAGAGGCTATAAGACGTTCAAGTAACTCCACTACTTTCATTACTCCTAAGTTGTGCCATAGAGTTTAACTCAATATGTCTCTCTCCTAATCCCTGTCTTATGCATTTCATGATATGGATACTCGAAGAGCTTATGCTGGAAGAAATGCGGGAGAGAATGTGGATCAACAAGCTCCTCTTCAAGCTCCAAAAGTTTCGGTCGACCCTTTGGCCGAACAAGTATCCAATGCGGAGTTTAGGGCTACTTTCTAAGTATTGGCCCAAGCTGTGACAACCCAAGCCAATAGAGAGGGTGTGGCTCCTGTGAACCTAAATGTGGGTACGGCGGCATCTAGGTTAAGAGACTTCACAAGGATGAACCCTCCGGAATTCTATGGTTCTAAGGTGGAGGAAGATCCTCAAAAATTCATAGATGAAGTGTACCAGGTATTGATGATCATGGGGGTAACATCGGAGGAAAAGGCAGAGTTGGCCGCTTATCAACTCAAAGGTGTTGCCCAAGTTTGGTTCAACCAATGGAAGAGTGAGAGGGCGGTTAATGAGGGTCCTCTTGATTGGGAGAAATTCAAGGTTGCTTTCCTTGAAAGGCTCTTTCCTCTTGGGATGAGGGAGATTTATCAACCTTCATCAAGGAAGCATGAGTGTGAAAGTGTATGCTTTGAAGTTCACACAATTGTCTCAATTTTCTCCTTCCATAATTGCCGATCCTAGGTCAAGAATGAGTAAGTTTATCTCGGGAGTGTCAAAAATGATGGTTAAAGAGTGCCGCACCGCTATGCTTGTCAATGACATGGATATTTCCCGCCTCAAGGTGTATGCTCAAAAAATGGAGGAGGAAACGCTCAAGGAAAGGTCTAGAGAGACAAAGAGGGCTAGAACCGGGGATGGTAACTTTTCACATTCAATGTCTGATGGGTATGGTCGTCCTAGATTTTGACAAAGGTTTTCCAGTCAGGGTTCTTCCAAAGCTCCTCCCATGTCTAACAAAGATAGGGTGTCTAACCCTAAGCCCCAAGGAGGAAATGATGGTGGCTCTTCATTGAATACTTGTGCTAAGTGTGGGAAGAAGCATGAAAGCAAATGTCTAGCGAGTTCTAATGCATGTTTTGGTTGTGGCAAGATGGATCACAAGATAAGGGATTGCCCCTTCTAGCTAAGAATGAAGGGGATAACCGTCGATGCACTCAACCTCAAAACCCATCAAGTTCTAGTGGAAATCCAAAGCAAAACCGGTTTTATACACTTCGTGCTTGTCATGAGCAAGAGAGTTCTCCCGATGTGGTTACCAGCATGTTGAAAGTCTTTTAGTTTGATGTGTATGCTTTGCTTGATCCCTGTGCTACCTTGTCTTTTGTGACGCCATATGTGGCTATGAGGTTTGATGTTGTTCCGGATGTGTTGCTAGATCCTTTTCATGTCTCTACTCCGATTGGTGAATCTATTGTGACTAAGAGAGTCTATAGAAATTGGCTCGTCTCTTTATCTCATAGAGTCACTTATGTTGATCTTGTAGAGCTTGGTATGTTAGATTTTGATGTTATTCTTGGGATGGATTGGTTGCACTCTTGTTATGCTTCTATTGATTGTAGGAACAGAATGGTCAAGTTTCAATTTTCAAATGAGCCTATCCTAGAGTGGAAGGGGGGAAATTATATGGTTAGATGTCAGTTTATTTCTTGCCTTAAAGCTAGAAAGATAATTTCTAAAGGTTGCATATACCATGTTGTTAGGGTGAGGGATACAGATTCTGAAATCCCAATGCTTGTGTTTGTCCCCGTTGTTAATGAGTTTCTGGAAGTGTTTCCCGATGATTTACCCAGTATTCTTCCTGAAAGGGAAATAGACTTCGGTATTGACCTTCTCCTGGATACGCAACCTATCTCTATTCCTCTGTATAGAATGGTTCCAACGGAACTTAAGGAACTAAAGGAAAAATTAAAAGACTTGTTGGTTAAGGGCTTCATCTAACCAAGTATTTCTCCATGGGGCGCTCCGGTCTTATTTGTAATGAAGAAAGATGGTTCACTTTGTATGTGTATTGACTACCTAATAAGAACAAGTTTACTATTAAGAACAAGTATCCACTTCTAAGAATAGATGACTTGTTTGATCAACTTCAAGGGGCTAGTTATTTCTCTATGATCGACCTTCGTTCGGGCTATCACCAATCGAGAGTAAAGGAAAATAATATTCCAAAAATCATTTTCCAGACTACATATGGCCATTATGAATTCCTAGTGATGTCATTTGGGTTGACTAATGCTCCGACCGCATTTATGGAATTGATGAATAGAGTGTTTAGACAATATCTTTATATGTTTGTGATTGTGTTTAATGATGATATTTTGATCTACTCAAGGAGTGAGGGTGAGCATGCCGATCATTTTAGGATTGTCTTGCAGGTCCTCAAGGACCAACAACTCTTTGCAAAGTTTAGTAAATGTGAGTTTTGGCTAAGTTCCGTAGCTTTTCTTGGTCACATTGTCTCTAGTAAGGGTATTGAAGTAGATCCTAAGAAGACGGATGTTGTTAGAAATTGGCCTAGACCTGTATCACCTTCGGATATTTGTAGATTCTTGGGTCTAGATGGTTATTATAGGAGGTTTGTTGAAGGGTTTTCTTCGATTGCTTCCCCATTGATAACTTTGACTCAAAAGAAGATTAAGTTCACCTGGTTCGAAGCATGCTAGAAGAGTTTTCAAGGGTTGAAAGATAGACTTACTTTGGCTCCTATATTGACTTTACCGTAAGGGTCCGATGGTTTTGTGGTTTATTGTGATGCCTCAAGAATTGGGCTAGGATGTGTTCTTATGCAAAATGGAAAAGTCATTGCTTATGCTTCAAGACAACTCAAGGTGCATGAAAAGAACTATCCTACTCATGATTTAGAATTAGCAGCTGCTGTGTTTGCTTTAAAGATATGGAGACATTATTTGTATGGTGTGTATATTGACGTCTTCACCGATCCTAAGAGTTTGCAATATGTGTTTAAACAAAAAGATCTAAATCTTTGCCAAAGGAGGTGGCTTGAGTTGTTAAAAGACTATGACATGAGTGTCCTCTATCACCCCGGCAAGGCTAATGTGGTGGCGGATGCTCTTAGTCGGTTATCTATGGGTAGTGTTGCTCATATTGAGGATTGTAATAAAGAGTTGGTTCTCCATGTTCATAGGTTGGCCCGCTTGGGTGTTCGGGTGGTTGATTCCACTAAAGGTGGTGTTGTGGTCCATAATGGTTTCGAATTATCCTTTGTGCATGATGTGAAGGCTAAACAAGATATTGATCCTAACTTAATCGAGTTAAAGGAAGCGGTGCTCAAAAAGACCATTGAGGCTTTCTCCTAAGGGGGAGATGGTGTGCTTCGGTATCAAGGTCGTTTGTGTGTTCCCAATGTAGATGACTTGAGGAAAAATTTTATCGGATGCCCATAGATCTCGATATTCCATTCACCCGAGAGCTACCAAGATGTATCGTGATTTGCGGGATGTCTATTGGTGGAATGGGATGAAGAAAGATATTACGGAGTTTGTGGCAAGGTGTCCTAATTGTCAACAAGTAAAAGTTGAGCACCAAAAGCCGGGAGGTTTTACCCAAGATATTAGTATTCCTACTTGGAGGTGGGAAGATGTAAATATGTAATTCATTTTTGGTTTACAACGCACCCGGCGACAATATGATTCGATTTGGGTTATTTTGGATCGTATGACGAAATCAGCCCATTTCATTCCTGTTAAGGTTTCTTATTCAGTGTAGGATTATGCTAAGTTGTACCTGAGATAGATGGTTAGGTTGCATGAAGTGCCTTTATCCATTATCTCCGATCGTGGAGCCCAATTTACTTCTCAATTTTGGAAATCTTTCCAAAAGGGTCTTGGTACTCATGTTAAGCTTAGTACGGTCTTTCATCCTCAAACCGATGGGCAAGCGGAGAGTACTATCAAAAATTTGGAAGATATGTTGAGAGCATGTGCAATTGATTTCAAGGGTAGTTGGGATGATCATTTTCCTTTGATTGAGTTTGCT
Organism: Solanum appendiculatum; assembly: GCA_018342035.1. Lineage (NCBI taxonomy): Eukaryota > Viridiplantae > Streptophyta > Magnoliopsida > Solanales > Solanaceae > Solanum > Solanum appendiculatum. Next base: position 1,193,243 of record JAGDQO010000730.1, read on the forward strand.
TATAATAACAACTACCATTCTAGTATTGGCATGACTCCGTTTGAAGATCTCTATGGTAGGAGGTGTAGATCTCCTATAGGTTGGTTCGAAGTTGGTGAAGTTCCTTTGTATAGGACCCGAGTTGGTGCATGAGGCTATGGAGAAAGTTTGACTTATTAGAGAAAGGTTGAAAACGGCTCAATGTCGACAAAAGTCCTATGCCGATGTTAGGAAGAGAGATTTAGAATTTGAGGTAAATGACTGGGTTTACTTGAAAATTTCGCCCATGAGGGTGTAATGAGATTTGGGAAGAAAGGAAAGATGAGTCCCTGTTATGTAGGCCCATATCAAATTTTGAGATATGTTGGTAAGGTTGCTTATAAACTTGATTTGCCTAATGATTTGGCATCGGTACATCCGGTTTTCCATGTCTCATTGTTGAGAAAATGCGTTGGCGATACGACAACTATAGTGCCATTGGAGAATCTTGGCATAAAGGATAGTCTTTCCTATGAAGAAGTCCCGGTTTAGATTTTAGACCGGCAAGTCCTAAAGTTAAGGAATAAACAAGTTGCCTGCATGATAGTTCTTTGGAGGAATCAATTAGTTTTGGGTGCTACTTCGGAGGCCGAGGCCTATATGATGTCCCTATATCCTCATCTCTTTCCTTTAGATCCTACTCTAGCTTGAGGTACCTAGTTCCTCATGGTTCATTCTTTTGGCCTCATGTGTCTTAGATATTCTCATGATTCCTCATTTATGCATGTTCATGAAGAGTCTAAATGTTGTGAAAGTGAGTCAACTTGATTGATTTATCTATGATTATGTGCATTGAATATGAGTTGCATAAATTCATCATGGAATGATGTGTTAAACATGCTTTAGCTTGGAGTTGATGTTTCCTCCTGGGATATGTGCATTTATGTGATTACATTCTAGGTGGGGTTATTAGTTTTTGTTCTTACCCTCCTCATGATGTCTTGATTCTCATTCGAGGATGAATATTCCCAAGGGAGAGATAATGTACTACCCCAGATTCGAGGGTTGAAATTTTTTGAATTTTCTGGGTTATTGCCAGTAAAGACGGAAGCCACCTACGTTTTGTCGGTTGACTTAAGGGTCGTACGTGGGAACCGTAAGTCGCAACCCCAAGTTTTCAAAATGATAGTTTTAGTACTTGTTCTACGGAGCAGCAGGGCGAGCCGGCGTCCATTTTACGGACCGTAGATGGATCTCGTAAGTGAGACCCATACTTAGCTAAACTTTCCATGACAAAGACTGACCTACGATTGCCATTCACGGACCGTACATGAGCTCCGTCGTTAGGAGGCCCAAGAATGAACTTTCTGAATCTAACTACGGAGGGACAGGACGGTCCGTAGGTTGACTTACGGACCGTAGGTCCCGACCGTCGATGGACCCCGACAGTTAATATTTAAGGGCTTTTTGGTCTTTTTCCTAAATGTTTAACTCCTAATCTAAGCCGGTTATGCCCTTAACCAAGACCCTATATAAGCTTCCTAAGCCTAATTTTACTCATTTAAAATCATTCCCAAATTCCCCTCTCTCAAATTTTTCTCTCTTTAGAAAGGTTCTCTCAATTCTCTAGGAAGAAGAAGGGCTAGGATCCTCCATTGAAGGTCACCAATTCGTAGCAATTTCTTGTGGGCTTTATTGAGGTATGTTAGCATTCACCATTGGAGCCCTTTCCTCCAATGAGTCCCTAGTCTTCTTCAATTTTAAAGGATCAATTTCTCCAAATTAAGTTATGGTTTTGATCAATTCTTATGGGTTCTTCAATGATGACTTCCAATTATTGATTTTATGATTTCTAGTGCACGATCTTGTATGATAAAGTAATTTTAGTTCACGAATTAGCGTGATTTATATGATTTGTTGCACAAATTGGATGAACCCACGCTATTTCCCCGTAATTTCAAAATTTATGCTTTGATTGGTGGCTTGAATTATGAAGTGATGAATTTTATGAAATCTCTATGAATCCATTCATGAATTATGATTCCTAAGCTAAGAGTTTTCATGAATGAGATTATGATTGACCTAAAGATGGTTTTATGAAATCAAGCATGTTCAATCAAAATCTATGATTTTACTGTATTGTGTGGGTTCCTTCAATTATGGTCAAATTGACATGTCTATGGCTTTTTAAAGCATGAGTTTGCATTGAATTGCATGAATTAAGAGAAATTCTCATGAAGCTATGTGAACCCTATGATTTGCAAATTATGAGCATGATGAACTATGTAAAGATGAAGTTTATGAAATTATGCATGTCTCATATGAAGTTAAATGATGAATTAAGGGTACTTTGAGATTGAAGTACCAAAGTATATGTTATGTTGATGTTATGGTTGAGTTGTGAAAGAGTTTCTCACGTTATACTCCAACTATGAATTTAAAACGAACAAGAGGCGATTACCCATGCTCTTAAAGAGGTATTCTAATTAAGGGACAAGAGGCGATCACCCATGTCTACTACTAATGAACTTATGACTAATGATAGACAAGAGGTCACTACCCATGTCTACTTATGATAATTGAACAATATTTAATCCGTGGGAATTATGCTTAGCACTGAGTGGACAAGCGGCGATCACCCGTCTCCCATAAACTATGTGCCACCGTAGGATGATGGTCTATGATAGACATTAGCTAGTGGATCCACGTAAGCAAGAATTTAAGGTCTTACCTTGGCAAGTAAGGCGACCTCTTTTCGGTGTGGGGTAGACACCGGATTCCATGTTGATTGCTCACATGGTCTTATATGTCGGTTAAGGCTATTCCCCACAACTAATGAACAAAAGTGTTGATTATGATGCTTCTCAAGTGAAGTAAAGATGTTTAGCTTGCGTTGACCATGTTTTATGTTTCATGTTTTCTAACCCTTATCATGCTTAGTTTTGTCATTGCATGTCTTGAAAAATGTCCCGTTTTAGCATGTTTTAAATGATTTCATGCATTGCCATCATAATTGGTACTTGATTGTACTAACGCATACTATTGCCTACATTGACTTGTTGATGTAAGGCGTGGCGATTCTTCATCCACTCGTGGCTAGCGCTTAGTACAAGATTTGTAGATTTGTGAAGACTTGGTGAGTCCTTATCCATCCGAGGACATAGCCTTGTTGTTCTTACTTTTATGTTCTTTCTTTTGACATTGTATTAGATTACGTCCCAAACCTTATTTCTCTTTCCTATATTAGATTGGCTTTAAGACACGAGATGTAGACTTCCACTACTTTGCTTAAGAGGTCTGATATGACATTGTCTTTTGAACTCTTAATCTTTATGATCTTGTATGTATGTATGCTAAGTGGCTTGTATGAGGTGAGGCCTTTCGGGGTCTTATATGCCATGTCACGTCTAGGGGGTACCTTGGGTCGTAACACCCCCTTCCCACGACATGATAGGTTTATTCAGCACCTTGAATGTGACAAATCGGGTCCTACAATCTATGGAAGCATAACATGCATGAAGACAATTCATCCCAAAAAAAATCAAAATATAACATTTCAAGCTCTATAAGATCAACATGAGTGACTCTATTAGAAAACAAACAGGGCAATTGCTATTAACCCCTTTAGCAACAATAGAATCACTAACGAGAGTAGAGACATGAAAGGGATTAGAAAGGATTTTAGGACCAATATCAAATCTCATGGTCACATAATGAGTAAAAAATTATAACATAGAACTCAGATTAAGCAAAGCATATACATCAAAATGAAAGACTTTCAACATACCGGTCACCACATCCGGATAAGCTTTATAATCCCATCGGGTGTAAAGAGCATAGAATCTATTCTGACGAGGAGCACCTGAACTAGAACAACTAGGCTGAGCTTTCCTACAATCCTTACCCTTGCTAGCTTTCAATGGAAAATCCTTAACTTTTTTACCACTCTTTCCATAACCAAAGAAACCATCCGTACTAGCTAAACATTTTCTCGAGTGACTCTTACAACACCTTTGGTAAACGGGAATAGAATATCCATTACCACCACCTCCTTGAAGCTTAGGGTTAGACACCCTATCTCTGTTGAACTTAGAGGTCGAAGCATTGGAAGAACCTTGACTAGAAAACTTTTGTGGAATTGAGGACACCCATGACCGCCGAACCTAGAATGAGAAAAGTCATCATCACCAGTTCTTTCCCTCTTGGGCTCTCTTTCCCTTTCCTTGAGCTTTTCCTCTTCAATTTGTTGGGTATGTATCATCAAACAGGAGATATCCATCTCCTCAATCAGCATGACGGTTCAGAATTCATTGACAACCAAATCAGAAACACGCGACGCAAACTTACTCATTGTTGCCCTAGAGTCGGCAACCATTGTTGAAGCATACTTAGTAGATTGAGTGAACTTCAACGCATACTCCTTCACACTCGTATTTCCTTGATAAAGATTAATGAATTTAAGTACCTTTGCTTCTCTCATCTCAAGAGGAAAGAATTAGTCAAGAAATGCCCCTTTAAATATGTCCTAATCAAAAGGACCCACATCAACCACACTTTCTTCCTTCCATTGGTTGAACTTGAGCAACACCTTTGAGTTAGTAAGTGACCAATTTCTCCTTTTCCAATGTGGACACTCCAATAATTCCCACTAACTTATAAACCTCATCAATGAATTCTTCAGGATCCTCATCAACCTTGGAATAATGGAACTCCTAAGGATTCATCCTAGGGAAGTCCCTTATCCTTTTTGTCATCGTACCCATATTTGGTTTCAAGGGAGCAACGACTTCTATATTCCCTTGATCCATCATAGCTTGAGCCAACACATGAAAACAGCTCGAAATTCAGCATGAGTCACTTACTCGGCTAAAGGGTCCACCAGGGCTTTAGGAACCTCATGCTCCATATCATTAACCATGTTCCTTCTCACGTAGGCTGTTCGAGTGGCCATATTGTGAAAAGCATAGGACAAGAATTAGGAGAAGGACATTTTATTGAGAGTTACTATATGGCATGACTTTAGAGTAGTGAAAGAAGTGATGTTTCCTAAATGCTTTGTATCCTCATATTTATAAATGTGGCACACATCAGACTAATGAACAAGTCTCCACTCTATATGGCTTTCCAGACATCCTAAGACCTTTTACTTAAACCTTGTGCTCTAGGTACCAAGTTTATGACGATCCAAAGTACATCCTAGACGTGACACAATGTATAAGACCCCGAGAGGCCCTACACAAGACACTTGACATGGATACAACATAATATAAGATTTAAAAGAAGAGTTTAACAAAAGAAGACTCATTTAAAAAATGAGTTTTAATCATAAAGTAGAAATACAACTATGTTTTGACAAGCCTTTCTAATAAATCTTAAGATTTCTTGGGACGTAACCCATACATTACATACAAGGGATGAAACAAAGTACATAAAACCAAAAGATAAGCTAAATCATTATGGGACAGGTCCTCGTAGCGTGATGACTCACGAATCCATAAGCAAGAGATTGCAATCCTAATCTAGCCACGAGCAGAAGGATGATATGCTTCAAACCCTACATTATGATATAATGTAGGCACAAGTATGCATTAGTACATGGAATGTATAAATTATGGAGAAATGCAATATAATATGAAACATTATAATATGGGGAAATAAAGCGTGGTATGCATGGCCAAGGTAAAGCAAAGTAAAAAAACCATTAAAGAAGAATCTTGAATCATGAACATGGTAAATTTATCATAAAATCATTAATGGAAGGTTCATAAAACCTTTTAAGGAAAACATATTTCATTTTGTTTTGTGGGATATTAGCTTTAACCGATATTAGACTATGCGAACTATAACATAGAATCCAATGTAACACCCACAGTAAGAAGGGAATGTCTACTTGCCAATGTAGAGCGTCGTATCATTCATTCATATGCTATTTGTGGATCCACTAGCTAGGTCATTTAAGACGATCCTACGGGGCACGTAATTTGGAACTAGTGATTGCTACTAGAGACTACACTATTTGAGCCTCCATCTCAAAAGTCTCTCGGTGCTAAATTAAATCCCAACGGAATAGATAAAGTCAATTATCAAAGAATAACATAGGTAAGTAAATCATGATTCATTGATATTTGAGAAAACGTTTCACAATCATGATTTCATAAGTATGTGAGAAAATATTTCACAATTTATTGATACTTCTTTTAAAAGCATCCTTAATTCACAAAACAATCAAATCATCCATAAAATAACAAAATAATAAGAATTGAATCATAATAAATTGGACCCATGAAGATTGGTATGAAAGCCTAGAAAATTTGGATGAAATTTAATTGGAGAATTGAGATTTTTGGGACCCAATGGATGAATGGAATCCATTGGGGGAATTCCCACATACGCAAATGAACCCTAGCTTTTGAATTGAACATGGAAACTTGGAACTTTAACATCCCTTGAATCTTTTGAAGCCTTGGGAGAAAACATGGAGAAGAAGATTGGAGAAATTTCGGGATTTTGAGTGAATGAGAGGGAATGGTTTGATTAGGGCCTTTAGGATTCATTTAAACCCATTTAGAATAGGTAAAGTGACATTGTGTAGGGTTAAAAGAGTGGGAAAAGAGCCAAATAGACCTAACTTAAAAACTACTGAAACACCGTCTACAAAAACCTTTCACGGACCGTCAATCACTTCACCATCCTTCAACCCATGTGTAGACCCTTGCCTTAGATTATTTTCCACAGGGTTCAGGTCCAAGGATGGGTTCACTAACCGTTGATCCTTTCACTATTTGTGAACCCATCCGTAGACCACTGCCTTAGAATATTTTTCACAAGGTTCGTGTTCAAGGATGGGTTCACTAACTATGGACCCTTTCACCGTCTTTGAACCTATCTATAGACCATTGCCTTAGAATATATTTCACAAGGTTCAGATCCAAGGTTGGGTTTACAGATAGTGAATCTTTACACCATCCGTGAACCCTTCCTTACAAGTCCACTTTACAAAGATTTCAACAGTCTTTTCTCACTCCACCTTCCAATCATCTTTTTATACTTCTGAGGTGTAATAGATACATACTATCCGCCACCGCTTTACCATTTTCATCCAATCCTCTGTAGAAGAACTCCATATGTGACTCATCATCAATTTAGTGGTTTGGGACACTTCTTATATAGCTTGTGAATCATTCCCACGTAGCACTCACTGAATCTCCAGGTAGTTTCTCAAAGTTATTGATTTTATCCTTATGTTTAAGCTTCTTTGATAGTAGGAAGTACTTTTCTAGGATTACTATGTGCAACTCCTCCCATGTGGTAATTGAGTTTTATGGCAGCTCAGATAGCCACTTAGTTGCATCAGTAGTTAATGATGAGGGGAACACATGCCACCCAGTGGCGTCCATATCTAAGTGTGGCCTACCCACATTACTCTTACAAACGCTGGTAACTTTGCTAAGATGGGCATATGGGTGCTTAGATTGCGGACCAGTAAACAACTCTCTTGATGTAAGCATTGGAATTAGACTACTAGTTACAATGAACGCATGTCCAAGTGGTAGTAGAGGTACGACAATGGGACCCATTGTTCAAACAACATCATCATCAACCCTATATTTATTTTGCACATTGGTTGTTGGCCTCTCTTTGGATGGAGGTTGATCTTGCACTATAGGTGGGTTGTTCTTGTTGTCTCTCAATACCATTTCTACCCCTAGAAGTTGGGTTTCATGATAACCCTCTTGTCCTACTCCGACTGGATCTGCATTCAGTCCTAGATTTTTGCCACGTCTGCTGTTGGTGATTCTTCAAAGAGTTTTATATAGTTCTGGATTAAAAGGGGTCAGGGAAATGCCTTGACACCGTGTACTTGGCATACACTTAGAACTAAACTTGTAAGAAACAAAAACAAAAAGGAAACATAGATCAAGAAATAATGGCTAAGAGTCTAATAACATAATCAGTCTAATCTAAAAGTCTTATTCCCCATAGCGACGCTAAAATTTGATATGCCCAAATTACACCTCCCGAATGAAGTATAAGTGGTTGTTGTTGAAATAAAGAAACTAATAGAGGTTAGGGTAGATCCCATGAGGAATGAGGCCTAGATTTAGCCTAATTGATCATTTGTTGTACTTTTAGTCAAGTTATTTCCATAAGAAGGGGGATTTTATGAAACAAAAGATTTATTGAACCATTGTAGTAACATGTAACATAGTAAGCAGGATTGAATGTTTTGTAAACTCAATAGAAGATAAAACTAAGGTATCCGTGGTCCCTACAAGTGCATAGTGCAGTAAGCCTTCTACTAGTAATCTTGTCTAGTGTCTAGCATGCAAAGCTAGTAAGTTATGTATCTTATAAGTGGCTGATCGCCCAAATAAGTGAATTTCACCATGCAACTTTGGTCAGTTTATGGGCGTATTCTTTACTAACCCTTACCTTTGAAACCATATTTGATATTCCTTGGTCTAGGTGAATCTATTAGATTAGAGTTCAGGTCCCCAAATCTCGGTTGTATAATCCTTTTTCCCATCCGTTCCCTCCTTTGTCAGGCAAGTAGGAATAAGGCAATTTCTAACGTTGAGAACAGTTTAAAAGCAATCAAAGTGAAGAGAAAAACAATACATGCATAAACACTATTCAAGAATTACTAATTATTAGGTCTACGTTGTTAATTCATCATGATTCTCACAACCCTAGTTGTGGATTTAGCTACTCATGCTTGGGTGATCACAATTCATGTTAATTAAGTTAAGATAAACCATAAACTTACAAGTTGAGTAGTTGAATTTTGAAATCTTTAACTGATGAACAAGATATGTAATATTAACCAATGATTCAAGAATTAAAATGGAAAAGTGTTTTACAAAATAATTCTCAAAACCAAAAACAAAAATATGAACTGTGTAACATTAAAAATAAATAAAAACGACTATTTATATACATCCAAACCTAAATAATGTAGACTAAGAAAACATAAGAAAAGTATGATTCAATTGTTGGGTCTATGGTTGCTAGTCTACGGCTCGTAGACTCCTCTCATAGAGGGCAACGTCTTCAACGTTTGTCTGGACTCTTTCTATAGATATATTTTGTGACTCGTAGAACTTTACACAACCCGTCTTGGATAATTGTTGTCTAAGTACTGAAACTATACATCTTTGAACCTTTTTATGACTTGGACCTATAACTCATTGTCCAGTCTCGTAGTCCCATACTTAGCTAAATAAACTCTAGTCCTCATCTACGAGTTCATCCTATTGCTCGTAGAAAGGTGTATGACTCGTAAGACTCCAAATAGTCAATTGTTTCACTATTTTTTTCACCTGAATAGACAAAACCTATTTTCCTACAAAAACATAAAGAAAATACTATCAAATCTACTAATATGTTCTTAACAGACATGGATAAGTATCATAAATACGCCGTACATCAATTATATGAATTTGAATTTCCTTATGATAATTTGTGGTATGTGGGATGGGGTAAAGTGGTGTCTCTTAAATAGTACGAGTGCACTCTTGACTTCTCAAATTGTGTAGTAATCGTCAATAAGTGTTCCATCTTCTTTCCAATAGATAGTCATTCGGAGGATAACGATGGATAAATTGGTATCTATTATAATGAACTGATCAGTCGTTACAAAAGGGCATCTTGTGCAATAATTTTCAAAATTTGAGTATAGAACAATTTTTTGCTTAAAATTGACATTTTATGGCTATGATGATGTCAGCCTGCTAGAGCGGGAGGCTTCCATCTATGGGAGTGGTGCTATAGTAGTCTCGAAGCCGCTATAACAGAACGTCAAAAAATTTGCAACCTAAATGATGCGTCATCTTTCATTTTTCTCCCACTTTTGAAAGGATAAAATATATGAGGGCTACTCCAAAAATCTTCAAAAGGCACCCGGGGCAAGGGAACAATGAGGGGGAAGAATTACCGTGCAAGGACGATGAAAGCCTAAAGATTTTCTAGTGCTTATTCACCAAAGATCAATTTTGCAGAGTCAAAATTATGGGCAAGGTTCATCAGTTATTGCTTGACACCTATGTAGGCTAGGTTTACTTTTAATTGAGTAGTTAGACATTCTTTTACTAGATAATATGTTGTAGAGGTTCGGAGATGGCATGTATAGGCCTTCGGGTATGGAGTTTGGATGGTTAGAGATTGTTGTTTTGTGCTTTTAGGGAGGAGATGAAGTAATGACTAGGGGTGGTTCTCTAGTTCTTGATTGCCTTGAGTTCCTTGTTATGTAAGTATGTTTCCAATTTATGCGTGTTTGCATGTCTATGGCTTGTAATACCATTGTACATACATGGTAAGAAATACATAGGTAGTATATGAAGTGACCATGTTGATGATCTGCTTCAATGAATGGTTATGTGACTTGTGATGTCAAGTGTTATTACTTATGATGTTTTTGATTGTGTGAGATTATATGTGTTTGATGGTTGGCTCGGGTACCATGCCTGGTACAGGATATTCCAACGGTTGGCTCGGATACAATACTTGGTATATACTAATAGTTGTCTCGGGTACCATGCATGGGACGGATACATCCATATATGGTTGGATCTAGAATCATGCTTGTACACTTACTAAGGATGGCTCGGGTACCACGTTGGTACACTAAAAGTTAAAGTTTATGTTCCATGAGAGGACCAAATATATGTTTATGGTTCCATGAGTGAATTTGGTTTATTTCTTCATACTATATATAATTGTTGCATGTTGGATCCCTGCGTTGTCTGGGTTACCTGGAGTGTGAGTTCATTCAGGTCTGACTTGTATGTGATCATGTGGGACATGGTTCATGTTGCGATAAGTCATGGTAAGGACTAGGAGTTTGGGTTATGTATTACTTGTGATGATTGAGATATGTTTGCTTTGTTGGCAGTTTGGATTATTCTGCATGATTGTTTTCACTAATAGGTTGAGTTTATAAGGACTCGTTTCGTAGTTGTTCCTAAACTGTATTTCTAATTGTCATGAAGAATTTGGTTTGTAATGGGTTCTGGTTTAGTTTGTATGAACGAGATGGTTAAGGTGCTAGTTTCAGGGACTATTCCAACAAAGGGGCTAAGGAGTTATGATGAGGAGTTGTAAAGGATAGCGGGTTGTTGATAGGGGATAGGGATGGCCTTGTATGTATGAGAATGTGGTTGCAGGGTTAGGCTATCATTAGGCATTAAGGTGGAGAACTTATGAGGTATGGGGCTAAGGTAAATTAGTTATGGCATTTTATCTGGGAAGGGTAAGAGGTTCTGAATAAAGAATAGGTAGAGTAACTTTAATATTGTATGACGTTTTTGATTATCAACATTACATTATATGGAAGGTTCGCATCGACCGATGATGTCGACCAGTACGAGTTATTTGTACTGATACTACTCTTTCTATTCCACATGGAATAGTCTAGTTGCAGGGCCAATGATGCTTGGTAGGTGAAGACATTGATGATCTCCGATAGGTTTTATTGTTCCTTCCTTGTATGGGAGTTGTGTCGTATTTTCTGTGTATGAACTATACTCTTGTAGTAGGTCTTGTACCTGTTTAGAATAGTTCCTTTGGAGGGAGTTCGATTGGTGTCTTGTAAATATTTTGAAGGCTTTTAAAGTAAATAAATGTGTTTTTGTATCCTTAGGGTTTTAGGTTTTATTTCATTTATTTTCCGTATGCTTTAACCTATTTGGGTAGTATGGGTTCTCCTATCTAGGTGTTAGAGTAGGTGCCCGCACGGCCCTGTGGGTTAGATCATCATACCATATGACAAAGAGAGTAATATAATTTCTAAGGCATGACGGTTGGTATTAAAGGGGTTTGTAGCTTATCTTGTTTATGTTCATCATACCTGATGCAAACGTTCCTTTCCTTGAGTAAGCTTCAATGGTTAGGGAGTATTCTAATATATTTCCTACTGATAAACGTAGCCTACCGTCATATTGTGAGATTAAATTCGGCACTGATTCTGAGCGGAGCACTCAACCCATTGCTATCTCACCATATCAGATGGTGCCAGATGAGTTGAGCTAGCTGAAGCCAACCCTAAGATTGTAACACCCCAAAAGCTTCAATGTTAAAACCTGAATCATACTTTATATGTGTATAGGATCATACTAGATGATCTTGACTGGGTGTGTTAAGATTCCTTTTTAAGTGTAGGAATTGTATCAAAAGTGATTTAGGGTTATTAAGGACCTCTAGCACTAGGTTGAGTTCAAAACTTTTCCTACTCGCTATGTTTCTCCAAGAAATCATGCAAGGGTCAACTTCAGCTGACCACATCTCTTAGAATATGCTGAGTTAGGTGGTCCTTGAAGCTATAAATTAAACCTCTATGTGTCTTCATTTCTATTGCCACCAACTCTTCATAATCCGAGTGCAGAGTAGAAAGTTATGACCGTTTTACTCGAGAGGCTCCAGTCTAAAATTTTAGTAGCAGGTTCCACAAACTGGAAATTACCGGCCGTTAAAGATTTTATAGGCAATGGTTAGTGCTTATAGAATTTAATTAGAGGCTTGAAATTCTCTCTTGAGTTCCACGTAATCAATCCATGAGTCGTGGGTAATTCCATGAATCACAGAAGGTTCGTAGACAACGTATACCACCCATATATCATGTTTATCAAATTTTCCAGATATCATGAATATGCTATTTTGATTTTCTTTTCTCAGTTTTCATCCCTTGGTCTATTCCAACAGCCCCCAAAAGCTTTATTAAGCCTATCAATATCTGGGTATGTATTCTCCATGATTATACAACATAAATCCTAGAATTTCTACAAGATTCTAACAATAAATCCTCTGCCTATCTCTAGTGAAATCAAGAACTTAATTTTAGGGTTCAAGACTTGATTTTTGAGAAAGTTCATCAAGATCTCTTCCTTCCGAATAAAGGTAAGCATACTCCCACAATTTCCAAGTGACTCTAACATGTGATTATGTATCCTAAGAAAGAATCTACCATCAAATCTATGGTTTTCAAGATAACTCATCTCAAGGTTCAAGAATGGACTTTTGTGATTCTCCATCAATGTTAGGGTTCTTCATCAATAATTGTGGAGAATTTAAGGGTTGTAAGGCTATCATAGTTAGAAACTATGTTCTTTATCATTCCTGAAATCTACAGTTTAAGTTACTAAGATCAATGATATAGTTCTTCATATTCATGATTCAAGTTCAGCAATTCTATCAAGATTTTTCCTTTCAGGTATGTGGAATTTCATCAATAGGTATCTTTTCACCCATTGAGTTTAAAAAATCTCAATATTTCAGAAATATGAATGTTATAATATATAAGGTTCTTATGATCATTATGGATTTAAATGTATTTCAGTTTCTCTTTGTTAGCGGCTTATAAATACATGATCTTACTAAAATTTTAGTATTTTTACTTAAGCAAATCTTCATGAGCCCTCATAATAAGTAAATTTCATGTTTTTGGACCCGTGTCTTTTCAATTGCATGTCTTAGTTAGAATATAGGAATTTTCATGATTTGTTATACATTTAGTTTTTTCAGTTCCATATGCATAAGATGTTTTCAAATAAAGAGTCTATTATTTCAGCATCAGTTGTAAGCACTCATGAGCTATTCCGTATTATCAATATAATCATCATAAATTTAGTTGGTAATATTACTTAGCACTAAGAAAATATAATGATGAAGGCTCACCTATCAATTTAGGCTAAGACCTTTAGTAGTTGTTCTTAAGTCCTAGAACTATGTGCCAACATAGGTTATAATGTTCACCCATTAGTTTAGGCTTGACTCCTTAGTCCTTTGAACACCAACTTAGTGGATCCATGCCATCAATGTTCATACTTTTGACAGGATACAAAGCGCCCTCCTAGCTGGGGTACAGGTTGTACTCCATTTAGATCAGACATTGTATGTCGATTATTAGTATCTCCCACATTTCATGAATCTCAGATTATTGCATGAACTTGTATTCTATTTATTTTAGTTTAGTATTCATCACTTTCATGTTCTTACTTTGTCATTGAGTCAACTTTTAAGTCACTTTCATATTAGTTCAACATAACAGATTCATCATGTTCAGCTTTATAGATAGTATTGCATATCACATACTTAGTACATTCAAAATATATATTGCATACTGTAATGACCCTCCAAGTCATTTTTGTGTTAATGCCTTCTTTTTGTCGGTTAGAGCTTTCCTGTAGCGACTCCAAGTCATTTATGACTTGCTGGCACTGACTGTTCGGTCGCCTGGTCATTCGTTTGGGTTTTATACCTATTTTTTTGTTTTGGAGCTGTTGAACCTTGAAAAGTTGATTTCGGTCATTAATTCAAGTAAATGACCTCAGATGAGAATTCTAATGGTTACATCAGCTCCGAAGTGGCCAAATTAGGCTAGGAGCATGGTTTGCCCGAGCCCCAGGATTTCCGGTGTGATTTTGGGGCCAGTTATCTCTTTAGTCTTTAAAATTTGGTTAAAGGTTGACTTCAGTCAACATTCTTGGAAAATGCACTCAAATAAAGATTCCGACAGTGCGGTTAGTTCTTGAATACCGAGTTTTGTCTAGAACGACCTTCCTGGAATTATCGGGAGCTTCCGATCTGATTTTGAGTCTTACGGTAGAAGTTGGCTAAAATGGCATAATAGGTGTAGGACCCACTTTTGTTGAGACGACCTCGTATGGAAATTTGATTTCGCCATTGAGTCCATAATTTTGAATTCGTTGGGGTTGCATTTTTCATTTGCGTGAACGGGGTTCCGAACGTATTTCGAGCACTCCGTCGGAGTTTCGATTTCTCCAAACTTTGTTGCTGCAACTGTCATCTAGTGCAGGCACTTTTGTTCTCCACATTCACGGAGATCTGCTGGGTAGGGGTGACCTTTATTCTCCGTGTTCTCGGGCGTGGGGCCACGTTCGCGAAGGTCTATTTGTCGATGGAGAGTTGTTCTCGGCATTCGCAGGCCTTGGGCCGGGTTCGCGAGTCTTTGGGAAATTACTCTCCGCGTTCGCGGAGAGATAGGACCTGACAGTGTCTATTTTTTTAGGTCGAAGCTCCCATTTTAGAGAGCTTCAAAGCTTCATAAAAATCTCCTCTGTGGTCAATTTTCGGCGATTCGAAGTCCCAGGCATTCAGAATTTTATTGACTTCGTGGGTTTTAGGTTGGTGTTCGTTGGGTCTTCCTCATTTTCTTTGAAATTGAGGGTAAGTCCTTATTTTGCCTATTTTGTTAAGTTTTTAAAATTGTTGTTGTGGGGTGTTAGGAGCGAATCTGACCCCTATTGGGGAATCTATTTTGGGATTCGTGTTGGGGGAAGGATATAGGACCTTTTGATAGAGTCAATTTGAGAAAATCCGGAGCGGGTCCCACTTTGCCTGATTTGACCCAAAATTTGGTCTATCTCAAAATTTGTTGATTTTAATGTCTAAATGACCGTAATGACGTTGTGATTCTTTTTTTGATAGCGTGGCAGTAGTCTGAGGATGTTCGGAAGGGGAAATCTTCGGCTGAGTGACATGGAGAGGGCGTGATCGGCTTTTTTGTAGGTTACGGCTTCCCTTCCTTCTAGATTGAGCTTGATTGTGTAAATACTGGTTGATATTTCTGAATCTTGGGTGGCTAGCTAGTATTGGTTCCCTGTTTACCCGATTCCCTATTTTATAGTTGACTGTTGGGCTATTATGGGCTAGTATCATACTGTAGATCGGGTTGTTGACTTTGATTGTTGGCATTTGTGTTTGCGGACTATCTGTTGGGTTGTTATCTTTTGATGCATGAGTGAGTCCGGGTTATTTCACTTTGTGATTGGCTGATTATTGCATGTATTCCTTAGAATAGGCTGTTGTGATGATGACTTAGTCCCATGTTCCTGGTTGACATAATTATGTATCCGACGTCGATTTGGATGGACTAGATCCTTGTAGACTGGTATAGAAGAATTGAGTATGATATTGTGAGCCTTAGTGTAGGCTTTTTTGTTACTTTGGACCTTCCAATTATTTCTCCCTTGTCGCTGTGATTCTTGGGATGCTGTCTTCGCGCCGACGATCGGCTTTGATATCCTTGTGGGGCGGCGGCCCGTGGTGTTTAGTCTTGCATTTTGTTGTTCGTAGTGGCTTTATCTTGTATGAGGTTGTTAGCTCCAGTATAAGACTTAGGTTACGCGGTTAGCATTCGGTATTTCCAGTGCTAGGCTATCGAGGGTAGGCTACTCGCTCCGATCCGTAGCTGACGTTATACAAATGCAGCCCGTTATTTCCCGTACGAGTTCGTGGAGCGTAAGCTACTAGTCCCAGCCCTTGGTTGACGTTACCTCGTTGGAACTGGTATTTCCAGTGCCAGACTATTGAGCGTAGAATGATTAGCTCCCGTCCGAGACTGATGCTACATGGTTAGAGTCTGTTCATTCCTACTTGAGACCGTAGAATGAGAGATATTGTTCCAGCTCGAGAATGATGTTTTCGATTAGAGTCCGGTATTTCCAACTCGTGACTGATGATTGGGCGGGGCCCAAATATTTTTCTAGCTCTAGACTGACGTTTTCGGTTAGAGTCCGGTATTTCCAGCTCATGACTAATGATTGGGCGGCTCCAGATAATGTTCCAGCTTAAGACTGATATTTTTGGTTAGAGTCCAGTTTTCCAGCTTATGACTGATGATTGGGCGGGGTAAAGATATTAATCTAGCTCGAGACTGACGTTCCCTGTTAGAGTCCGGTATTTCAAATTCTGGACTGATGATTGGACGGGGCCCAAGTATTATATTGTTGGGTCTGGGACCCATGGGTGTTACGGTTTCTTGTGATGGATCTTCTTTCGTTCTGTAGTGCAACTCTACTTTGTAACTGTCGGGCTTATGGGGGTCCGCTCAGTTTTTATTTAAACTTTAGCACTAGTGTGCCTAACGGGTTTTATGGGGGGCCCAGTTGGGTTTAGTTAGCTATCCTCAGTTTACCTTCAGCTTATTCTATTTCCTTTATCTTGACCTCTGTTGTTGTAATTGCTGATTCTATCTTGTCTGCCTGTCTTAACTTTCTTGCTTAGTCGGCCTATGATGCCTACTGGGTATCTGTTGTTTTGGTACTCATGCTACACTCTACATTTTGTTTCGTGATGCAGGTTCGAGCACCAGTTGTCAGCATTGAGATCGGGCCGGGAGCTGTCTGTTCAGGAAACTAGGGTGAGCACTTAGCGTCTTGGGGACACCCATTTCCTTCTGTATATATATTTTGGCTTGTCTCTTGTTTCCGACACAGTTTTTTCTGTGGTCCACTTTTGGGACTTGTACTCTTGTTAGTAGTTCTATACTTGTGACTTCCAGATCTTTGGAGGTGTTGTATATATTATTTTGGTCTCGTTCCAGCTTTCTTATTTGTATCCTTGTTTATGCTTCCGCTAGTTTGAGGATTAGTTTCCACTCTGAGTCCCATTACCGTTAAGTTTTGGGACAAAGTTTCGCTTGCCTACCGGGTTGTGGTAGGCACCATCATGATTTGAGAAATTGGATCGTGACAAATTTGTATCAGAGCCTAGGTTCGTTAGTCTCACTTGTACAAAACTAACATCTAGTATAATCTTGAGGATCGGTGCGGAGACGTCTTTGACTTATCTTTAGGAGCCATTGGATGTCCTTAGGATGTTGTCTTATTTTGTATCTTTCATGCGTGGCTGTCCAGTTGGTTTCTTGAAATCTCACTTGTTCCATTCTGTTACTGGGATGGCTCGTACGCACAGAGGTTTTCAACGTGGTGCTGCAGCACCAGACCGAGAGAGAGAGAGCACTCCAGAGCCTCGGGTAGAGTAGCTTCCTCCTCAGCCGTGGGGGCGGGACCAGCCCATCCACCACCAGCACCAATTGTGGCTCCTGATCTACAGGGCATGCTTGCCCAGATTCTAGCTGCTATCGGGAGTATGCAGCAGCAGCCGACCCTAGCACCAGTCCCAGAGCCGGTTCAGGCACAGCAGGACCAGCCTGCTGTTGTGGCACCAGAGGTTCTTCAGCCACCAGCACCAGCCGTAGTTCAGTTGGACCCGTTGGACAGGGTTATGCCTCTGCCAGAGAAGAAGATGCTCAGGGTGTTTCTTAGACTATCATCGATGAGGTTCTCAGGGGCTGCGGGGGAGGATGCCCATGTGTTCTTGACTAATTGCAGTGAGAGGTTGCAGACCTTGGGTTTAGGGAGTCAAGAGGAGCTGACTTCACAGCTTATCAACTAGACGGACCAGCAAGACAATGGTGGCGTTCGTTCATTGGGACCAGGCTACCCGGAGCACCACCAGTATCGTGGGAGAAGTTTTTCGAGGCTTTTCTTGCTAGGTTTATTCCACGGAGCATCAGGGATCGCCTTCGTGATGAGTTCTCAAGGTTGGAGCAGGGCTCCAGGACGGTGACTGAGTACGAGACAAGATTTATGGAGTTACCCCATCATGCTACCATGATTCTATCTATAGAGGAGGAGCGGGTCCGATGCTTCATCAGAGGGTTAAGACTGCAGCTGAGGATTGAGTCACAGTCGTTGATTGCAGCGGGTTTTTCCTTTTTATAGGTGGTAGACCATGCCCGTACCATTGAGCATCTTTGTCGTGAGGCCCACGAGGGCAGTGGCAATTGCCCCACATCTGATGACAGCTTCAGTGGGACGCGTCGAAGGTCGAGGGATACCCGAGGTTGGGGTTACTAGAGGTTCCACCCAGGGCAGTCCAATCGCCGGTTTCAGGCAACGTTGCAGGCCTCAGAGGGAGATCAGCCTCGTAGGATGGTTATAATACCGGTCTGAGTCAGGGCCGAGGTGGGTTTCAGGCTTCTGTATCAGGTCTGGGTGGTCGACCTCGAGCAGTTAGCAGGTCTTCTCAGGGTTGCTTCACTTGTGGGGAGTTGGGTCATTGGCCTAGGGAGTGCCCTTCATTTAGACCAGCCTTACCAGCCCCTTAGGCAGCGAGGCCGGTGTCAGCAGTAGCACTCCTAGCTAGAGGAGGGGGTCAACAGCAGGGTTCTCGGGGAGGCCCCAGGGGAGGCAGGACGGGTGGCAAAGTGGATACGCGAGGTAGAGGCACCCAGGGCCACTTTATGCAGCTCCAACCAGGGCAAAGGCTGAGGTATTAGATGACGTGATCACAAGTACGATTCTCTTATGCCATCAGCCGGCTTCAGCCTTGTTTGATCCCGGGTCTACCTATTCTTATGTGTTGGATTATTATGTGCCCCGATTTGGAGTTAGTCCTGAGCCCTTACCGGTTCCATTGCGTGTTTTGACTCCAGTAGGGGATTCTTTAGTAGTTGATCAGGTTTGCAGGTCCTGTGTGGTGACCATTCGGGGGCATGATACTTTGGTTGATATTATTGTACTGTGTATGGTAGACTTTGATGTGATTCTGGGTATGGATTGGCTATCTCCTCACCTGGCTGTCTTGGACTATTAAGAAAAGACCATGACTTTAGCCCTTCCCGGTATCTAATCGGTGGTGTGGCAGGGTTCTTGTTGTCGCACACCAGTCGGGGTGATTTCTTGTGTTCGAGCCCAGAGGCTAGTGGACAACAGATGCTTGGCTTACTTAGCTAATATTAGAGAAGTGAGTAGGGAGGGCCCTACAGTTGATTCAGTACCTGTTGTCCTAGAGTTCACAGATGTGTTTCCTGTTGACCTTCCTGGCCTGCCCCCAGATCAGGACATTGTCTTTGGCGTAGACTTGGAGCCGGGTACTCGTCCCATTTTTATCTCTCCGTATCGCATGGCACCTGCAGAGCTCAGGGAGATCAGTGATTAACTTCAGGATTTCTTTAGTAGAGGGTTCATCAGGCCTAGTGGATCACCTTGGGGTGCCCCAGTCCTGTTTGTGTAGAAGAAGGATGGCACCATGCAGATGTGTATCAACTAAATGCAGTTGAATAAGTTGACGGTGTAGAGCCGTTATCCTATGCCTCGTATTGATGACCTATTCGACCAGCTTCAGCGTGCTGTCATGTTTTCTAAGATCGACTTAAGATCTAGGTACCATCAGAGCAGAGGATATCCCTAAGACAGCATGTAGGACTCGCTATGGCCATTATGAGTTCCCGGTTACGTCTTTTGGGTTGACTAATGCCTCGGCCGCCTTTCTGGAATTGATGACTCGAGTGTTAAGGTAGTATTTTGACTCCTTTGTTATTGTCTTCATCGATGACATCTTGGTATACTCGCGGAGCCATCGTGAGCATGAGCAGCATTTGAGGATAGTGCTCCAGACTTATAGAGATCATCGGCCTTAGTCCAAATTCTCAAAGTGCGAGTTTTGGCTGGAGTCTATAGCATTCTTGGGGCACGTGGTGTCCAAGGATGGCATTATGGTGGAGCCGGTGAAGATTGAGGCTATCCGTAGTTGGGCTAGGCCCACTTCTTTGACTGAGATTCGGAGATTCGTTAGATTGGCAGGGTACTACAGACGATTTGTTGAGGGTTTCTCCACTATAGCGGTGCCTTTAACTTGGTTGACTCGCCAAGATGTTCCATTCGTGTGGTCGGAGGAGTGTGAGTGGAGCTTTCTGAGGCTCAAGGAGTTGCTTATCACCGCTCATATATGGACTCTTCCGGTTGAGGGCGAGAGCTTCACGGTCTATTGTGACGCATCCGGCATTGGTTTGGGTTGTGTTCTGATGTAGCAAGGCCGGGTAATTGCTTATGCATCGAGGTAGCTTAAGCTGCACGAGCGCAACTATCCCACTCATGACTTGTAATTGGCGGCGGTTGTTTTTGCGCTTAAGATTTGGAGGCATTACCTGTATGGAGTTCATTGTGAGATCTACACTGATCACAGGAGCCTTCAGTACATCAAGACTCAGAGGGACCTTATTTCGAGTCAGCGTCGGTGAATTGACCTCCCGAAGGACTATGATCTCTCTATTCTCTACCATCCGGGCAAGGCGAATGTAGTAGCGGACTCCTTCAGTCGGAAGGCAGTGAGTATGGGTAGTCTAGACTTCCTTTCTGTTTCGGAGTGACCCTTGGCTTTGGACATTAAGTCCTTAGCCAATCAAATGATCAGACTTGATGTTTCAGATTCCAGCAAGGTGTTAGCATATGTTAGGGTTCAGTCATCTCTGCTTGATCAAATTTGTAGTCGTCAGTTTGAGGATGAGTCTTTGGGAGCACTCAGAGATAGATTGTTGGCAGGTGATGCTTGTCAGGCTTCCTTAGATTAAGATGGGGTTTTGAGGTTTGCTGGCCGATTGTGCATTTCCAGAGTTGGTGAGTTGATCCAGCTGATCCTTAATGAGGCCCATGATTCCAGATACTCTATTCATCCGGGCATAGCTAAGATGTATCTTGATTTGAGGTAGCACTACTGGTGGAGCGGTATGAGGAGGGACATTTCAGACTATGTGTCCCATTGTTTGTATTGTCAGCAGGTGAAGGCTGAGCATATGAGGCTTGGTTGAGAGTTGCAGAGATTACCCATTCCTGAGTTGAAGTGGGAGCGTATCACCATGGACTTTGTAGTTGGGTTGCCATGGACTCTTAGGGGTGTTGACAGTACCTGGGTCATCGTGGATCCATCGACCAAGTAAGCACACTTCATCCTTGTTCATACATCCTACCATGCTGAGAGGTTAACCCGTATCTACATCAGGGAGGTAGTCCGTCTTCATGGTGTGCCTATTTCAATCATCTTAGATCGGGGCCCACAGTTCGCTTCCAACTTTTGGAGAGCATTTCAGGGGGAGTTAGGCACCCATGTGGATCTTAGCACAACATTTCACCCGCAGACTGATGGCCAGTCAGAGCGCACTATTCAGGTTCTTGAGGATATGTTGCGGGCCTATGTTATAGACTTTAGGGGTCAATGGGACCACATCTTGCCCTTGGTAGTGTTTTCGTACAAGAACAACTACCATTCAAGTATCAAGATGGCCCCGTTTGAGGCCAAATATGGTAGGCGTTGTCGCATAACAGTCGGTTGGTTTGACTCTACGGAGCCTAGGCTGCATGGGACAGATCTATTTCAGGAGTCCTTGGAGCATGTGAGGTTGATTCAGAACAGGCTCAGGACATCTCAGAGTAGACAACAGAGTAATACAGACCGCAGACGCCGACCGTTGAGTTTTGCCGTGGGTGACAGAGTATTCTTCTGAGTATCGCCCATGAAGGGCGTGATGAGATTTGGGAGGCGGGGAAAGCTTAGCCCCAGGTATATCCTTTTGAGATTTTGAGGGCAGTTGGCGAGGTGGCCTATGAGTTTGCTTTACCTCAAGAATTCTCAGTCGTTCATCCAGTATTCCATGTTGCGATGCTGCGTCGATATGTTCTAGATGAGTCTCATGTGCTCCACTACGATGCTGTTGAGTTGGATGATCGCTTGACCTATACAGAAGAGCCAGTTGCTATTTTTGCAAGAGATCTGAGGCAACTGAGATCGAGAGTCATTTCTGTGATTAAGTTCCATTGGAGGATCGTCCAGTTGAGGAGGCTACCTAGGAGATCGAGCGGGAGATGCGGGAGTAGTTCCCCAGCTTATTTGAGCCCTCAGGTACTTCATGATCCTTACTTTTGCGGACGAAAGTCCTTTTAGTAGTGGATAATGTAATGACCCTCAAGATCATTTATGTGTTAATGCCTTCTTTCTATCGGTTAGAGTGTTCCTGTAGGGACCCCAGGTGATTTATGACTTGCTGACAATGACTGTTTGGTCGCCTTGTCGTTCGTTTGGGTTTTATGCCTGTTTTTCTGATTTGGAGCTGTTAAACCTTGAAAAGTTGATTTTTGACATACCTTCAAGTAAACGCCCTCAGATGAGAAATCTAATGGTTCCATCAGCTCCGGAGAGGCAAAAATAGGCTAGGAGCATGGTTTTACTCGAGCCTCGGGGTTTCTGGTCTGATTTTTGGGCCAGTTACCTCTTTAGTGTTCGAAATTTGGTTGAAGGTTGACTTCGGTCAAGATTCTAGGAAAACGCACTCGGATAAAGATTATAGCAGCGCGGTTAGTTCCGAAATGCCAACTTTGGTCTAGAACGACCTTTCGAGAATTACCGGGAGCTTCTGATATGATTTTGAGACCTCCGCTAGAAGTTCGCGAAAATGGCATAATGGCTGGGGTCCCACTTTTTGTCTAGACGACCTCATATGGAAATTTTGATTGCGCCATTGAGTCCTGAATGTCGAATTCAATGAGGATACATATTTCGTTTGCATGCATGGGGTTCCAAACGAATTCCAAGCACCCCGTCGGAGTTTGGATTTATTCAAACTTAGTTGCACTTTTGTTCTCCGCGTTCGCGGAGGTATATAAGTGTCTACTCTACGTTCGCGGGCCAGTGGACACTTTCGCGAAGGTTTGGGGTCTGGTACTCAATGTTCGCGGATATCTGCTGGGTAGGGGTGACCTTTGTTCTCCGCGTTCTCCGCGTTCGCGGAGGCTTGGCCGCATTTGCGGAGAGATAGGACCTGGCAGTGTCTATTTATTGAAGTTAAAGCTCCTATTTTGGAGAGCTTCAAAGCTTCATAAAAATCTCCTCGATGGTCGGTTTTTGGCGATTCGAAGTCCTAGGCATTTAGATTTTCGTTGGCTTCATGGGTTTTAGGTTGGGGTTTGTTGGGTGTTCCTCGTTTTCCATGAAATCGAGGGTAAGTCCTTATTTGGCCTATTTTGTTAAGGTTTTAGAATTGTTGTTGTGGGCTGTTAGGAGCGGATCCGACCCCTATTCCAGAAACTCTAGAGCGGGTCCCACTTTGCCTGATTTGACCCAAAAATTGGTCCATCTCTGAATTTGTTGATTTTAGTGTCTAAACAACCGTATTGACGCTGTGATTCTATTTTTGATAGCGTGGCAGAAGTCTGAGGTCGTTCGAAATGGGAAATATTTTGCTGAGTGACTTGGATCGCGCGTGATCGGCTTTTTGGTAGGTTAGGGCTACCATTCTTTCTAGATTAAGCTTGATTGTGTAAATGCTGGTTGATATTTGTGAATATGGGGTGGCTAGCTAGTATTGGTTCCCTGTTTACCCGATTCCCTATTTTATAGTTGACTGTTGCGCTATTATGGGCTAGTATCATGCTGTAGATCGGGTAGTTGACTTGGATTGTTGGCATTTGTGTTTGGAGACTATCTGTTGGGTTGTTATCTGTTGCTGCATGAGTGGGTCCGGTGATTTCACATTGTGATTGGCTGATTATTGCGAGTATGCCTTAGAATAGGCTGTTGTGATGATGACTTAGTCCCATGTTCTTGGTAGACTTGAGTATGTATCCGACGTCGATTCCGATGGACTAAATCCTTGTAGACTGGTATAGCAGACTTGGGTCTGATATTATGAGCCTTAGTATAGGTGTTTTCGTGGCTTTCGAACCTTACAATTCTTTCTCCCTTGTCGCTGCGATTATTTGGATGCTGTCGGGAAATATTGTCTTCGCGCTGACTATCGGCTGGATTGTGTAAGGCTGGGAGCCTTCATTTGATATCCTTGTGGGGCGGCGGCCCATGGTGTTTAGCCTTGCGTTGTGTTGTTCGTAGTGGCTTTATCTTGTTTGAGGTTGTTAGCTCTAGTACAAGACTGAGGTTACGCGGTTAGCACCCGATATTTCCAGTGCAAGGTTGTCCGGGGTAGTCTAATCGCTCCAGTCCGTAGCTGACATTATACGATTGCAGCTCGTTATTTCCAGTACGAGTCCACGAAGCGTAAGCTACTAGTTCAAGCCCGCGATTGACATTACCCGATTGGAACCGGTATTTCCAATGCCAGACTGTTGAGCGTAGACTGATTAGCTCCCTTCCAAGACAAGATGTTACACAGTTAGAATCCGTTCATTCTAGCTCTAGACCGTAAAGCAAGAGATATTATTCTAGCTCGAGACTGACGTTTTCGGTTATAGTATGGTATTTCCAGCTCGTGACTGATGATTGGGTAGGGCCCACATATTGTTCCAGCTCGAGTCTGACATTTTCGATTAGAGTCTTGTATTTCTAGCTCGTGACTGATGATTGGGTGGGGCCTAGATATTTATCCAGCTCAAGACTTACATTTCCGATTAGTGTCCGGTATTTCCAGCTCGTGGCTGATGATTGGCGGGGTCCAGATATTATTCCTACTCCAGACTGACGTTCCCGCTTAGAGTCCGATATTTCTTGTTCTGGACTGATGATTGGGCAGGGCCCAGGTATTATATTGTTGGGTCCGGGACCCAGGGGTGTTACGATTTCTGGTGATGGATCTCCTTTCGTTCTGTAGTGTAGCTCTTCTGTGTACCTGTCGGGCTTATGGGGGTTCGCTCAGATTTTATTTAAACTTGCGCACGAGTGTGCCCAGCGGGTCATATGGGGGGCCCAGTTGGGTTTAGTTATCTATCCTCAGTTTACCTTCCGCTTATTCTATTCCCTTTCCTTTGACCTTTGTTGTTGTAATTGCTGATTCTATCTTATCTGCCTGTCTTTACCTTTCTTGCTCAATCAGCCTATGATGCCTACTTGATACCTGTTGTTTTGGTACTTATGTTACACTCTGCATCTGTTTTCATGATGCAGGTCCGAGCACCAGTTGTCAGCGTTGAGATCGGGCCGAGAGTTGTCTGTTCAGGAGACTAGGGTGAGCACTTGGCGTCTTGGGGTCACCCGTTTCCTTCTATATATATATATTTTTTGGCTTGTCTTTTGTTTTTGAGACAGTTGTTTCTTTGGTCCACTTTTGGGACTTGTACTCTTGTTAGTAGTTTTGTACTTGTGACATCCAGATCTTGGGAGATGTTGTATATATTATTTTGGTCTCGTTCTAGCTTTCTTATTTGTATCCTTGTTTATGCTTCTTCTAGTTTGAGGATTAGTTTCCACTCTGAGTCTCATTACTGTTAAGTTCTGGGACAGAGTTTGGTTTGCCTATCGGTGGGTTGTAGGCACCATCATAACTTGAGAAATCGGTTTGTGACACATACCTCTTCTTCCTGCAGTTTTCATGTGATATAGATTCAACTTCTTCCTATCAGTATCCTAGCTAGGCAAATAACAATTTTCAACCAGAAGGTGATGAATTTTCTTTATTCGCGGACCGAAGTCAGTTTTTAGTTCCCACATTTTTTCTCTATTCCTACATATTGAGAAGGGAAGCAGAGGTCATGTACAAATAAATATGTTAAGAATTAGTAGAGGCTTCATAAATAATCAGTTAGAGTTTTATTTTGTCTACATAATTCAAGTTTCTTTTCATATAACAATTGTTGTAAACACAACCTCGTTTAATAATATATTGAACCAGTTATTCTATAAATATGGCTTCACTTAGTCATTCAAGCTCTTATACATATTTATATTTAATTTTTGATGACTTATGGTAGTATTAAGGGTTAGCTTGGGGTCACTTGTGACTCTAAGAACCGTATTACACCTAGGAGTAGTCTCGGGTCGTGACAAGGACCTTTTCAGTTTGGGGCTAATTTGTCCTAGTTTGTCTCTGTGGGTGCTCAAGTTCTATTAATGAATAAAAAAATGACTGCTTACAAATGTGCATTGGCTACCGGTAGATGAATAAGGTTACTATCAAGAACATGTATTGATGTCACATATTAATGACTTGTTTGACCAGATACAATGTGCGACAATGTTTTGTAAGATATATTTAAGATCGGGTTACCACGTGTTGTTAATCAAGTCTGCGGACATTTCAAAAACTTCTGTTAGGACTCGTTACGACCGCTATGAGTTCCTAGTTATCTCTTTTGGATTACCAATCCCCCAACAACATTTATGGATTTGATGAACAATGTAATTAAACCTTATTTGGACTCCTTTGTGATAGTGCTTATCGATAAAATGAAGTTGAAGGTTTAAAATAAAATAAGGTAGAGTCTGAGTGCCAAAATAAAATTTGGGGACAAGTTAAAGGGGATATATATGTGTTTGGCCTTATAACTATTACAACATATATAGTTATGTAAAAATTGTAGAAAAGATAATTTTTTTGTGCTAAATAATAAATAATTTACCGTTAAACTTAAAAACACATAATTGTACTTCTGAGTTTTTTTTTTCTTTATATTTGTTGTGAGCTTAGTCAAACCATCGATGTGAATTCTTCTTTTTGCTATATATTATAAGAGGTGGGCCTTTTTAAAAATAAATATTAAACGATTTGACATGAGCCTTCCTTGAGCATGGTGGTAGATTAAATACATTAAAGTCTTCCACTAGATCAAGGGTTCAAGACGCATATCAATGATACTCCAACACTTTATTCAGAAAATTAAGGTATTTTAAAATAGCTTTTTCCAAGTGCATGTTTAATGGTGTCATTATTTTCACTTTCTTCTTTGGTCATATTTTTATTGTTACATCTTCATTCTCAATTTTCTATTTTAGTCATATATGTTTTAGTTATGCTTTACATGTTTATTACAATCTTATCAAATCCTCCAACAAAACTTTACAAATTTTTTTGTAATGCCTCATAAGACAAATGTTCCTAAGGGGGGAAATATATAACACCCCATAAGTTCGTAACATTGAAATAACAAGTTTGTGTACGACAAGTCAATTTATCATAATTTTTGTCAACCGACATTGAGATGTTGGCAGAATAATGGAAGTTAGGTGGTTATACCAAGGAATAATTATATAAACTCACTTAAATTCATAGGTGGCTGTTAGGGTCCGAAGGGTTCCTCGAAACAAAAATTATAAGTGAGGGATTTATTATACGGAAGTTTTTATATGGTCTTATTTATGTACTGACTTGGGAGAACTATGTCTCCTGATATATATATATATATATATATATATATATATATTTATTGAGTTAGGAGAACTATAATATATCAAATAAAAGGTCTACGAGTTTAGTTTCTTACTAAAAAACCATCCATTAATACAACATTAGAGTAAAAAGTAATGGCCATTTTACCACATGTTGTCCGAGTAAACCGGGTCACGGACCCGCGTCGGGTTTTGCCGCATTAGAAGGTGCTTTTTGACTTTAAAAAAGATAAGTTTCACATTTTCTCAAAGTTAAAATGTTCAGCAGCCATTGAAGGGATACAAGACCTTTGAGGTAAGAAAACACCTCCTTGTAGCTTGATTCTTCCTTGGCTCAAGTTCTGAGAATTGTTCTCCTCGCCGCAAGCTTCACTTTGTGCTATTTCTTATCATTTTTAGTTGTGGTTGAAGAAATTTCATTTGTATTCTGGATTTTAAGTTATGTATATGGTTGAGCTACTTTGAGGTAAGGTTCTACACCTACTTGTCTTAGAATCTGATTGCTTAAATTTGGAAATCGATTCCTATGACTTAGGTTATGTTTTGGTGCCTTTTCATAACATTTTGGAGTAGGGATAGTGTTGGACCCTTGAGACAGATTGTTTTTCTTGAAAAATGTAATCTTTTTTGTTAAGGTAAGTTCTCTCCGATAACCTCCCTCGTGGTCTTGCGTTTTCTATCGTTTTGTCAGTTTTTGAGCCACGAGGCAGTGGTTTTAGCACCGTGGCTTCAGGAATCCTAGGTTTTGTGTTGTAATTAGCTTTTTTGATATGTATATTGATTGTATTAAAGTTATAGAGGGAAGGGATATTGGTGCGCCATTTTCAGGTATCGCATAAAGAGGTTATCGATTGTATGGCGTGAAGTGCACCTTGTGATATTATCTTGGGAGCTTGTCGCTCCTGTGAGATGTTAATAGCGATGAGTTATTGTTATTAGTTGTTGGTTATTTTGAGATTTTGACTTTGTTTGTTTAGTGAAAAGTGGGCTGATCAAGGTGACGATCTTAACGCCTTATCGATTGGTAATGGCTTGTTTATGTAGCTTGGTTGTTTCTCCCATTTTTGCATTACTTTTTGTTTGCTAAGAATCTTAGAGGTACCTTTGGGCATTCAATTGAAAGATATGTTAAGGCTATTATTTCCCTTCTGGCATGATACTAATGGACTAAGCTTTTTATAGCTGGCATATTGTCATTATTTAACCGGTAGCCTTGTCCTATTGAGTTTGCTACCAGCATATGATATAATGTCTATCCCTTCACTATACTCCTTTCTTAGTGGCCTAGAAAAGCATTATATGATTGTCTTTTGATCTATTATGATTACTTGTTATTTTTATGATGTTTTATCATTTTGTTGTCGTATATGAACTTGTTTTGGCCTCAACAGACACTAACACTACAAGGTTCTTTAGCATACAGATTGATTGTTACACAGTGCTTATGGGCTGGGTAGACCTATCTATCGGTCAGGTAGATCGTGCCTACCAGCTAGGTAGGCCGCGCCTATGGGCTAGGTAAATCGGGCCTACGAGCCGGGTAGACTGTACCTATGGGCTGAGTAGACCGTACTTATGGGGCAGACATGCTAAATCTACGGTGAAAAATATATGTATTGTACCACAAAGTCTACAAAATGCATTGATTCACGACACATGAATATTCAGATAGTTCAGATCAGATTATCAATCGAATCTAGGTAAGGGGGGATAATATGGAAATTTAGCGAATGTTTGTGCTCGCTAGGACTTATAATAATTCTTTGTTATTTGTACCTGCCGAGCTTATGGGGAATAGGTCAGGTTATTGTTTCTTAGTGTTTATATTGCATTATTATAGGGAGATAAGGTATTATACTTGAGTTTCACCCGTACCCTTTACTTCCAGTCCTTATACTTCCAGTTCAACAATCAATTTGCCTTATATGCTCGATACATTATTTTGTACTAACACTCCTTGCCTAGGGAGATTGCATTCATGCCTACAGGTCCTGAGCGACAACTAAATAGACCTCCCGAGTAGCACAACTGCCTATCCATTTGATTTGTTGACCTCTTACTTCTGGGTTGATAATGTCCTAGAGGTTTACTTGTTTTGTTGTTTATGGATTTTGGGTAGGTTAGGGCCTTGTTTCATCCCGTCCAAGTATTGTACTTATAGAGGTTTGCAGACTAGTATGTTGGGTTGTATGGCCACGTTATTGGCCATGTTAGCCTTGTTTGCTGGTTGACTAATGTTTGTTTGTTGTTTTCGATAATGTTTAGATATGTATTTGTTTTTAGCTTATGTATAGAGATCATGATGGCTTTGACATTCCACATTGCATTTATGAATTCCTAGATACCATGGTGGCCTTGACCACCGAAAAAGGCTTGCTTGCTAGCGGGTTATAGCTTTTTCAAAAATCAGTTCGGAGTTGCTACTTTTTTTGTAGAGCCATTGTTAGGGGCCTGGATGACCAAGAGCTTTTTTTTTAGCTAAGATATACTAGTTTGTTTCCTTGACTGTGTGTCGCTACCGCGCGCTATCAGCAAGTGGTTCAGCGGGGTCGGTTCAGGCCTAAGTTTTAGCAATAGGTGCCAGTTATGCCCCTCGAGTTGGGGCATGACACTTTCATACATAATTTTTAATTTCAATAAAATAACATCTACACAAGATATTTCAACAATATTATTTAAACTATAGCTATAGAAAATTACATACATAATTAATAATGTGTCCAATAACTAGAAAGCGTAATATTTCAAAAAGAAAAGGTCAATATATATTCTTAATAGTTTAAAAGGTAAACAAGAACATTGTGTTTAATAGTAAGTAATGGAAAGCTCTTAGTAGTAGGGGTATTTATAATTTTTTGTATGTCAAGTTAACTTATCGAATTGAATAGTACCAAATTATTTATTAGGTTTCAATAAAAATCTAGAATGTTTTTCAATAATTATGTATATTTTAAATTTTATAAAAATAATTAGAAAAATACCGTGTTGTGATGACTCAATTTACGAGGTCGTGCAGGCACCTACTCAATTCTAATTTGATAGTAGAACCCTTACCATCAAATTCCTATGATTTTAAATATAATTTTTGTCAAGTTGTTGATCATGCGTTGAATATTTAGGGGATATGTTACGAGGTTTATGAATGAGGCGACAAGAGACCTCACCTTTAGGATGGTTTCAGAGGGTCTCAGTTCTGAGGTAGGGAATTTCTCAGAAGATGTTACCCATAGCATTCTAAACCTAGCATGCATGTTCAAACAACATTACAAATAATAGACTATGGTTTATTTGGTTTCTAGTAGTCAGAGCTGGCAAGGTTTAGGTCAAACTTTGTGGAGTTCTCAATCTAGGCATTCAGTCTGTGGTGGTCCATTTGGTTCAACTTGGTCATGTCACAATGGTGCATTTGGTAGAGGGTACTATGAATTTGGTGAGTTGGGGCACTTTAATAGAGATTGTCTCATGGCACCACATCTGTGGTAGCTAGCTTAGAAGGTTCTAGTGCCACCTATCATAGATGTTGGTTAGTAGGGGTAGTCCCTAGGATGCTAGAGATAATTCTAAGTCAAGCATGATGAGCTGGTCGGAAGCCGAGGCTTTGGATATCATCATCATAGGTACTTGATAAAATCTCAACTATGTCAAATATTTCAGGGCATGGGCAGTCGTATAGAAAATAATTACACAACATGAGGTCGGGACTGAACCATAAGAATTCGCAGATAGGACTCTTCTTTTATTGATTTCACAATCCGAAACAAATTAACAAATTGAATTCTAACAAAGAGTGAATATATATATATATATATATATATATATATATATGGGGTTTTAGTTAACAACTAAAATATCATCAATAAAGAAACAAAAACAGGATATCAAAAAACTTTTGTCTAATATGTTTGGAAAGGACTAGGGTGTGCGCATAGCAATTGGGGTTTTAACTCGAATAGCCAAAGATTAACCAAATCAACATTGATTGATACATAGATAGCGTTTGGTCTAGGGTACGCTTTAACATTCTCCTCAACTATCAAGCGTATGTCCATTGGATTCTTCAAAACTAGAAGACCCTTTCAAAAAAATAACTAAACATTGCTTGAGTAGAAAGACAATCCCTAGCTCTATCGTTAAATGCAAAATCACTTGAATTATCTCATCCCTAGTCAACCCCATAGAGTAATTTCATCAAGTCATCACTATTGAGTCTTACCAAACTCCATTTATCTTTTGCAAGTCAAAATTATGTTTGAGAGATAATAAATTTTTGCAACCACTAATTTAGATTAAAACTTAAGACAACAATAAATCCATGCCATACAATTAATATTAGAGATGATTAATCAAAACCCATTCGGGGTCTTACATCCCCATCTAGCACACACCCCTCGTTAAGGGTCTCATTTCTCCTAAGAAAATAAAGACAATATCCATATAGAAAATCTCAATTTCAAGCTAATTCGATAAGTAAAACTTGACGCAAATATGAGGTTTCTTCCTCTACAAGAAAAGAAGTTCTTCACTATTACTCTATCAATATTTCTTACAATAATTGGTCGCTCTGTTCTCCATCCCTAATTGGGATGAAGACAATGATACATAATTTCACAAATCCTTATTTTTTCCTTGTAATATTCCAAAGGAAGCACTATTTTTTTGTAATTGTATTTTTCCCTTCATATTCTGTCTTCGGACTTGTGTTTGACCCATTGAATGCCAATTAGAGAAAGTGGAGCGACAGTTGCCTCCTCACTTTGATCTTTAGTTTCCAAAGGAGCATCTGCACTTGGACCAAACAATTACCGATCAATCATTGAACTGTGTCGATTGCAATGTCGGTACTGTGGCAACTTAGCTCCATTCAAGCTAGCATTTAGTTGGCAAGACGCATGTTGATTTTGTGGACGCCAGTTTCGTCGCTAGTGTGTTTCAGTGATTTTTGGCTTCAAATCCATCAAACTTGCTTTTTTCCAAAAAATACATGCATCCAAGAGAACTATGGCCTAGAACCCCTTCAATTAGTATTAAAACATGGCAATATTTCATGAATTTAAGTTTAATGGATCGGTACAATACCAACTAATTAAACCCCCAAACATGAGCTACATGCTCTTAAGCAAAATATTTACTAAGCATACGTTTAAAGCTCAGCTACACCCACAATAAGATTTGCATAATTACATACTTGACTCGAAATAGAAGAAAATAAAAGATTCATAATAGGAAAAAAGAAACTCTAAATAGGCACCTCTCTACATAGGTTCCACCATCATTCCTCGGGCAAAGGTTTTAATAAAAACATTTTTAGTGCACAATTCTGGGACAATCTTTCTTTCAAGTACAATCTCAAAGAATCTCAAGTCAATGGTATCAACCTTCATTGTTTTCCGAAAGATTCACATGAATATGTTGCATTCTTGAAACTCAATTAAAATCAAGAAATGACAATTCATATGAAGGATGCAATGCAACTTACACAAGAGAGAATCTCACATACAATAAAGAATGTCAATTCAAGGGATTAGATAATGCAAAAATACTCACCCGCACAAATGAATTTAACTATACGCACATTGACCCATAGGCTTGCCCTGCATGTAGATCACTACTAATGTAGATTGACAAGACTGAAAATCCCCAAGGACTTGCAGGTTTAGCTTAGTCTTGAGCAACGGTAGGGTATCATTTGGTCAAGTGAATCAGATGCCTCCGTAATGCTTCCATTTCTTTTCAGTTGAGATTACCGCTCACAATTTTTATTGTTGCCTTCCACCTTATTTCTCCCTTATTACAACGTTCACTTTCTTCAACTTTTATTCTTTTTTTTACTTGAGGTATGTGCATACTATGAACTAGAACCTACATTATTTTTTATTTTTCTTCATTCATGATCCTTTTACAAGACTTTTCAAATTTAAGTTTATGGTGCTGTATGTGTTAAACTCAAATCTTATTGTTTCATTACTGCATGAACCCCCAAACTTAGGCTTTTGCCTAAATTACATCTTAATTCTCTTTTTCTCTTCCATACTTATGCTTTTAACCTACATCACGATTCATTGGAAACTAGGGAGACATGAGGGTGTTAAGATAGAGAGTTACAAATGTTCAAGGTATGCAACATGGCGACCCAAGAACATTGTTTAGGGTTATTGGGGCTGACTAATATCATGTTATTTGGAGGGTAAATTTGGAATAGAGTGGCTGGTCAAAAGGGCCTAGGTTCATCTTTTAAGCCAAGTCAAATCTAGAATTTGGCCTTAAATTACATTTTGGGGCAAGTTCTAGACAACATATAGATACAAGAACGAATCAAATCCTTTCAGTACAAGGTGTTACAATCCAACAAATTCTCAAGCTAGTTTCAAAATTAATAAAATCGAATTACTTTTGACAACTACAAGGGCGAAATTCTGCTTGTAAATCATAAAGATAAATCAGGAATTTATGACCCATGATAATAGGTTACTCTTCAATTCGCTTTTTCTCATTTTTTAATCATTTTTAAACAACGTCCTTTGCCAATAAAAAATGATGGTCCCTATTGTAAGAGATGCAACTCACGACTTGATTTAAAACTAAAATTTGTGATTTTCCCATAGGAAAGTCACTTCTCAATCGATCATAGGAAATGCCCACCCGGTTTGATACAAAAATACTTAAGAACAAAATAAAAGTAAAAAGAGAGATATTTTGCTCCTTGGAAAAAAAACTGCGTTATAAAGAAAACTGTTGAAGTCTATTATACTATATAACTTGTATTCATAAAGACGAACTTGATTCATACGCCATAAATTGATTGAGAGAACAAGGCCCTATTGAAAGGCACTAAGTGTGAATTCCAAGAAAGCAAACACGGGTAGTAAAATAATAGAGGAATGTAAGACCAACCCGGTTAATGCAAACAATCATCCATATAAGCATGCCTAACAAGACATAGTTCAGCATTCACAAACAAAAATAACGAAATCAATTGTCAAATGTCAACAAAACATAAAATATTTTCACACAAATAGATACAAACCACCCCAAATAGAAAACTGGCATTTTCCCTAATGCTTTACTTGCTCAATAAGGAAAAGGGTAAAGAAAAAACTTTTCATACCCCTCCTGACATGATTTTGTGTATTCCGCTTCTTAGGAGTTCGGGTTTACTTGCGTCATTTCAACATTCTTTCGATATCAAGTTCACGTCTCATTGAGCCTTTATCCTTTTCCTTGTTAGTTATAGCTTGCATGGTTGTGACTTTATCCTCAAGGACCTCGACTCTTGTGCTTAACTTTTCTATTTTTGCGATTAATTCCTCTAGGATATCTCTTGATGTGAGATCCAGTATCTTTTCTTCATGTTGCACATATTGTTCCCGGGTATCCGCCATAGTGATTAAGGGGATCAAATGCATTCATCTATTCCTTTTATAAATGTGAAACAACAGAGATATGTGCATTTATCCCTTTTATAAATATGCAGCCAGATTCACAGAAAAGATATGTGATGATTGCTAGATATGGTACGTAAAGGACCTTCAAGTCTTAGAGAAACTTTTCTAACTTAGTCAGCCATGATCTCGTGTTCACCAATTTCCAGTACTTCCATAATTCAAGCCACCACAATAGCAATCTATATTGATCATGAAGATCATCCCTTGAAGGTATAAAATTCTTGTGCACGAAGTCAAACCTGACTTGTGCTTCAAGAAGTAGGTCTTGGTGGTGAATTTTGCCCTTAGTATGCGCCCACATTGGTGACCCTATTGCAACGACATTTTCCACCTATGCGTGTTGGTTGCCGTTTACCGTTGTATAGGTGACAAGGTTAGCTTTTGGGACTGGGACACTTGACCACCAGCAATGCAAAAGTTCCTTCGGTGTGACAGCAACTTACATTCCCCTCACTAACACTGATGGGACTCTAGTGGGAGTGTTAGGTTTATCTTGCTTTGCATGTTGATCCATCCTTTTTAGTATGAAGCATAAAATTTTCACAATATTTCAGGTAGATATGGATCTGGAGGGTTGGTGCAATTGCTCCAATAGCGATTCTCATTTTGGATCAATATATTGGGAAAATCCTTCTTTGATGACTCAACATCTCGAACAACTTCCTTTAAAATTCTATGTTTGGTCTTGAAATGGCAGTAGTGAGTTTCAATTCCATATATCCCGAACCACAACTGATGAGTGAAGGGATCGACTTAGATATTAGGTCATCTACTAGTTGAAGCCAATATGCTACAATATAATTGTGAGACAATCCAGGTAAATACTTTTTTTTGACATTTTCATAATACGTAGCAAAACAAATTTACAAGAAGTTATGAAAGAAAAAAAATAGGAGGTTCAAAAGAATTCAACAATTAAAGTTCAAAGTGAGGTCGGTGTTTACCATGTAATCGCAAACGCGAGGTCATGACCCACCAATTCAAACGTCGCTTTTAGTTAAAAAACTAGCAACTATTTAGGCAGATCAGTGTTACACCGATATTTTACCAATGGAGACCTGCTTTCCACAAGTGAAATGCCAGTCCAAGGTTTCAAGAACAATAAAGTTCCTCACCTGAGAAGTTTTTCACCTACGAAACGCAGGACAACCATTGTGAAGCGCATGTGTTTCACAGCCTTTACTTGACCAAAATCAGTCTAATTTTAAAATAACACTTCAAAAAACAATTACAATGGCTATTCAAACATCCCTAAAGGATTCACAAGGCATGCATATCAAACTTTTTTCCAATTTCTCTTAAGAGGAATGTTAATCCGTCTATCTTAGAGAATCAACACAACACAAGCACGCAATTTAAGCAATTTAGGAACTCTCATTTGTAATTTCATACTCACCACTAGAACACAAATAACACAAATAACACAAAAAAACACTCATGGCAATGCTACTCATACACAAATTTAAGCCCAAAAATCAAAGATTCGCCTAATCACAATTTTGCCCTTAGGAATGACATCACCCATTCCGTCATAGAATAATTTCACGCACCACATAAATATAACGAGTTACTCTTACTTCACCTCGAAACTCAAATTTCAAGTAAAATAAGGAAAAATGTTTCATGCTAAATTTCATATTCAAGAAGATTTGCTTCAGATCTACCGATTTTAAGAATTAAAACCCTTTTCAATCACAAATTTTCAAGTTCAATTAGTCGGTTTAGAAGAAAAACTCAACTAAAGTACAAAATTATTACCAAATTATCACATTATCAAATTTAAAAATCAGGAAAATAGAGTAACATACCTGATTTGCAGATGAGAGGAACAAAAGCAAGAGCTTCAATGGTACATTTATGACCTTAAATTCAAGAGAACTCTTCAAAGACACCCTTTTTTTTAGATTCTTAAGATGGGTAACTTAGTTGGGATATAGAGGGACACATATTTATACACGAAAAGGTAGTGGGATAGGCGGTTGAGAGTTGAGAAAGTAAAGGGTTTTCAAGAGTGGATGAATGTATGTATGGAGGTTAACGTGAATGAATAAAGAATAAGGTGAAGGGTTTTGGGAAAAAGCTTATATTAATCCGATCTTTGAATTTCTCAAGAGTCAAAATTAAAAACTTTTTACCTTAATTTACGTGTGATAGGTTACACGCCAATTGCAATCAGCATTTCACTGCTCATAGTGCAAACCTTGTTAATTAATGCAATCATACGGAGCTAGACTGGTGCTTTGACTGGTAATGTACAATAGTTAACCGATGATTTATCGGCTAAGTGTAGATTCCAAAGAGTTTCTCTTAGGTATCTGATACGGACCTGTATTTAATTGGTGATGTACAACACGCAACTGGAATTTCACCTATCCTACGTCAATGGCTTATACTCTCAATTGTTTACGTTCTTGACTTATCATCCTTTTTTAACCCCTAAAAACACACTAAAAATAACAAAAAATGAAGTAAAAAGAGATAATAAAGGAAAAACACTTGGGATGCCTCCCAAGAAGTATTTGATTTAATGTCGCGGCACGACGCAAGTACCTCACCATCACCTAACGTTGGGTGATAATTCCATCCCTTGTCGATCTTTCACCAGCTCATCCCCGAAGTCATTCACCGATATTATCCTACACTCATCAAGTGGTTTTGTAGGCATTTCCACCTTAAACACCACATATTCATCACCATCTCTAAATTGTAGCTCCCCAAGCTTCATATAAAAAATATCTCTTCCTGTAATGAGAAATAGTCGGCCTAATGTGATATGCACCTTTATATCCACATCGCAATCCAACACCTCAAAATCTACCTATATTATAACCTTATCTACTTTTACCAACTCATCAAATAGTATACCAACCAGCCATTTGATAGAATGATCCATCAATAAATAAGCTCATAGGAGTGGACTTGGGATTCCCAAGACCAAAATTCATGAAAATTAGAAAAGGCATCATGTTGATACTTGCCCCCAAATAACATAAGGCTTTATTGAATTTATGCACCCCAATGGTGTAAGGGATAGTGAAATCTCCTGGATCCTCCTTTTTTATACCCAATGAATTTTCCATCACACCATTGCAATGGTGGGATGTTTCGATTGTACTCACATTAACAACCCTCTTCTTTTGAAGCAGATCCTTCATAAATTTTGAGTACCCCGACATTTGGAACAAAGGGTTGATCAATCGAATATGTACAGACAATTTGCTGAGCTGATCCAAAAACGTCTTGAAATCTTCCTTCTTCTTGATTTCCCTTTGAGGGAGGGGGACATTTAGGCTCCTTGGGCTTAGTGGTTTTATCCTTTGTTTCTTCCTCAACCTCAATGGTTACTCTGGGAGGATCCACCCCCTTTTCTTCACCATTATTCACATTATCCTCCTTGGACAACTCTTTATTAATTTCAATACATATAGGTTCATTAGGTTGTACCTCATCATCAACTTCCGTGCTAGCACTTTTCTTTGGCATTACCTTAGGTCTTTTAAGCACCATGTCACTCCTCGTGACTCTTGGCATGCAATGGCCATCATTTTTTGGGTTTGGTAGAGTGTCTCTTGGGAAGGTACCTTTGGCTCTTAGATTTTTTTGAGCCAATAGATTGTTCATTTGAGTCTCTAAATACTTGATTGAAGCAGAGTGACAAGTAATGATTTCAATGAAATTAGATACATCACTTTAAAATTTCTTGACGCCGTTGTCCATAGATTGAACTTTTTTTTGAATTTGATTCAATATCTTTTCAATATTAGAGCCACCCTAGTCTCTCACTTACTTGATTTTAGGGAGCATCGGCATAATAGGGAGGCATATATTGATTTAAACTCCAATGATTGTACCAATCATCTCCTCTATCTCTATCTTGCTCACGTCATTGTCTCTCCTTGTCTCTCCATTCACAATCTCGATCTCTCTAACCTTGATTCTCTATCTGAGGACGCTACTGGGCTTGGTTGGTCCATTTGTACCATGGTCAAGAACTCGACCCTTGGTTTGTCATGTTTCTAATATCCTTATCAAACAAGGCATAAGAAACCTCTTCTACAAGTCAAGCTCTACTTTGTGCTATAATGGCATTTACACTTTTGGCTCCGCCGTCCATCATGTGTTTTTCTAGGAGGTCAATGCTTGTCATCATCTCAACCATTTGTTCATCTCATTCCTCCTTTTTCTTTCTTGTCTCATTGGTCAATGTTGAAGAACACAACATTGCCGCCTTTCACTCTATCACGAGTATTCAATGTCATATTAGTTTTTGCCATTTGATTAATAGAGATGTAGCTTGGTTATAAGTTAGGTTCATAAATGAGCCTCCCGCTGAGTTATTTACTACTCTTTGATTTACTTCATCCAATGCACAATACAAAATTTGGAGTCAAACTTTCTTCAAAAACCCATGGTTCAAGCATTATATTACCTTCTTCCTAAACCTCACTAACACTTCATGTATAACTTCTCCTAGAATTTGTTCAAAGTAGTTTATCTCATCCCTTAACTTTAACATCTTGGAGGTTGGATAGAATGTCTCAAGGAAAGTATTCTTAGATTCCTCCCAAAAGGTGATTGACTCTTGGGGTAATTCTCCAATCCATATGGGATGGTGAAGAAGAAATGGAATCTAGATATTCCCGCCTGTTCACTCCTTCATATGATTTTCTAAAGTAGACAGAGAATAGACCCGCATTTGAGTGTTTCAGGTACGTTACTTGGTGTTATACAAGTTCATGTGTATTTTATATTATTCCACATATAATATTATCATTCGAGGATGAATTTTCCTAAAAAGGTAAGGATGTAACACCCCATAAGTTTGTAACATTGAAATAACAAGTTTATGGTCGACAAATCAATTTATCATAATTTAAGTCAACCATCATTGAGATGTTGGGAGAATAATGGAAATTATGTGGTTATACAAAGAAATAACAATATAAAATTACTTTAATTCATAAATGGAAGTTAGAGTCCAAGGGGTGCCTTGAAAAAAAAATTATAAGTGAGGGATTTATTAAAAGGAAGTTTTTATATGATCTTATTTATGTACTGACTCGGGTGGAGTATATTTCCTAATATATATTGAGTTAAGAGACCTATAATATATCATATAATAAGTCTATGAGTCTAGTTTCCAACCCAAAAAACCGTCAATCAATAAAATATCATCATGTCATAACTTTGGTACTTCACTCTCAAAGCACCCCCTTTGCTCATCATTAAACTCATATGAGACATGCATAAGTTCATAAGCTTCATCCTTACATAGTTCATCATGCTCATAATTCATGGATCATAGAGTTCATATGGGTTCATGAAAGTTCAACTTAAATCATTCAATTCAATGCAAGCTCTTGCTTAGAAAGTCATAAATAAGACAATTTACCCATACTTGAAGAAACTCACATAATAGAGGGAAAATCATGCTTTTGACTTGAACATACTAAACTTCATAAAGTCACCCTCAATTCATTCATAATTCATGCATAGCTTCATAGAGATTTTCATAAAATTATTCAATTCATAGCTCAACCCACCAAATCAAAGCATAGATTAGGAAATTGGGGAGAAATAGCATGGGTTCATGGGGATTCATTCAATCTTTACATCAAATCATATAATTCACACTAATTCATGCACTAAATTACTTTATCACGCTAGATCGTGCGCTTGAAATGATAAAATCAACAATTGAAATCATAATTGAAGAACCAATAAGAATTGATCAAAAACCCTAATTCAATTGGGGAAATTGAACCTTGAAAACCTTGAAGATAGTTGAGGACCCATTGGAGGAAAGGGCTCCAAATGGTGAACACTATCATACCTCAACAAAGCCCATAAGAAATTGATGGATATTGATGGTCTTCAATGGAGGATCTTAGCTTTCTTCTTCCTTGAGAGTTGAGAGAATTTTCTTAGAGAGAAGAAATTTTGGAATGAGTTAGAATGAGTGAAATTAGGCTTAGAAAATATATATATGGTCTGGGTTAAGAGTATAACCGACATATATTAATAGTTAAACATTTAGGGAAAAGACCAAAAAGCCCTTAAATAATAACTGTCGGGGGCAGTCTACGCGCAGGACCTACGGGCAGTAGTTCAATCAAAGGACCGTCATGTCCTTCCGTCAATTGATTTAGAGATTTCAGTTCGGGCTAAAAATTTGTCCATGTCTGGAAGGGAGCTACGAAACCCATCTACGGACCGTCAACTGGACGATGATCCGTCATGTTGCTCCGTAGGTCGAGGTTCAGAAACATGGAAATCCTGAAAGTTCACAGTGCCAACGACGGTTCCCACCTACGACCCATCATTCCACCTACGGTCCGTAGGTGACCGCCATAGTCACTGGCACCAGGTTGAAAAACTGCATTTTCATTTCTATGAAAGCTTTGATGTATTACAATATCTCCCCCTTGGGAACATTCGTCCTCGAATGAGAATCAAGACATCATGAGGAGGGTAGAGGACACGGACTAACAACCCAACCTAGAATGCAATAACATAATGCACATAGCCGAGGAGGAAACATCAACTCCAAGCTAAAGCATATTCAACACATTATTCCATGAAGACTTTATGCAACTCACATTCAATGCACATAATCATATTAGACTCTTCATGAACATGCATAATCAAGGTATCATGGAAATAACTAAGACACATGAGACCAAGAGAGTGACCCATGAGGAACTAGATACCTCAAGCTAGAGTAGGATCGGAAGGAAAGAGATGAGGATATCGGGATATCATATCGGTCTCTGCGGCCCAAATAGCACCCTCATCTAATTAAGAACTGAATTGTGCACCACGATCGAAAATAATGGATAAAGGCACTCCATGCAGCCTAACCATTTCCCTCAAATACAACTTAGCATAATCCTATGCTGAATAAGAAGTTTTGACGGGAATGAAATGCGCTTATTTCGTCATTCGATCTACAACAACCCAAATCGAATCATATCGTCGCCGGGTGCGAGGTAAACCAACAATAAAATCCATATTCACATCCTCCCACTTCCAAGTAGGAATACTAATATCTTTGGTCAAACCTCCCGGCCTTTGATGCTCAACTTTCACTTTTTCACAATAAGGACACTTAGCGACAAATTCCACAATATCTTTCTTCATTCCATTCTTCCAATAGATTTCTCTCAAGTCACGGTGCATCTTGGTAGCTCCCGAGTAAATGGAATATCGAGAACTATGGGCTTTTGATAAAATTTGTCCTCTCAAGTCATCTACAATGGGAACACACAAACGACCTAGATAATGAAGCACACCATCTCCCCCTTAGGAGAAAGCCTCTACGGATTTTTTGAGCACTGCTTCCTTCAATTCCACCAAATTGGGATCAAGTTCTTGTTTAGCCTTTACATCATGCACAAAAGAGGATTCGGAACCATTGTGAACCGTAACACCACCTTTAGCAGAATCAATCAATCGAACACCCAATCGGCCAATCTATGAACATCGTGAACCAGCTCTTTATTACCTTCCTCAACATGAGCAACATTACCCATAGATATTCGACTAAGAGCATCCGCCACCACATTAGCCTTACCGGGGTGATAGAGAACACTCATATTGTAATCTTTTAACAACTCAAGCCACCTTCTTTGGCAAAGATTAAGATCTTTCCGTTTAAACACATATTGTAAACTCTTATGATTGGTTAAAACATCCACATGTACCCCATACAAATAATGCCACCATATGTTCAAAGCAAATACAACCGCCGCTAATTCCAAGTCATGAGTAGGACAGTTCTTTTCATGCATCTTGAGTTGTCTTGAGGCATAAGCAATAACCTTCCCATTTTTCATAAGAACACATCCTAACCCAATTCTCGAGGCATCACAATAAACCACAAACCCATCGGATCCTTCTTGTAGAGTCAATATCTGAGCCGAAGTAAGTCTATCTCTCAACTCTTGAAAACTCTTTTCACATGACTCGGACCATATAAACTTAAGCTTTTTTTGAGTCAAAGCCGTCAATGGAGAAGCAATAGAAGAAAACTCTTCAACAAACCTCCTATAATAACCGGCTAAGCCCAAGAAACTAATGATATCCGAAGGTGATAGAGGTTTAGGCCAATTCCTAACCGCATCCGTACTCTTAGAATCTACCTCAATACCTTTACCAGAGACAATGTGACAAAGAAAGCCACGGACCTTAACCAAAACTCAAATTTACTAAACTTCGCAAAGAGTTGTTGATCCTTGAGGACTTGCAATACAAGCCTCAAATGATTGGCGTGTTCATCCTCATTCCTTGAGTAGATCAAGATATCGTACATAAACACAATCAGGAACATATCAATGTATTGTTTAAACACCCTATTCATCAAGTCCATAAATGCGGCCAGAGCATTTATCAATCCAAACGACATTAGCAAGAACTCGTAGTGACCATATCTAGTCCAGAAAGCCGTTTTCGAAATATCATCTTCTTTCAACTTTAATTGGTGATAGCCCAAACAAAGGTCGATCTAAGAGAAATAACTAGCCCCTTGAAGTTGATCAAACAAGTCATCTATCCTTGGAAGAGGATACTTATTCTTAATGGTAACCTTGTTCAATCAGCGGTAGTCAATGCACATACGGAGTGAACCATCTTTCTTTCTTACAAACAAGACCGGAGCATCCCATGGAGAAACACTTGGTCGGATGAAACCTTTATCCAACAAGTCTTTTAATTGCTCCTTTAGTTCCTTATATTTCGCCAGAGCCATTCTATAAGGAGGAATAGAAATAGGTTGCGTATCCGGAAGAAGATCAATACCGAAGTCTATTTCTCTCTCGGGAGGAATACCGAGTAAATCATCGGGAAACACTTCCAGAAACTCATTAACAATGGGGACCGACTCAGGAGTAGGGATTTTAGAATCTATATCCCTCACCCTAATAAGATAGTATATGCAACCCTTAGAGATCATCTTTCTAGCTTTTAGGTAAGAAACAAATTGACCTCTAAACATAGAATTTCCCCCCTTCCACTCTAGGATAGGCTCAT
Source organism: Solanum appendiculatum (assembly GCA_018342035.1). Taxonomy (NCBI): domain Eukaryota; kingdom Viridiplantae; phylum Streptophyta; class Magnoliopsida; order Solanales; family Solanaceae; genus Solanum; species Solanum appendiculatum. Next base: position 1,237,354 of record JAGDQO010000730.1, read on the forward strand.
TCGGGACTTGAAACTTTACCATTCGGGTCCTACAATCAATAGAGGCATAAAAACCATGCAACCAATCTATCCTAAGAATAACATCAAAGTCTAACATATCAAGCTCTACAAGATCAACATTAGTGACTCTATGGGATAAGGAGACGGGGCAATTTCTATAGACTCTCTTAGCCGTGATAGATTCTCCAATCGGAGTAGAGACATGAAAAGGATCTAGCAACACATCCGGAATAACATCAAACCTCATAGCCATATATGGCGTAAAAAAAGATAAAGTAGCACCAGGATCAAGCAAGGCATAAACATTAAAGCGAAAAACTCTCAAAATACCGGTTACCACATCGGGAGAGCTCTCTTGCTCGTGGCGAGCTTGAAGTGCATAGAATCGGTTTTGCTTTGGAGTATTCGAACCCGCACCACTAGGTGGAGCTTGCTTACTCTCTCTTTCCTTAGCTATGAGAGATGGACGATCCCTCATCTTGTGACCACTCTTTCCACAACCGTAACAACCATCTGTACCGGCTGAACATTTGCCCTCATGCTTCCTCCCACACCTAGTATAAGTAGTCGATGAAGAACCACCACAATTTCCTCCTTGAGGCTTAGGGTTAGGCACCCTATCTTTTTTTGTCTTAGGAAGAGTATTGGAAGGACCTTGAATAGAGAACCTTTGTCGGATTCTAGGATGACCAGGTCCATCAGACCTTGAATGTGAAAAGTTACCATCACCGGTCCTAGCCCTCTTAGTCTCTCTAGATCTCTCCTTGAGCTTTTCTTCCTCTATTTGTTGAGCATACACCATGAGATGAGAAATATCCATATCATTAATAAGCGTGGTAGTGCGGCACTCTTTAACAAACATTTCAGACACTCCCGAGACAAACTTAGTCATTCTTGCCCCAGAATTGGAAACTATAGAAGGAGCATATCGAGACAATTGTGTGAACTTCAAAGCATACTCTTTCACACTCATGTTTCCTTGTCGAAGGCTAATGAACTCAAGCACCCTTGCCTCCCTCATCTCAAGGGGAAAGAACCTATGAAGGAAAACAACTTTGAATTTCTCCCAATCAAGAGGACCCTCGTTAACCGCACTCTCACTTTTCCATTGGTTGAACCAAATTTCGCCAACACCCTTGAGTTGATAAGCGGCCAACTCCGCCTTTTGTTTCGGCATCACACCCATAATCATCAACGCCTAGTACACTTCATCAATGAATTCTTGAGGATCTTCCTTAACCTTAGAGCCATGAAATTCTGGAGGGTTCATTTTAGTGAAGTCCCTCACTCTTGATGCCGCCGTACCCACATTTGGGTTCACGGGAGCTACAACCTCTCTATTTGCTTGAGCCGTCACGGCTTGAGCAATAACTTTAAAAGCAGCCTGAACTCCACATTAGTCACTTGCTCGGCCAAAGGGTCGGCCGAAACTTGAGGTGCTTGAGGAGGAGCTTCATGTTCCACATTCTCTCCCATATTTCTTCTAGCATAAGCTCTTTGAGTCGCCATATCCTAAAATGTGTAGGATAGGGATTAGGAGAGAGACGTATAGAGTTAAAATATATGGAACGACTTAGGAGTAATGAAAGAAGTGAAGTTACATAAACGTCTTATAGCCTCTCATTCATAAATGTGGCGCACTTCACACTCATGAACAAGTCTCTATTGACGCGGCTTATGAGACATCCTAGGATCTTTCTATAACCATGTGCTCTAAATACCAAGTTTGCCACGACCTAAGGTACCCCCTAGACGTGACATGGCGTATAAGACCCCTAGAGGCCTCATACAAGCCACTTAGCATACATACATACAAGATAATAAATATTAAGAGTTCAAAAGATATTTTCATATCAAAGCTTTTAAAAGAAACAGCGGAAGTCTATATCTCATGTCTCAAAGCCAATCTAACATAGAAAATAAAGCTTTGGACGTAACTCAATACAACATCCGAAATGAAATAACATGAAAATAAGAACAACTAGGCTATATCCTCGGATGGATGAGGACTCGCCAAGTCTTCTATCAAATCTTCTATAAACCTCTAGCCACGAATGGATGGTGAATCGTCAAATCCTACATCAAAGATGTTAATGTAGGCAAGAGTATGCGTTAGTACAATCAAGTACCAAGTATTATAGCAATGCACATAAAACACATAAAACAAGCTAGAATGAAACATAATCATGACATGCAATGGCCAAGCTAAAACATGATAAAGCATAAGAAGCATGAGGCCTAAACCATGGCAAAAGCAAGCTAAATCATCTTTCTTTACTTTAGATTATCATAACAACACTTGTGTTCATTAGTTATGGGGAATAGCCTTAACCGACATATAAGACCATGTGAGCTATCAACATGGAATCCGGTGTCTACCCTACACAAAATGAGGGCCGTCCTATTTTCCAAGGTAGGACCCTTTACTTAACTTGTAGCTTACGTGGATCAACTAGCTAATGTCTGTCTAAGACAATCATCCTATGGGGGCACATAGGTAAGGGATAAGGAGATTGCTACTAGAAACTCGGCCTCTACTATGGGTGTGCTTCCATCTCAATATCCTCTCGGTGCTAAGCATATTTCCCATGGAATAGTTAGTTCTCATATTCATATCATTATCAATGGAAAGGTACAAGTAGGGTTACCAATCCAAGCTAAAATCATGTTTATAAACGTTTCAAATTCCATGGACTAGTCCAAGTTTACGACATTAGAATAGCTCCTTATGAATAGGGGTAATCGCTTCTTTGTTTATTAACTCATAGTGTGAGCATTACGTGAAAAACCTTTCACAACTTAACACAACATCATCATGTCATAACTTCTGTACTTCACTCTCAAAGAACTCTTAACTCATCATTAAACTCATATCTGACATGCCTAACTTCAAAAGCTTCATCCTTACATAGTTCATCATGCTCATAATTCATGGATCATAGAGTTCATATTGGTTCATAAAAGTTCAACTTAAATCATGCAATTTAATGCAAGATCTTGTTTAGAAAGTCATAAATAAGACAATTTACCCATACTTGAAGGAACTCACATAATAGAGGGAAAATCATGCTTTTGACTTGAACATACTAAACTTCATAAAGTCACACTCAATTCATTCATAATTCATGCATACCTTCATAGAGATTTTCATAAAATTGCTTAATGTATAGCTCAACCCACCAAATCAAAGCATAGATTAGGAAATTGGGGAGAAATAGCATGGGTTCATGGGATTCATTCAATCTTTACATCAAATCATATAATTCATGCTAATTCGTGGACTAAATTACTTTATCACGCTTGATCGTGCACTAGAAATCATAATTGAAGAACCCATAAGAATTGATCAAAAATCCTAATTCAATTGGGGAAATTGATCCTTGAAAACCTTGAAGTAAGTTGAGGACCCATTGGAGGAAAGGGTACCAAATGGTGAACACTATCATACCTCAACATAGACCACAAGAAATTGATGGAAATTGATGGTCTTCAATGGAGGATCTTAGCTTTCTTCTTCCTTTAGAGTTGAAAGAATTTTCTTTGAGAGAGAAATATTTGAGAGAGAAGAAATTTGGGAATGAGTGAAATTAGGCTTAGAAAATATATATAAGATCTGGGTGAAGTGTATAACTGACTTAGATTAATAGTTAAACATTTAGGGAAAAGACTCAAAAGCCCTTAAATAATAACTGTCGAGGGCAGTCTTCGGGCAGGACCTACGGTGAATAGGTCAATCGACGGACCGTCCTGTCCTTCTGTCAATTGATTCAGAGATTTCAGTTGGGGCTGAAAATTTGGCCAAGTCTGGAAGGGATCTACGGAACCCCTCTACGGACCGTCAACTGGACGACACCCGTCTTGTTGCTCCGTAGGTCGAGGTTCTGAAACTTGGAAATCCTGAAAGTTTACAATGCCAATGACGGTTCCCACCTACGACCCGTCATTCCACCTACGGTCTGTAGATGACCTCCGTAGTCACTGGCACTAGGTTGAAAAACTACATTTTCATTTCTTGGAAAGCTTTGGGGTATTACAAGGAGTTGGGAACCCTTATAGATCTTAGCATAGCTTTTCACCCGCAGACCGATGCCCAGTTAGAGCATACTATTTAGGTTCTTGAGGATATGCTGTGGGCCTGTGTTATGGAGTTTGAGGCCAATAGGACCAGCTCTTGCATTTGGCAGAGTTTGCATACAACAACAGCTACCATTCTAGCAATCAGATGGCCCCCTTTGAGGCCTTATATGGTAGGCATTGTCGCACTCCAGTTGGTTGGTTTGAGTCGACGGAGCCTAGCCCGCGGGGTACTTATCTATTTTAGGAGAGCTTAGAACATGTGAGGTTGATTCAGGATAGGCTGAGGACGACTCAGAGTAGACAGCAGAGTTATGCAGATCGCAGGCGTCGACCGTTGAGATTTGCCTTGGGTGATAGAGTATTCCTCCGAGTATCGCCCATGAAGGGTGTGATGTGGTTCAAGAGGCGGGTAAGCTTAGCCCCAGGTATATTGGGCCTTTTGAGATTTTAAGGGAAGTTGATGCGGTGGCCTATGAGTTAGCTTTACCTCAAGCATTCTAAGCCATTCATCCAGTTTTCCATGTTTCGATGCTACGTCGATATGTCCCAAATGAGTCTCATGTGCTCCAGTATGATGCCATTTAGTTGGATGATCGCCTTACCTATATTGAGGAGCCAGTTGCTATTTTGACAAGAGATGTGAGGCATCTGAGGTCGAGAGCCATTCCTGTAGTTAAGGTCCGTTGGAGGCACCGTCCAATTGAGACGGTTCTCAAGGAGACCGAGCGGGAGATGCGGGAGCTGTTCCCCATCTTATTTGAGCCCTCAGGTACTCCTTGACTCTTACTTTCGCGAAAGAAAGTCCTTTTAGTAGTGGATGTTGTAATGACCCTACAGGTCATTTGCATGTTTGTGCCTCTTTTCTGTCGTTAGAGCATTCCTGTAACGACCCCAAGTAATTTTTGACTTGCTCACACTGTAGGTTTGGTTTCCTGGTCATTCGTTTCGTTTTTATGCCTGTTTTCCTATTTTGGGGCTTTTAAACCTTGAAAAGTTGATTTCGGTCAAATTTCAGAATCTTGAATTTTCCAAATCTCAACCTCATTCCTACGATTGCCGTCTACGAACTGTAGATTGGTATCGTAGGGACACAACCAGTAGACTAAAATGAGACCTTTCTTTTAAAAATTTGGCTTTCTAACTTCTGCGGTGTAATAACAGTCTACCTAACCCATAGGCGTTGTCTACTCGGCTCGTAGGTACAATCTACCTGACTTGTAGGCAGGTCTACCCGACCCGTAGCCACGGCCTACGTAGCTCGTAGGCATAGTGTAACAATCAATCTATATGCTCAAGAACCCTACTGTGTCAATATTTGCTGAGTCCAAAACAAGCTCAAAGGAGGCAACCAAACGATAAAACATCACAAAAATAACAAGTAATCATAATAGATCAAAACACAATCATAACATGCATAGATATTATATCATATTTTGGTAGCCAACTTAATAGGACAAGGCTAAAGGTTAAATAATGAAAATATATTGGCCATAACAAGCTTAGGTCATTAGGATCATGCCAGAAGAGAAATAATAGCCTTCACATACATTTCAATCGAATCCCCAAAAATTCATCTAAGAAGTTTGGAAAATTAGAAGTGATGCAATAATGCCAGAATCAACCACGCTGCAAAAAATGAGCCATAACTAATCGATAAGGTATTAAGGTCGTCACCACAACAAACCCATTTTTAACTCAACAAATAAAATCACAATCTCAAAATAACCGGCAGCTAATAACATTAATACGAGGCTATGAACAACTCACAAGAGCGGCAAGCTCCTAAGGTAATATAACAAGGTGCACTTCACGCCATTCAATCGATAACATCCGTACGTGACATCTAGAAATGGTGCACCGATCTCCCATCCTTCTATAACTTAAATACTATCAATATAAACATCAAAAGTGCTCACATCAACACAATAACAAGGCTTCCCTAAGCCACGACACTCAAACACCGCCTCGTGGCTCAAAGACCGACAAAATGTAAAAAACAATAAAAACTCGAGGGAGGGGATTGGAGGAAACTTACCTTACCCTAAAATTTTGTATTTGTCGAGAAAAACAATCTGCCTCAAGGTTCAAACATCATCCCAACTCCGCAACTTAAAGAAAATGTATCAAAAAAAAGCCTAGGTCGTAGGAATCAATTTCCATCTTTAAGCCATGAGATTCTAAGATAAGTGGGTATAGAACCGTTCCTCAAAGTAGATCAAAAGTATACTTAACTTAAAGCCCATATTATAGAAGAAATTCCATTAACCACCGTTAAAAAAATAGCACAAAGAGAAGCTTGTGATGAGGAGACCGATTCTCCGAATTTTAGCCAAGGAAGAATCAAGCTAGAAAGAGGTGTTTTCATACCTCAGAGGTCTTGGAGCTCTCTTTAATGGATGATGGACTTTATTCCGTTGAGAAAATGTGAAATTTAATCTTTCTGAAGTCAAAAAGCACCTTTTAAAGGTGGCTAAAAAAGACGCGTGTCGGTGACTAAGTGTGCCCGAACAGCCTATGGTAAAATGGTCATAACTCTTTACTCCAATGTTGTATTGATTGACGGTTTTTTGGGTTGGAAACTAGACTCATAGACTTATTATATGATATATTATAGGTCTCTTAACTCAATATATATTAGGAAATATACTCCACCCAAGTCAGTACATAACATGCAATGACCAAGCTAAAACATTAAAAGGGTTAGAAACATAAGTCATAAATCATGATCAAAGCAAGCTAAACATCTTTGCATCACTTGTGAAATATCTTAAAAGCACTTTAGTTCATTATTTTTGGGGAGTAGCCTTAACCGACATTTGAGACCACGTGAGCTATCAACATGGAATGCGGTGTCTAGGAGGTATTTTTGTTGTATATAGATGTTTCCCTTCCGCCTTTCCTTTATTTATGCTTCCGCATAGTTGAGGTTTGATCCCACCCTCAATCCCATTACTGCTATGTTCCGGGATAGGGTCTTGGCTTGCCTACTGGTGGGTTGGTAGGCGCTATCATGACACGAGATATCAGGTCGTGACAGTTTTTGAAATAAACTTTATTAGTCAGCACATTAAGGCCTTGTGCTATTCCGATTTTCATGAGTGTTTTTTAGAACAAGTCTTTTCTCATACAAAAAGGTCTACTTTCACACTCACATAGGTGAAATCTGTCAAGGGTGCTCCTATAATTTGACACTCCACTCATTCGAGATAAAGACTTTCATTAAGAGTCTAAAGACTCAACCTCTACAAATCATTATAGGATAAATGCACTCACATCATAGCAATTGAATAAAACTAATATTAGTTCAATTCACAATAATTCATTATACAAATCGTTTTTCCCATTAAACCTGGTTATAGGATCTCTAGTCCCCAGGTTTGGTTTCGTCATATATTACTCAAAAATTTATGGGCTTCAGTTTCACCAACCCCCCCCCCATGATAACGCTCAACTACACCTATAAAGATTCAAGGTGTCGGCGGTCGCTAGCAAGTATAAACCCAACGAAGAGTTGGGGTCAATCCCGCGAGGAATGGTTTAAATACATAATTCAAATATGAAGTACTAAAGTGATCTAACTTTTTGTATGTACAAATAAGTAAACTGATGCATAATGTAAATTATCGAAATTTCAATTATCAAATAAGAGGAATTGAATGATTAAGCTTAACAAACACGATGTAGAAAATGAACTTAACCAATGGGAGATGTGACCTTAGGGATGTGTGAGTGTTCAATTACTAATTTCACTAAATGGGTCATTACAAATCGCTTAAGTATGTTGAATCATAAATGGTAGGCAAGATTACGACTATGATAGCCATTTTACAATCAACTATCAAGCTTTCAATTGGGTTTTATGAAACCCCAATAGGCCTTACACTTAGAAAACAATCTTATACCTTATTTCAACCCACTTTAACAAGCTGGGTAGTATAAGTAATAACTCATACAATCATCAATTGTTATTTCTACTCAATTGCATCTTCTATAAGCATACAAAGAGATATAAACTAAAATTGAATTTGAAACTTCAATTCATAAGATGAAAACATGAATTAAAAAGAACCCATTCTAAATCAGCAATCATTTCAGTAATCCATAAGACCCATAAGCTAATTAAGTAATTTAACACATAACCACACCCCTAAGGCATTGGGGTTTTAGCCAATCATAGTAATGGTGAAGAAATAGTTACCAAATATGTTAGCCATCGATTTCCCCAATCTTCCAACAACAAATACAATCAATTAAAATTATATTCAATGTCTCAATTACAAAATCACCAAAATTAATCAAAGTGCGATGTACTTTCTAAGTTCCATTTTTTTTGTTTCTCTCCCAATATCACATCTCTCTATTTAAAAATTTCTATTTATACTTTCCCAAAAATTTTCCACATTTTCAAATACGGGCCTAGTCGGTGGCATAACTCGGGCTCGCCCATCCACTCGATGATGCCCCGAATTGCTTTATCTCGCCTTTTAATTTTTGACTTCAATACCAATCTCCTTCTGGAACTTTGGGCGATGATCATCGGGCTCGCCTTTCTGATCGGTGACTCGCCAATTGGTTCCTGAGCTCGCTGACATGACTTGAATCTTCTCCTCGTCTACTGGAACTTTAGGCACTAAAAATCGGTGAATCGTTGAGCTGCCTTATGCAAGCTCTAGCCTTCTTTTTCCTTCAATTTTGCAACTTTTCAGCTTCTTTTTGCATTATCTTGTCATTGCCTCATTCCAAAGCCTTCTTGCTGCACAAAAATGATTTAACATTAGTGATGAGTGCAAAATGGGCAGTAGGGACACCAATTTAGTACAAATGAAGCTCTAAATGACTCAAACCTACCGACTCATCAAAACCCCCAACTTAAACTTTTGCTTGTCCTCAAGTAAAACAAGAGATCAATGAGTTCAATAGGGATGTCTACAAATAGTGCTCCTGAGAATCCACATGAAAATGCACACAAGGATCAATCTAAGATACAAGGATCAAATGTACACTAAAAGCTTCAAATTCTGACTAGCCATCATCACTTAAAGTCTATGCTCACAAGTGTTCCTTTAAGCGCAAAATTATGCCCACAAAAATATTTGAATGCCCTTACACCAAGAAAAGGATTACACTTCTTCGTGAAGTTCAATGAGGATCAACGTCTAGGAATCAACACAACACTCACGCTCCCAAAAGAGCAAAGTATGCACAACTCTACCCATAGGCTTGCCCGGATTTTCCACCTAACATTCACAAGGTTTATGCAAGATCAAAAAGAACTTTAGAGGCTTGTAATGGGGCTGGGGTTCAAGGTATGATCAATTTTGAGTTAGTGGCGCTAACTTCGTGAAGCATGGTTCCATATTCACTTCTCCTTCCCTTTCCTTCACACTTTTCAACTTCTCAACTGATCCTTTGTCATTTTGCAGCACACAAAACATTTTTAGGAACACCCCTTCTTATTTTTACATCAATGCACAATTGCACTATCTTATGTGAATCTTTTTCTTTCTTTTCCTTTCATCTCTTCCTTGTTTTTTTATATGGAGGGGTTCCATCTTTTTCTCACATGATTTTTTTTTAACAGATCAAGTTCACGAACCTCTAGCTCAATTTCTTCCTTCATCTCACCACACGGCCTAAGTTGGCTATTCAAACTAATCAATACTTCACGAAGGTTATAGGTGGGAAAGACATGGCATTTTCAAACAAACGGCTAAGGTCTTTATGTTTGTGTTTTGATAAAAGAAGAAGATAGGCTCAGATGGTGCCAAGCTGGATTCACACACTCACAAGGTGGCCAACAAAGGTGTAGCAATTAGGTTCACCTTCAAAAATTCATGCGCAAGATCATTTCCTACATTCTCCAATGCTTAGTCACATGGACTACAAGGGTAAGTTCTAGGCATCATCATACACACCTTTCAAGTAAAGCTCACCACACATGGCATTCAAACACAATTGTGGATCACAACTCTACGAGTCAAGCTTGCGTGCAATGGTCATTGCAGGACTCACCATCGACAATTCGCTAGTCACAACAAGAGGTTAAGAGTTTACACAAGACTATGCAACTCCAATTTACCTCGTTGGATGCACACAAACAAATCATTCAATCAAGAGCACTATTCAAGTCATCGATATTGATCACAATCAACACTCAAAAGTACAAGAGAACTGCATTCACTCATTCAACACACATCAACAAAGATAAGCAGAGAGATATGCCACGAGAGACCAAAACCATTTCTTCCAATTAAAATAACTTCATATATTAAAATGAATACCACAATCAAATGGGGTTAGGAAAACCACCACCCCACCAAAAAGAAAAAGCAGTGTCCTCAATGGGGAATAAAATTAATAGTAAAGACTAAGGATAAATGGAGTGCAAAGGAGAGTCCCCCTATCCGGCTAGGTCGGTGGTGTGTCCTCAACCTGGGCATCAGTACCCGGTGCATGCTCCACGGTAGGCTGGATACCACTAGACCCAATCATCGACGTCTCTCTGAGAGATTCAGCAGTGGCAGCTCGGACTATGTCGCCCTCCAAGTCCTAGAGATCAACATACACCTTGCTATCACGCACAGCAAGGTCCTCCTCATCCATCTCCGGTGTGTCAGAAATAACGTCATCCTCAGATGGCAGATCAACACCGGTGGTGGTCGGTGGGGGGACATCAGCACTGGTACCCTCAGGTACATCTACACTACCCCACAACATGGTAATGTCGATGGACATCAACTCGTAACACAAGCCGGCGATATTAGTATGGATGGTTGTCAACCCAGTAGACGTGCCCTACCTCTTCTCACACTCTATAACTCTAGTGGTGAGGGCATCCAAAGCCAACCCATGAACCGTAATCAACTGGCACTGATCCACCAACTCCGCTCTAATAGGAGCAAGTGCCGCTGCGATGGCACACTTAATCATCGTTGGTACAGCTGCCTCAACTCAGGAAGCTCTCACATCTGTTGAATGGTCAAGGTGCCCCATATTAATAATCATGGCCTGTGTCAAAGGACGGGAGCCAGGAGCTGGAGCAGGTTCTGGGGCAGAAGAAGGGCCTGGTGCAGATGTAGAATTGGCAGGAGCATCAGGGACAGGTGTACCTGTTGGTTCTACTGCGGGAGTGGGAGAACCTGGCTCCATGGCCTCAACATCCACAACCGGAGACGTGTCTATCTGAGGTCTCCTCCTCCTCTAGGCCTCATCCTTCATATACTAGGCCTCGATCTGTCAGATGTCACAAGACGAGGTCAAAGTGACCTCAACATCCATTTTCGCGTTGAAAGGCACACCAGCCCGCCTACACAGCTCACTAATCAAAATGGGGAATGGTAGGGAGGTGTGCTGCTGTTTTTCTCTCATTAACATTTCACACTCAATGATCATTTCCAGATTTAGCAATTGCCTATCCATAATGCAACCCAAAAGAGCGACCTTCAGATGTCGAAGAATAGACTCCTTACTGAGAAGGCATGAGTGTGCTGCTTAAAAACCTGAACCAGTATCTAGTGGCTATATTTAATTCCTTCTTCTCAATGATAGCACCAGCGTCTAGCCACCGGGGAGAGGCATCACTAATCAACGGAGCCAACCACCCCTTGAGGGTCTCCAAACTGCCTTGAGCTTGTCGGCCATGAAATGTCGATACCCGAATGTGCAACCGAGGACATCATTTATCTCAGTCTGGCTACACTTAACCTTTTGCCCATGAACCATGACAAAATCAACTGGTTCCATTGACTACGCCTGCTTTTTGACTCTCGGGATCAAAGTGGAGTAGGCAGCATAGAATTCCCGGACCCATGTAGGCACGTAAGGGCTCCGGGGCTTGGTGAAGATCTGAAATTTATGGACACGAAGTGTCGTCCACACCTTGGGATACCTATCCACCACCCTATTGGTGGAAAACCTCTTTTCTGTAAGGATTGTTTGTAAACCCTTGAATTTCAAATGATTCATCAGCCTTGGAGGATGTGCCAGGGCCGAAACTGGAGCAGGAGCAGAAGGAGCAATAGTAGACGCTGCTGGAGACTCAGGTGTGGCAGTAGAGGCATTGACCCTTGCCAATGAATCATGCACTACCTTGGATCTTAACTCGGCACGAGTTCGCTTTATCATGTCAGCAAGAAGAGCCCCGAAATCCTCGACCTCCTCACCTCCGGAATTTGTGGAGGTGAACTGAACAGAAGTACTCTCATTGTCAGACAAGGAGCTCTCCTCGATGATTTGTTGTTTCTCCTTTTCCTTGGGTTGATCTTTATATTGTTTAGGTCGGGGTGGTGCAACCTCTGAAGCAATCTCAACCCCTTTAGCTTTCTTCTAAGGGGGTTTATCACCAGCAACCTTTCGGCGAGGCATATCTATCAAACAAAATAAGCAAACACAAGAATCCATCAAAACGGGTTAGAAAGGGGTCAATCAGAAAATATTGCAGAGAGACTCGCTGATCAGGTTGGTGAGTCGTCAAAGCTATTAGGAGAGCAAGAGGAGCATCGTCAAAAGTAACACACGATTACTTTCGCTTACCCTGTTGTCAAACACACGATTTACCTTAAAAGGGCCTAACCACTTAGACTTGAGCTTACCCAGAAAGAGTTTCAAATGAGAATTGTAGAGTAACACACAATAACCCACTCTAAACTCTCGATGAACTAACTTGGCATCATGCCACCTTTTCATTTTCTACTTATAAAGAGCTGAACTTTCAAATGCCCCAAGATGAAACTCCTCCAAAGCATGAAGTTGGTCAATTCAATTCTTGGATGTAGCATCCCAATTCAAATTCATGGTTTTCAAAGCCCACAAGGATTTATGCTCAAGTTCCACCGGGAGATGGCACAATTTACCGAATACCAACTGATACGGCGACATACCAATTGTGGTCTTAAAATCAGCTCTATATGCCCACAAAGCATCATCTAATCTTCGAGATCAATCAGATCGATTTGCATTAACGATTTTGGCCAAAATCCCTTTAATTTCCTGGTTGGACACTTCAACTTGCCCACTTGTTTAAAGATGGTAGGGGGTAGCAACCTTGTGCTTGACTCCATATTTGGACAACATCGAAGAAAAAACTTGATTACAAAAATGAGAACCCCCATCACTAATAATAGCACGCGGAGTACCAAACCTTGTAAAGATGTATCTCTTAAGGAAGTTCACTACACTCCGCCCTTCATTGTTATGTAAAGAAACAGCTTCCACCCATTTGGAAACGTAGTCAACTTCCATCAAGATATATTTGTTCCCATAAGAACTCACGAAAGGGCCCATAAAGTCGATTTCCCACACATCAAACAATTCAACCTCAAGGATCGGAGTAAGAGGAAGCTCATGTCTACGTGACACTCCTCCTTGCTTTTTACATTGAATACACGTGGGGACAAGGGAGTTTGCATCTTGATACAACATTGGCCAATAATAACCACTTTGCAACACTTTGGCGGCTGTACGCACCCCACTATAGTGTCCACCAACCGGAGATGCATGGCATGCACTAAGAATAACATCTACTTCGACTTCTGGTACACATCTTCTAATTATATGATCAGCACATTCTCGAAACAGATACGGTTCATCCCAAAAATATTTCTTCGCATCTAAAAGGAACCGTTTGCGTTGATAAAATTTCAGCCCATCGAGAATAATTCCATACACAACATAATTGGCAAAATCAGTATACCAAGGAGTAGTACCCGTCCATATAGCCATCACCACCTCATCCGAAAAGGCTTCTTCAATATCTCTATCCCTGGCAGTGGTGCCATTTTTTATAACACTCAACTGCACCTATAACGATTCAAGGTGTAGGCGGTCGCTAGCAAGTATAAACCCAACGAGGAGTTGGAGTCAATCCCATGAGGAATGGTTTAAATATAGACTTCAGATATGAAGTACTAAAGTGATCTAAATTTTTGTAGGTACAAATAAGTTAACTGATGCATAATGTAAATTATCGAAATTTCAATTATCAAATAAGAGGAGATTGAATGATTAAGTTTAACAAACACCATTTAAAAAATGAACTTAACCAATGGGAGATGGGACCTTAGGGATGTGTGAGTGTTCAATTACGAATTTCACTGAATGGGTCATTACGAATCGCTTAAGTATGCTGAATCATAATGGGTAGGCAAGATTATGACTATGATAGCCATTTTACAATCAACTATCAAGATTTCAATTGGGTTTTATCAAACCCCAACAGGTATTACACTTAGAAAATAATCTTATACCTTAATTCAACCCACTCTAACAAGTTGGGTAGTACAAGTAATAACTCATACAATCATCATTTGCTATTTCCACTCAATTGCATCTTCTACAAGCATACAAAGAGATATAAACTAGAACTAAATTTGCAACTTCAATTCATAAGATGAAAACTGTAACACCTCATATTCGAAAAGAAAGGAAAATGCAAATTTTCAGAAAATTCCATCTTGACCTACGGTTGGGGCAAGAAAAATTCAAAAAATATATTTGACTGACCTACTACATGACCTACAGTCAGTAGGTGGACCTACCAACCATAGGTCAAGTAGTAGGTGAGGGGATCCGGGATTTTCTTTAAGGGATCTTTTGGTCTTTTTACCCAATGACTCATTTACTAAATAAAGTCAGTTCCCTACACTTCTTAGCACTATATAAAACCCTTTTAAGACTAAAATATACTTTTCCAAATAATTCCCAAAACTCTCCTCTCCCAAATAATTCTCTCTCAAGAAAAGCTTGAAGAAGAAGAAGAGGTCAGTTAGGGTTCCAGAATCAAGCTTCCATTCCTCAAATTGCTTAAGGGCTTTGAACCTCAAGGTATGATAATCTTCATCTATGGAGCCCTTTCCTCCATAGAGTCCCTAAAATTCTATATTTTACAAGTTAGAAATTCTCCATCGAAGTTAGAGTTTTCTTCTATGCCATGGGTTCTTTTCAATGTTGATTTAATTGATTGTTTTATAAACTATGAAGCATAAATTGAGTTGAATTTCATGAATTAAGATGAATCTCCATGAACCCATGTGATTTCCCCCAATTTTGAAATTAGGCTTTGTTGATGGGTTGAATTGTGAAGAAGATGAATTTTATGAAGTCTATATGAACCCATGCATGATTTATGATTCTAAAAGCTATGATTTCATGATGAATTATGAATGATCAAAAGATGGGTTTTATGAAAGTATGCATGTTCAATTATGAAATTTATGATGATTTATGAATTGCTTTGAGATTGACGCATGAATGATGTTGCTGTTGAGTTGTGAAAGTGTTTCTCACATAATACTCAAACCATGAATGTAAAAGGATTTTTCTCACATAAGGGATTCATAACACACTACAAGGAAAATGGCTATTAACGAAGGGAAATATGGTTCCTAAAGGTCTACTTCTGGTCCCAAAAACACATTAGAGACCAGAAAAATTTGGTCGCCACCCGTCCCTATTGGCTCGGTTGCTAACAGGCAACAACGACGAGATTTCTTAACTGGTCACTAAAGATTTATAGGGACATGTAAAAATCTTGTCCCTAAAATCATTTTTAGGGACCAAATTTCTAGTCACTATTCCACAATTTGTAGCATCATCAGGAGATACTACTTCTGGTCCCCATTATTCATTAGGGACCAATTTTACGGTCCTTAAATTTTTTCATTGACAAGAGAATCTGGTCATTAGACGTGATTTATGGGACCATAATTTTGGTCCTTATCTTTTTTAGTCCCAAAACTGTACAATGGCATAAACTTTATTATAGAAAATCAAACACATCCAATTAGATTTTGGATTAATATTCATCAGCAGAACTATACTACAACAATATAATCATTGTATTGTTTACACAATCCCTTCAATAAATCTAACATTTGTAGTAAAATATATAAATTATTAACCCAACACTAGAAAAATTGTAAGAAACATGACAAGTTGTGTCTTGACTTGCTCAACTGAACACTTCAATACCTGCAAAAGATACATGATATATAAATTTAGAAGAAAATTATTTAAATATTTTTTTACGTTTATATCTAACAGTAATATAAGAACTGACCACAGTTAGCTTTGAGTGTCACTATATTAGCTTCATGCTCAACTTAAATAAACCAGCTTTCAAAATCAATGTCTTGAATAGTTGCATATATGATTTCTTGTTTAAAGTAGTTTTCTCTATCACGTCTATGACAAATCAACCAATAAAGATAGAGACGTGCCAATTAGATATACACTTTGATAGTAAGTAGATGTATTAAAAATAAAAAACTAAACAAGTTGTCAGACAGAGATAATAAAAGAGCTAACATATGTGTGTATAAATTTACCAAGTCATTGTTCAAACTATGAGCAAGTTATACTGCCAACTGTTAGTATAGAGAGACGAATTAGACGAAAAAACATTTTTCTATAAATGCATACGAACAGGATCAGATGCAATGGAAAAGTTCTTTCTATTTTTGTTCCTTTCAAACTAATATTAAACTCAAATATGAAAGGGAAAAGACTTGAGGTATCAAACTTCCATCCATGTTAACACACACTCATAGCAAATCTACTTGACTATTATCAATATAAAAGAGTAAAATGTAGCTCAACAAAAGGAACCACATGACGGTAAAATTGAAATAGAAAAATCTGTTGATTATTTAAGTAGATTAATTTATATAAAAGGGAAAAAAGAATGGATGCATGACTAGCTGAAAGAAGTTTCAGGTTGCAAGTATTTCATATGGTGTCATAGAGAGATTACGATAATCTGTTAGTTGTTCCTAGATAAGGCTTGTGTGTCATGACTTTTGCTCATAAACATGATTTAGTAGCAGAGAGATTAAACACCATAGAGAAATAACTAATGAAATTTAAGATTAAAAATAGTTTAATACAATCCAGCTCTTCATTTCTAACTCAACTTGTTAAACAAAAAACTCAAAGTAAAATTTAAACTATACTACACCTCTCCACTTCACCAATTAATAAAGGGAAAAGGCTAATATACTAATCTAATGCTATCCATGTTTGTCAGTTGTATCTGAGTTGTGTACCTCTCCTTTTCTTCAATATTTAGACACCTTATTTGAATTAAAGAAAACCTCATTTAAATGCATTTAAATCAAACATTGATTTTCACTATATCTATGAGTGAATGTGGACTATCCACTCCACCATATCAAATTCTTCCTTCTCTTTTAATGCATGCCATTTTCATATATAGTCCATTACATTTTTCAAATACATATTAATATAAATCACCTACTCATATTGTGCATTGTTCGAGTAACAGTATATACTTTTCACAATCATTAAGTAATCAGATGCATCTTGTATCTTGACACTAAGTTCATACTCAATACAAAATATAAGTAAGCATTTATAGAATTGACAAGCTACTAAAGCTCAAATTCAAGGCATGTCATAGTGACTAAACTCTTTTAAGCAATTCAAGGAAAGACTTCTTAATTTACCGCTTCAAGTATCTAAATACAGGAAAGAGTAGAGTTCTTGTTAATCTCTAATCAACAGTTTCAAGAGCTTGATATTAAGAAAACTAGATAAATAAAAGCAGAACACAAACATCCTTACACAATCGGCTGAAACCTCCGATACTTCTCCATGTTTGTCTTTGTTGCAGTATTACCGGATTACCTAAAAGCAGAGAGCATATTTTTTTTTGAATTAATATGAACACACACCTATGCAGAGTACTCATTCAGCCTTCCATTATTAATATCATTAGAATGAAAAATGGTATTAGTAAGTAACTCTGACCATACCTTCTAATCTTAAAAAATTTGGAGATAACAAAATTACCTGTAAATTACATGACATTATTATGTAAGTTTTAGCTATAGATTGCATAAAACTTTATGTCCTTGCTAGAAGTTCGAGTTCAAAATTAGCATACTGTTCCTTGATTCAAGTAACACAATAAGATACATTTTTTCTTGTAAATTCTTCTCTATAGTAAATTTAATCAAAAATACTCGTGCCTTACCCAAACTAGTTGGATAGGAGATTAATAGAGCACACATTAAGTACTAGAAATGATGAAGGAAAAGTAACTTCTGCAACTCAACCATTTGGAGCTATGTTTCATTATACTAGATATGTAATACCACTCACTTATGTTCTTGATATATCATGTAAAAGATATTAATTGAAAAGATCTTTTAAATTTTATGAGTCTGGATTAATAAAACCTGACAATCTACTTTTTTGTATGTTTTGAGGATTCTCGCTCCTACAGTATGTTCTTGTTGTTGTTTGAGGATTCTCGGTCATAATCACAAGAACACCATTGTTCATACTTGCATTCAAAAACATATATCGGAAGAGAAATACTTTTTTTCGAACATTTCTTTTCTCACATACTAAGCAGTTAACAAAAGATATTTTCATTTCCATATCATTTGCCTCCTAACCCTTTTAAAAATTTAGCTACCATCCTAACATCAAACCTGATAGTCCTAATTTTAGCCCTCACACAAAACAATCAGTATTTAGAAGAATCAATATAGAAGATTATCATTCTCAATAATCAATCAATAAGACGAAGAAAAGAATTTTAATGTTGTAAATCAAAAAAATGAAAAGCTAAAGAAAATCGACTAATCTATTTAGAAACCCAAAAAGAAAAGCCGAAGATTCAATTGGTAAATCTCCAGCCCCTTCAAAGTCTAAAACCTTTGAGTGAGAAGATAGGATGAGCTAATTTTTAGGATATTACTTGATGGAGAATATGGGTTTTCATTTTGGGTAAAAAAAAAAGAGGAGGGTATTTATTAATACATGAATTTTTACTTATGACCTTTTATTTCCGCTGAGCATAGATTTAGAGACGGGAATTTAATCTTTTTAGAAACTCAAAAAATAAAAATACAAATTAGAGACTAGAAAAAAAATCTTATCCCTATAAGTACCTTTTTAGAGACTAGATTTTAAGTCGGTAGCTAAAGGTTGGTCTCTAATAAGCAGTTTTCTTGTAGTGACATGTTGAAAGGTTTTCTCAACTAAACTTTGAATCAAGATTTAAGGAACTATTCTAAATGACGTAATCTTGGACTAGTCCATAGAAGATGAAACGTCAATACTAATGAACATTAGCTTGGATTGATAACTCTAGTTGTTCCTTTCCATGGATAATAAGATGAATAAGAATTATGACTATTCCGTGGGATTTATGCTTAGTAACGAGAGGATATTGAGATGGAAGCTCTTCCATAGTAGAGGCCGGGTTTCTAGTGGAAGCTCTCTCGTAGTAGAGGCCGGATTTCCAAAAACAATCACTTTATCCCATAAATTATGTGCCACCATAGGATGATTGTCTAGATAGATATTAGCTAGTGGATCAACTTAAGCTAGAAGTTTATGGTCTTACCTTTGCAAGTAGGACATCTCTTTTCGGTGTGAGGTAGACACCGGATTCTATGTTGATAGCTCACATGATCTTACATGTCGGTTAACGCTACTTCCCACAATAATGAACTAAAGTGACTTTTATGGTATTCCTAAAGTAAAGTGAAGATGTTTAGCTTGCATTGATCATGATTTATAACTTATGATTTCTAACCTTTTCTAATGATTTAGCTTGATCATTGCATGTTATGAAAATGTCCCTTTTAGCATGTTTAAATGTTTTTATGCATGGTTATCATACTTAGTACATTTTTTTACTAACGCATGCTCTTGCCTACATTTTCTTATAAGTGTAGGATCCGGCTCATCCCCATCTTCTCGTGGCTAGTTCGTGATATTAGAGATCTTGAAGAATTTTGCGAGTGCTCATATGTTCGAGGACGTAGCCACATTTACTTTCGTGTAATTTACTTTCTCTTAAAGAATTTTTACGGGTTACGTCCCAATGTTTCTTTCTATGAGTTTTAGATGGCTTTGAGACTATATGTTTAGACTTCCGCTATGCCTTGTAAACTCTTTTGATATGGAATTGTCTTTGAACTCTTAAATTGCTATTATCTTCTACGATGCATTCTAAGTTGCTTGTATGAGGCCTTTCGGGGTCTTGTACGTCATGTCACGTCTAGGGGTACTTTAGGTCGTCACAAAAATATGAATTAACAACTGAACCCATTCTAAATCAGCATTCATTTCAGCAATCCATAAGACCCACAAGCTGATTAAGTAATTGAACACATAACCACACCCTTAAGGCATTGGGGTTTTATTCAATCATAGTAATGGTGAAGATATAGTTACCAAATATGTTAGCCATTGATTTCCCCAATCTTCCAACAGCAAATACAATCAATTGAAGTTAAACCCAATGTCTCAATTTCCAAGAACCCACTAAAATAGTTCACAAAATCACCAAAAGTAATCAAAGTGCTGCAACACCCCAAGCCTCCAAGGGATTTTTTTAAATGCAGAACTTACTTGAAGACAGTGATCTACGGAGGCCACCTACGGGCCGTAGATGGATAGATGGGCCGTAGGTG
Source organism: Solanum appendiculatum (assembly GCA_018342035.1). Lineage (NCBI taxonomy): Eukaryota > Viridiplantae > Streptophyta > Magnoliopsida > Solanales > Solanaceae > Solanum > Solanum appendiculatum. The sequence goes on from JAGDQO010000730.1 coordinate 1,257,879, forward strand.
GGGACCGTCAATGGCACTGTGAAATTTTAGGATTTCCCAGCTTCTGAACTTTGACCTACGGGTAGCAGGACGGTTCATGAGTCTAACGACGGTACGTAGAAAGTAACCGTAGATGACCCTAGACTTAGCCAACTCCTTAAACTCATGCAGTGATCTATGGTTGTGGTGTACGGGTCCATAGATGGACCTACCAACCGTAAATCGAGACCGTCATTGCAGGGTCCCGAGATACCAACTCTCTGAATCTTTTGATGACTCAACAGGACAGTCCGTCAATGGGTGTATGGACCGTAGATCCTGTCCATCGATTGGCCCCGACAGTTTTTAATTAAGGACTTTTTGGTCTTTTTCCTAATTGTTTACCTATTAAGCTAAGTCGGTTATACCCTTAAACTTAGACCTATAAATACTTTCTAAGCCTAATTTCTTTCATTCTAATTCATTCCAAAACTCTCCTCTCTCAAATATTTCTCTCTCTAAAAAGAAACTCTCTTAACTCTCAAGGAAGAAGAAGAAGCTTGAATCCTCCATTGAAGACCTTCAATCTTCTCCAATTCTTATGGATTCCTTTGAGGTATGATAGTGTTCACCATTAGGAGTCTTTTCCTCCAATGGGCCCTTCCTCTTCTTCATGATTTTCAAAGGTTTACTCTAACCCAATTGAATTAGGGTTTGTGATCAATCATTGTGGGTTCTTCAATTGTGATTCAAATTATTGATTTTATAATTCCTAGTGCACGATTTAGCGTGATAAAGTAACTTAGTGCACGAATTAGCTTGAATTACATGATTTGATGTAAAGATTGAATGAAACCCATGATCCCAAGATAATTCTCCCCAATTTGATAATCTATGCTTTGATTGTTGGGTTGAGTTATGATTTGATGAAGTTTATGAATTCTCTATGAAATCAAGCATGAATTATGAATGAATTGAGTATAATCTTATGAATTTAGCATGATCAAGTCAAAAGCATGATTTTCCTCTATTATGTGAGTTCCTTCAAGTATGGGTAAATTTTCCTAATTATGGCTTTCTAAGCATGAGCTTGCGTTGAATTGCATGATATGAGTTGAACTTGCATGAACCCATAGGAACTCTATGAACTATGAAATATGAGCATGATGAATTAAGGGTGCTTCGAGAGTAAAGTACCAAAGTTATGATATGATGATGCTATGGTTGAGTAGTGAAAAGTTTTCTCACGTAATTCTCCCATTATGATAAAAGAAGAACAAAGAGGCGATTACCCATGTTCTTAAGGAGCTATTCTAATGATGTAAGCTTGGACAAGGTCCATGAAAGATGAATATCTATAAGCATGATTTTAGCTTGAATTGGTAACCCTAGTTGTACCTTTTCATGTTTAATGATTTAAATATGTTAATGACTAATTCGTGGGAATTATGCTTAGCACCGAGTGGATATTTAGATGGAAGCTCTCCCATTAGTAGAGGCTGGGTCTTCTAGTGAAAGCTCTCCCGTTAGTAGAGGTTGGATTTTCTAGATGGAACTCTCCCGTTAGTTGAGGTCGAGTCTCCTAAAGCAATCTCTATCCCATAAGCTATGTTGCCACCATAGGATGTTGTCTTTGTGTAGACATTAGCTAGTGGATCCACCTATGCTAAGAAGTTCATGGTCTTACCTTGGCAAGTAGGACACCCCTTTTCGGTGTGGGGTAGACCCCGAATTCCGTGTTGATAGCTCACATGGTCTTACATGTCGGTTAAGGCTTTTCCCCACAAGTTAATGAACAAGTGTTCTAATGATGAAGTAAAGTAAAGAAGGAAAGCTGATTTAGCTTGCTTTGGCCTTGATATATGCTTTATGTTTCATGTTTCTCATGTTTAGCATGTTTTTAGCTTGGCCATCGCATGTCATGATTATGTCTCTCTCTCTAGCATGACTTATGTGTTTATATGCATTGCTATCATACTTAGTACTTAATTGTGCTAACGCATACTCTTGCCTACATTAACTTCATTGGTGTAGGACGTGGAAATTCACCTTCCCCTCGTGGCTAGAGCATTGACTTAGAGTTGAGAAGAAGACTAGGTGAGTCCTCATCCATCCGAGGACATAGCCTTGTTCGATTTTACATTTTATGTCTTTCCTTATGTTGGATATTGTATTGGGCTGCGTCACCATCACTTTTATTCGTATTCTATGATATTAGAAGGCTTTGAGACATGAGTTTTAGACTTCCGTTGTTTTGAGTAAAGCTTTGATATAAAATGCTCTTTTGAACTCTTATTTCTCTATTATCTTGTATGTTATGTATGCTAAGGGCTTGTATGAGGCCTCTCGGGGTCTTGTACGCCGTGTTACATCTAGGGGCTACCCTGGGTCGTGACAAACTTGGTATTTAGAGCGCAAGATTTTTGAAAGATCCTAGGATGTCTCATAAGCTGCGTCAAAGTAGAGTCTTGTTCATGAGTGTGAAGCGCGCCACATTTATGAATGAGAGGCTATAAGACGTTTAAGAAATTTCACTTCCTTCATTACTCTTAAGTCGTGCCATAGAGTTTAACTCTATATATCTCCCTCTTAATCCCTATCCTACGCGTTTCAGGATATGGCGACCCGAAGAGCTTACGCTAGAAGAAATATGGGAGAGAATGTGGAACAAGCAGCTCCTCCTCAAGCTCCTCAAGTTCCGGCCGACCCTTTGGCGGAACAAGTGACTAATGCGGAGTTTAGAGCTGCTTTCCAAGTGTTGGCTCAAGCCGTGATGGCTCAAACCAATAAAGAGGTAGTTGTTCTCGTGAACCCAAATGTGGGTACGACGGCATCAAGAGTGAGGGACTTTACGAGGATGAATCCTCTGGAATTCCATGGCTCTAAGGTTGAGGAAGATCCTCAAGAATTCATTGATGAAGTGTACAAGGTGTTGATGATCATGGGAGTGACGTCAGAAGAAAAGGCGGAGTTGGCCGCTTATCAACTCAAGGGTGTTGCCTAAATTTGGCTCAATCAATGGAAGAGTGAGAGGGTGGTTAATGAGGGTCCTCTTGATTGGGAGAAATTCAAGGTTGCTTTCCTTGATAGGTTCTTTCCTCTTGAAAAGAGAGCGGCTAAGGTGCTTGAGTTTATCAACCTTCGACAAGGAAATATGTTTGTGAAAGAGTATGCATTGAAGTTCACACAATTGGCTAGATATGCTCCGTCCATAGTTGCCGACCCAAGGGCAAGGATGACCAAATTTGTGTCGGGAGTGTCCGATATGTTGTTGAAAGAGTGCCGCACCGCCATGCTTGTGCATGACATGGATATTTCTCGCCTCATGGTTTATGCCGAACAAATTGAAGAAGAAAATCTTAAGGAAAGGTCTAGGGAGACCAAGAGGGCTAGGACCGATGATGGTAACTTGTCCCATGCAAGGTCCGATGGGCATGGTCGCCCTAGATTTCAACCAAGGTTCTTTAACCAAGACTCATCCAATGCTCCTCCAAAGTCCAACAATGATTGGGTGTCTAACCCCAAGTCTCAATGAGGGTATAATGGTGGTTCTTTATTGGCTCCTTGTGCCAAGTGTGGGAAAAAGCATGAAGGTAGATGTCTAGCCGGTACGGATGGTTGTTATAATTGTGGAAAGAGTGGTCACAAGATGAGGGATTGTCCATCTCTCACGGCCAAGGGAAGAGAGAATAAGCAAGCTCCACCTAGAGGATCGGGTTCGAATGCTCAGAAGAAAAATCGATTTTATGCACTTCAGGCTCGTCATGAGCAAGAGAGCTCTCCCGATATGGTTACCAGTATGTTAAGAGTTTTCCATTTTGATGTTTATGCTTTGCTTGATCCCGGTGCTACATGTCTTTTGTGACGCCATATGTGTCTATGAGGTTTGATGTTGTTCCGGATGTGTTTCTAGATCCTTTTCGTGTCTCTACTCCGATTGGAGAATCTATCATGGCTAAGAAAGTTTATAGAGATTGTCCCATCTCCTTATCCCATAGAGTCACTCATGTTGATCTTATAGAGCTTGATATTCTAGATTTTTATGTTATTCTTGGGATGGATTGGTTGCATGCTTGTTATGCCTCTATTGATTGTAGGACCCGAATGGTCAAGTTTCAGTTTCCAAATGAGCCTATCCTAGAGTGGAAGGGAGGAAATTCTATGTTTCGAGGTCAACTTGTTTCTTATCTAAAAGCTAGAAAGATGATCTCAAAGGGTTGCATTTACCATCTTGTTAAGGTGAGGGATATATATTCCGAGACCCCTACTCTTGAGTTGGTCCCCGTTATTAATGAGTTTCTGGAAGTGTTTCCCGATGACTTGCCCTGTATTCCTCTCGAAAGGGAAATAGGCTTCGGTATTGACCTTCTCCCAGATACGCAACCTATTTCTATTCCTCCTTATAGAATCGCTCCGGTGGAACTTAAGGAACTAAAAGACCAGTTGAAAGACTTGTTGGATAAGGGTTTATCCGGCCAATTATTTCTCCATGGGGTGCTCCGATCTTGTTTGTAAGGAAGAAAGATGGTTCACTCCGTATGTGTATTGACTATCGCCAATTGAACAAGGTTACCATTAAAAATAAGTATCCTCTACCAAGGATAGATGACTTGTTTGATCAACTTCAAGGGGCTAGTTATTTCTCTAAGATCGACCTTCGTTCGGGCTATCACCAATTAAGGGTGAAAGAAGATGATATTCCAAAAATGGCTTTCCGAACTAGGTATGGTCACTACGAGTTCTTGGTAATGTCATTTGGGTTGACAAATGCTCCTGTCGCATTTATAGACTTGATGAATAGAGTGTTTAAGCAATACCTTGACATGTTTGTGATTGTGTTTATTGACGACATTTTGATCTACTCAAAGAATGAGGGTGAACATGTTAATCATTTGAGGCAAGGACCAACAACTCTTTGCAAAGTTTAGTAAATGTGAGTTTTGGTTAAGGTCTGTGGCTTTTCTTGGTCACATTGTTTTCGGTAAGGACATTGAGGTAGATCCTAAGAAGTCGGAAGCGGTTACGAATTGGCCTAGACCTTTATCATCTTCGGATATCCGTAGTTTCTTGGGCTTAGCCGGTTATTATAGGAGGTTTGTTGAAGGGTTTTCATCCATTGCTTCTCCGTTGATGGCTTTGACTCAAAAGAAGGTTAAATTCGCATGGTCCGAGGCATGTGAGAATAGTTTTCAAGAATTGAAGGATCGACTTACTTCGGCTCCGATATTGACTCTACCGGAAGGATCCGATGGTTTTGTGGTTTATTGTGATGCCTCAAGAATTGGGCTAGGATGTGTTCTTATGCAAAATGGTAAAGTCATTGCTTATGCTTCAAGACAACTTTAGGTGCACGAAAAGAACTATCTTACGCATGACTTGGAATTAGCTGCAGTTGTGTTGCTTTGAAAATATGGCGACATTATTTGTACGGGGTACATGTAGATGTCTTCACTGACCATAAGAGTTTGCAATAAGTATTTATACTGAAAGATTTGAATCTCCACCAAAGAAGGTGGCTAGAGTTGTTAAAAGACTATGATATGAGTGTTCTCTATCACCCCGGTAAGGCTAACGTGGTGGCGGATGCTCTTAGTCGATTATCTATGGGTAGTGTTGTTCATGTTGAGGATGATAAGAAAGAGTTGGTTCGCGATGTCCATAGATTGGCTCGATTGGGTGTTAGATTGGTTGATTCTACTAAAAGGTGGTGTTACGGTTCACAAAGGTTCTGAATCCTCTTTTGTTCATGATGTGAAAGCTAAGCAAGGTCTTGATCCTAACTTGGTTGAACTAAAGGAAGCAGTACTCAAGAAGTCCATAGAGGTTTTCTCCCAAGGGGGAGATGGTGTGCTTCGATATCAAGGTCGTTTGTGTGTTTCTAATGTAGAGGGCTTAAGAGAGAAAATTTTATCGAAAGCCCAGAGTTCTCGATATTCCATCCACCCAGGAGCTACCAAAATGTACAGTGATTTGCGAGAAATTTATAGATGGAACGGAATGAAGAAAGATATTGCGGAATTTACGGCTAAGTGTCCTAATTGCCAACAAGTGAAAGTTGAGCATCAAAGGCTGGGAGGTTTGATGTGAAGACCCAAGGTACCTCCTAGATGTGACATGGCATAAAAGACCCCGAGAGGCCTCATACAAGCCACTTAGCATATATTAAATACAAGATAATAGAGAATAAAAGTTCGAAAGAGAATTTCATATCAAAGCTTTTAAAAGAAACAGCGGAAGTCTACATCTCATGTCTCAAAGCCAATCTAATATAAAAACAAGGTTTGGGATGTAACCCAATACAATTCAAAGACTGAAAGGAAATACATGAAAAAGAAATAAGAGATAGGCTATGTCCTCGGATGGATGAGGACTCACCAAGTCTTCTATCAACTCTCTAATCAAGCTCTAGCCACGAGTGGAAGTTGAATCACCACGTCCTACACCAAAGAAGTTAATGTAGGCAAAAGTATGTGTTAGCACAATTAAGTACTAAGTATGATAGCAATGCACACAAACACATAAATCATGCTAGAGAGAGAGACATAATTATGACATGCAATGGCCAAGCTAAAAACATGATAAACATGAGAAACATGAAACATAAAGCATATATCAAGGCCAAAGCAAGCTAAATCGGCTTTCCTTCTTTACTTTACATCATCATGAGAACACTTGTTCATTAACTTGTGGGGAAAAGCCTTAACCGACATGTAAGACCATGTGAGCTATCAACATGGAATCCGGTGTCACCCCACACCGAAAAGAGGTGTCCTACTTGCCAAGGTAAGACTATGAACTTCTTAGCTTATGTGGATCCACTAGCTAATGTCTACTTAAAGACAACATCCTATGGTGACAACATAGTTTATGGGATAGAGATTTCTTTAGGAGACTCGGCCTCAACTAACGGGAGAGCTCTATCTAGAAAACCCGGCCTCTACTAACAGGAGAGCTTTCACTAGAAGACCCGGCCTCTACTAACGGGAGGGCTCCATCTCAATATCCACTCGGTGCTAAGCATAATTCCCACGGATTAGTCATTAACATATTTATATCATTAAACATGAAAAGGTACAACTAGGGTTACCAATTCAAGCAAAAATCATACTTATAGATGTTTAATCTTCCATCGACTTTGTCCAAGCTTATGTCATTAGAATAGCTCCTTAAGAACATGGGTAATCGCCTCTTTGTTCTTCTTTTATCATAGTGGGAGAATTACGTGAGAAAACCTTTCACTATTCAACCATAGCATCATCATATCATAACTTTGGTACTTTACTCTCAAAGCACCCTTAATTCATCATGCTCATATTTCATAGTTCATAGAGTTCATATGGGTTCATGCAAGTTCAACTCATATCATGTAATCCAATGCAAGCTCATGCTTAGAAAGCCATAATTACGAAAATTTACCCATACTTGAAGGAACTCACATAATAGAGGAAAATCATGCTTTTGACTTGATCATGCTAAATTCATAAGATTATCCTCTATTCATTCGTAATTCATGCTTGATTTCATAGAGAATGCATAAACTTCATCAAATCATAGCTCAACCCAACAATCAAAGCATAGATTATCAAATTGGGAGAATTAGCTTGGGATCATGGGGGTTCATGCAATCTTTACATCAAATCATGTAATTCACGCTAATTCGTGCACTAAGTTACTTTATCACGCTAGATCATGCACTAGGAATCATAAAATCAATAATTGGAATCATAATTGAAGAACCCACAATGATTGATCACAAACCCTAATTCAATTGGGTTAGAGTAAACCTTTGAAAATCATGAAGAAGAGAGAGAACCCATTGGAGGAAAGGACTCCTAGTGGTAAACACTACATACCTCAAAGAAATCCACAAGAAATTGGAGAAGATTGAAGGTCTTCAATGGAGGATTCAAGCTTCTTCTTCTTCCGTGAAGCTTGAGAGAGTTTCTTTTAGAGAGAGAAATATTTGAGAGGAGAGTATAGGAATGAGTTAGAATGAAAGGAATTAGGCTTAGAAAGTATTTATAGGTCTTATTAAGGGTATAACCGACTTAGCTTAATAGGTAAATAATTAGGGAAAAGACCAAAAAGCCTTTAATTAAAAACTGTCGAGGCCAATCAACGGATAGGATCTACGGTCCGTACATCAATTGACGGACCATCCTGCTCTTCCGTCAATTGATTCAGAAAGTTCATTTTGGGCTGAAAATTTGGCTAAGTCTGGAAGGCATCTACGGAACCCATCTACGGCCCGTCAACTGAACTACGAACCATCCTGCTATTCCGTAGGTCAAGGTTCAGAAACTTGGAAATCCTGAAAGTTCACAGTGCCATTGACGGTCCCCACCTACGGCCCGTAGGTGGCCTCCGTAGGTCACTGCCTTCAGGTGAGTTCTGCATTTTAAGTTCTTTAGAAGCTTGGGGTATTACATTTGACCCAAGATATTAGTATTCCTACTTTGAAGTAGGAGGATGTGAATATGGATTTTATTGTGGGTTTGCCTCGCACGAGGCGACAATATGATTCGATTTGGGTTGTTGTGGATAGAATGACAAATTCAGCCCATTTCATTCCGGTCAAGACTTCTTATTCGGTGGAGGATTATGCTAAGTTATATTTGAGAGAGATGGTTAGGCTGCATGGAGTGCCTTTATCCATTATCTCTGATCGTGGTGCACAATTTACTTCTCAATTTTGGAAGTCGTTTCAAAAAGGTCTTGGTACTCGTGTTAAGCTTAGTATGCCTATCATCCCCAAACCGATGGGCAAGCAGAGCGTACTATTCAAACCATGGAAGATATGTTGAGATCTTGTGTAATCGATTTCAAGGGTACTTGGGATGATCACTTGCCTTTGATTGAGTTTGCTTATAACAATAGCTACCATTCTTGTATTGGTATGGCTCCATTTGAGGTTCTCTATGGTAGGAGGTGTAGATCTCCTATAGGTTGGTTTGAAGTTGATGAAGTTGCTTTGATAGGCCCGGAGTTGGTGCATAAGGCTATGGAGAAAGTTCAACTTATTAGGGAAAGGTTGAAAACGGCTCAAAGTCGACAAAAGTCCTATGCCGATGTTAGAAGAAGAGAATTAGAATTCGATGTGGATGATTGGGTTTACTTGAAAACCTCACCCATGAAGGGTGTAATGAGATTTGGGAAGAAAGGGAAACTTAGTCCCCGTTATGTAGGCCCATATCAGATTTTGAGACGCAGGTAAGTTGGCTTATGAGCTTGACTTGCCTAATGATTTGGCATCAGTGCATCCGGTTTTCCATGTCTCATTATTAAAGAAGTGTGTTGGTGATCCGACCTCTATAGTGCAATTAGATAATCTTGGCATAAAGGATAGTCTTTCTTATGAAGAGGGTCCGGTTGAGATTTTAGACCGGCAAGTCCGGAAGTTAATGAATAAGGAAGTTGCTTCCGTGAAAGTTCTATGGAAGAATCAATTGGTTGAGGGTGCTACTTGGGAGGCCGAGGCCGATATGATGTCCCGATATCCTCATCTCTTTTCTTCTGATCCTACTCTAGGTTGAGGTATCTTGATCCTCATGGTTCATTCTTTTGTCTCATGTGTCATAGTTGATTTCCATGACTCCTTGATTGTGCATGTTCCTGAAGAGTCTTATATGATTATGTGCATTTGAGTATGAGTTGCATAAAGTCTTCATGATATGTTGTGTGGATCATGCTTTAGCTTGGTGTTGAAGTTTCCTCCTCGTATATGTGCATTTATGTGATTGCATGTTAGGTAAGGTTGTTAGTCCGTGTCTATTACCCTTCTCAAGATGTCTTGATTCTCATTCGAGGACGAATGTTCCCAAGGGGGAGATATTGTCACACCCCAAGCTTCCAAGGGATTATTTTAAATGCAGAACTTACCTGAAGACAGTGATCTACGGAGGCCACCTACGGGCCGTAGATGGATTGACGGGCCGTAGGTGGGGACCGTCAATGGCACTATGAAATTTCAGGATTTCCCAGTTTCTGAACTTTGACATACGGATAGCAGGATGGTTCTTGAGTCTAACGACGGTCCGTAGAAAGTAACCGTAGATGACCCCAGACTTAGCCAACTCCTTAAACTCAGGCAGTGATCTACGGTTGTGGTGTACGGTCCGTAGATGGACCTACCAACCATAAATCGAGACCGTCGTTGCAGGGTCCCCGATACCAACTCTCTGAATCTTTTGATGACTCAACAGGACAGTCCATCAATGGGTGTACGGACCGTAGATCCTGTCCGTCGATTGGCCCCGACAGTTTTTAATTTAGGACTTTTTGGTCTTTTCCCTAATTGTTTACCTATTAAGCTAAGTCGATTATACCCTTAATCTTAGACCTATAAATACTTTCTAAGCCTAATTTCTTTCATTCTAATTCATTCCAAAACTCTCCTCTCTCAAATATTTCTCTCTCTAAAAAGAAACTCTCTTAACTCTCAAGGAAGAAGAAGAAGTTTGAATCCTCCATTGAAGACCTTCAATCTTCTCCAATTCTTATGGATTCCTTTGAGGTATGATAGTGTTCACCATTAGGAGTCTTTTCCTCCAATGGGCCCTTCCTCTTCTTCATGATTTTCAAAGGTTTACTCTAACCCAATTTAATTAGGGTTTGTGATCAATCATTGTGGGTTCTTCAATTGTGATTCCAATTTTTGATTTTATGATTCCTAGTGCATGATCTAGCGTGATAAAGTAACTTAGTGCACGAATTAGCGTGAATTACATGATTTGATGTAAAGACTGCATGAACCCCAATGATCCCTAGCTAATTCTCCCCAATTTGATAATATATGCTTTGATTGTTGGGTTGAGCTATGATTTGATGAAGTTTATGAATTCTCTATGAAATCAAGCATGAATTATGAATGAATTGAGGATAATCTTATGAATTTAGCATGATCAAGTCAAAAGCATGATTTTCCTCTATTATGTGAGTTCCTTCAAGTATGGGTAAATTTTCGTAATTATGGCTTTCTAAGCATGAGCTTGCATTAAATTGCATGATATGAGTTGAACTTGCATGAACCCATAGGAACTCTATGAACTATGAAATATGAGCATGATGAATTAAGGGTTCTTTGAGAGTAAAGTACCAAAGTTATGATATGATGATGCTATGGTTGAGTAGTGACAGGTTTTCTCACGTAATTCTCCCATTATGATAAAAGAAGAACAAAGAGGCGATTACCCATATTTTGAAGGAGCTATTCTAATGATGTAAGCTTGGACAAGGTCCATGAAAGATGAATATCTATAAGCATGATTTTAGCTTGAATTGGTAACCCTAGTTGTACCTTTTCATGTTTAATGATATAAATATGTTAATGACTAATCCGTGGGAATTATGCTTAGCACTGAGTGGATATTTAGATGGAAGCTCTCCCATTAGTAGAGGCTGGGTCTTCTAGTGAAAGCTCTCCCGTTAGTAGAGGTTGGATTTTCTAGATGGAACTCTCCCGTTAGTTGAGGTCGAGTCTCCTAAAGCAATCTCTATCCCATAAGCTATGTTGCCACCATAGGATGTTGTCTTTGTGTAGACATTAGCTAGTGGATCCACCTATGCTAAGAAGTTCATGGTCTTACCTTGGCAAGTAGGACACCCCTTTTCGGTGTGGGGTAGACCCCGAATTCCGTGTTGATAGCTCACATGGTCTTACATGTCGGTTAAGGCTTTTCCCCACAAGTTAATGAACAAGTGTTCTAATGATGAAGTAAAGTAAAGAAGGAAAGCTGATTTAGCTTGCTTTGGCCTTGATATATGCTTTATGTTTCATGTTTCTCATGTTTAGCATGTTTTTAGCTTGGCCATCGCATGTCATGATTATGTCTCTCTCTCTAGCATGACTTATGTGTTTATATGCATTGCTATCATACTTAGTACTTAATTGTGCTAACGCATACTCTTGTCTACATTAACTTCATTGGTGTAGGTCATGGCGATTCACTTTTCACTCGTGGCTAGAGCATTGACTTAGAGTTGAGAAGAAGACTTGGTGAGTCCTCATCCATCCGAGGACATAGCCTTGTTGGATTTTACATTTTATGTCTTTCCTTATGTTGGATATTGTATTGGGCTGCATCACCATCACTTTTATTCGTATTCTATGATATTAGAAGGCTTTGAGACATGAGTTGTAGACTTACGTTGTTTTGAGTAAAGCTTTGATATAAAATGCTCTTTTGAACTCTTATTTCTCTATTATCTTGTATTTTATGTATGCTAAGGGCTTGTATGAGGCCTCTCGGGGTCTTGTACGCCGTGTTACATCTAGGGGCTACCCTGGGTCATGACAAGTGCAATGTACTTTCTAAGTTCAGTTTTTTTTGTTTCTCTCCTAAAATCACATCTCTCTATTTAAAAATTTCTATTTATACTTTCTCAAAATTTTTCCACATTTTCAAATACGGGCCCAGTCGTCGGCATAAGTCAAGCTCGTCCATCCACTCGGCGATGTGCCGAATTACTTGATTCTCCTTTTAATTTTTGACTTCAATATCAATCTCCTTCTGGAACTTTGGGAGATGATCGTCGGCCTCACCTTTCTTATCGGCTACTCGTCGATTGGTTCCTGAGCTCACCGATTTGACTTGAATCTTCTCCTCGTCTACTGGAACTTTAGGCGATAAAACTGTCCATTTGGCAAATTGCCGAGTAGCCTTATGCGAGCTCTAGCTTTCTTTTTCCTTCAATTTTACAACTTTTCAGCGTCTTTTTGCATTATCTTTTCATTGCCTCATTCCAAAGCCTTCTTGCTGCACAAAAACAATTTAACATTAGTTATGAGTGCAAAATGGGCATTAGGGACACCAATTTTGTACAAATGAAGCTCTAAATGAGTCTAAACTACCGACTCATCACCCCCCTCCCCTCGATGTACTTTAGACCCTTTATCTTGCTAAAGCCTAAGTTTATGAATCTGCAAGATTATCACAAATTTTAACACAATTAATATTGATGGTATAGCAGTGATCAATATAGTCTCACAATATTGTGTTTTCTCCTCATGAGTCTGAATTTAACGTTATAATAACGATTTTGTAATTTATCAATAATATTGGTGCTATCACAATTAATCAAAATTAGAAAAATTAATTTCTCAAAAATCAATTCACTTTTTCTCTAGTTAAAGTTTAATTCTTTTTTACTTCAACCTCCATAATTGAGTTCGCAAAAAATAATTTGGTTTTCTCATTCTACCAAATAACACCAAGTTTTCTCATCTGCACCAACAAAAATTTTAAGTATAGCATGATATTTGTTTTTCATAAAACAAGTCACCAAATTTCGTACCAAATAAATATATTTGATTTGCTTGTACATACTATACTATATACACTATATCATATCAAGAGCAATTAATCACATTTCTAGCTCATATATTTGATTACGCTAGCAAACTCCTTTTAATTTGTCACATAATTTTCACCAATTGTATCAAAAGGAGTTGCAAGACTCACACAACCAAAAAAATTATATTTCATATGTTTTCAACATAATGTGACTTGACAAGGAAAATTCTGTCACGAATTTTATGATATTTTTTCATTTCAAGAACAAAATTTATCTCACCATATATTTTATATCAAAATGACTACTCAGCATGTTTTTCATTATTTCTTTGATAACACTCATGTTAGAGCCAAAATCACCAAATCATATGTGAACAATAACAAGTGATTTTTTTCCAAGAGTAAGATATGCACTTGTAATACTTTTTTTTAGGCTTAAGTCATCTGCGGCCCCTTAAAGTTGTCCGCATGATTCATTTATACACCCCAACTAGGGAGTACCTATTGAACACCTGTACCCCTTTAAATTCAAACCATTTAAACATTTTTTGCCTACATGACATTTTGAGTGTGATTGACGAATACTGAGCACGTGAAAACATTTAATTAAACTTTTTTTTTAAAAAAATTATCTTTCTTCTTCCTTGTACTTGCTGCCATTACTCCTCCACAAAACCACCAAGCAACAGCTGCCATCGCCGCCACAATCATACAGTAGTAACACCTCTACCGTTAACGTCGTTGCTTGTTCGTTTTAATTTTCTTCAAATCTAGAATCGATTAAAAATAAATTTCTTTTCTTTTCTTTTTTTGAATCTTTGTCATATTGTTAATTTATGGAAGCCAAATAAAGTTACAAATTTGTAATTTAACTCTAACTTTGTGAGACTTATGGCGGGGCAAAAATAACTCAAAGGGCTTTTTCCGGTCTCAACGGCTGGTAACAATAAGGATACTCCTCACCGGAGGAAGAAGAACAAGAACCTCAGTTGACAAGTCCGATGATGACGAAAACAATGAAGTTCTACAAAATCTTTACAAACCCTTTTTTAACTCTAACACCTTTTCATCTTTCGTGCTCCCGTCTGCCCTCGATGCCTTTTTTCGAAGTAAATTTCTCCAATTTACTCTTGTTTTTTTCAATTGTAGCAGTAAATACTAATCTAAATGGATAGACAATAAGAAAACTACATCCTTTTTCATGTTATTATGTGAAGCGCAGATTGAAGCATTAATGTTCGAAATTATTGGAGATTTCAGGGCCGCCGGAGTTTTTGAACAATGTTGAAGTAGCTGGGATGAATAGCAGGGGAAGGGTTTGGGTGGTGGGTGGGTCGGGCTTACAGATATTTTTTAATAATACTAATTTTCTTTTTCTTTTAAATTATTATACATTTTAAAATAATTTTTTTGGATCCAAATAACACATGTCATTATTTAATTTGTCAAATTGCCACATCACTGCGAGTGTATATCACTCCTTCTATACTTTTAGCTCATTGTTCAAAAAAAGTTCAAATGGTTCAAATTCAAAGGGGTAGAGGTGTTCATTAGGTACAAGCCTGAATTCAGGTGTCTAAGTGAATTATGCCGACAACTTTAAGTGGCCGTCGATGACTTAAGCCTTTTTTTAGCATTGCTCAAAGATGCAAAAATCACAATTTCACAATTATTTTTTCATTTCATGAACCTCCACTCTTTTAAGAACTTAAATAACATTTTTTTTCATGAAAAGTTGTATCACTTTATTCATGAAAAATATTTGGTAATTTTTTTAAAAAATTTTACCTTTCCTCAGCTTGAATTGAGCAAGTAGAAAAAAAAAATTTACTCGTACATCTCTTCTCTTCCATCTCTTGAAAAGAGCGACGTTGAAGTGGAATGATGTTTAGATCTCCTATCTTGATATCCTCACTTTTTCAAACTGTAACAAAAACATGAATCTCCTTAAAACTGATGGTGTAATATACCACAAATACAATAAATTACAGTTGAAAATAAAATGACAAAAATGAATAAATAATCATTCACTCTATTTTCTTGTACATCTCTTATTATACTCAACACAAAGGAAGATCACACAATTTATAGGGGAGGAAATCTTCCTTACAATGAATAGGAAGATAATGAATAGTAAATTGGGTAAGAAATTGGCCTAGATGTTACATGAGTTAGAAAAATAAAGAGGTTGAATAATGGATGAAATGAAGAGGTAGTGGTTACAAGAGTTACAACAACTAATGACTACATTCTTATACAATTGATGAGAGTAATGCGGCACAAATATAATGCCCATACATAATGTGACATATGATATATATTTTAATTAATAGTAAAATGTCATATTTATGTTATTTTTATGTTAATATATGAAGTGAAAGAGTAGTTATAGATAAAAAGCAAAGAATTGAACGCGGGAGACGAAAACCTTTTGCTTAACATATTAGAGTCTCTTGTGAATTCAATCCTTTCCCATTTATAGCTCTATACTTCCTCTTTCACAAACAAATTTGCTTCTTCACTTGACAAGTTCTTCCCTTTAACCGACCTAAATATGTCTATTTTTGTTGCAATTTTTGGCTGTATCATTTGATGAATTTGATGTTTTGGTTTGGAATTGAGATTATTTTATGGTGTAAAATTTGATTATCTATTTGCTTGATATATTGTGAATTGCTACTTCGTATAATTTTGGAAACTAGGTTTTCTCTTATATATATACTAGGTAAATTACCCGTGCTTCGCACGGGATTGAACTATTTTATTCAGCTTACATATGATCATTCGGTAATATTCGTATTTTCGATACATACTCTACATTGTCAAGAACATTTTATGTTAAGGTAAAGCGTTACTCCGAAATCTTAAAGTGCTATATATTTTTAATCTTCATTTTTGTTATATAAAAATTATGAGTCATAGAGATATTTTAAGTATAAAAAAGAAGTCTAAGAAAATCTCCATGGAAATAGTTAGTCGGAAGTAACGAAATTTTCTAAATTTCAAGAAGTTATAAAAAAAAACAGCATCAGACGTTAAAGAAGAGACCAAAAAGTCTCGAACAACAACACTCCCAAGTAAAGTGGAACATCACGTCCATACAAAAACATAATTAACTAAATTCAAATGGAGGACCTTCGACTCATTTCTTATAAACCTCCATCAATCTCTTTTTATTATAGTATGACGTATCATATACATGTTAAAAATGACCCTATAATTGTTAATATCATAAAAGCTTTTCCTCACTGTCTCAAAATAATAATTACTATTGCTTAGGTTTCATATCACCGGCCCCAACTTATTTGGAATTGAACCATAGTTATTGTTATGATTATAGCATGCAGTGGCAAAGAATTAATGCAATGATCAACCAAGCAGTAGGTGGCATATGAATGGAACTGTTCACAACTGGATATTCAAAACCAAAATTTTGATACATAACATATTAAAATCTCACAGCATAATTTTGTGAGCACTTGAACTCACAAATATCTACAAATAATAATAAAGACGATCTTACTTTCCTAAAAATCAAGAAAAAAAAGGCATGTTGCTTGACATATTTTTCAAAAAGATAGTCTGCTGGGTTGTATTCAAGTTTACAGTTCATAAATTTAATTGAAAGAAGCCAAAAGAAAGAGTTATCACTCTAGCAAACATAATCTTTAACGGCAATTAATAGCTTAATTGCCGCTAAATATGTATTTTCAGAGGAAATTAGTACTCTCTATAAATGTTCCTAAAGTTTATAGCGACATTGAATCTAATGACAATTAATTAATGTTGGTAAAGGCTTTAGCACTCTTTGTTAATGTGCATATTTATTGCCGATAAAAATTATTTTTAGTATAGCGTATTTTGGGCATCTATTAGTTTGAAGAAAACTTGATCTCTTATTATGCCCAAAAAGAAGAGAGGAAGAAATATGACAAATTAGTCAACTTGCGATAAAAGAAGTGGATTAATTGTCTCTATACTAATATTATAGGAAGAGTGCAATGGCATACAAAATGTTTGTATCTAAGATAAAAGAATCAAAATAATATACTAACTGTGGCAAGCAAGAGAGCAATCTGTTTGGTTCCTTTAACAAACTTCACTATTGGTTCTGTATTAGTTATCACATATTTGTTGTTGTGTACTATCAAATATAACACAGCCCACAAGCAATTTTCACAAAAAGTATATGAAGAAACCTATAGAAAGAGACAAAAGAGAAGATCAACTTTCAATCATCCTTGTTGGAATTTTTAACAGAGTTCAAAAAAGTCACCAAAATAGTAAAAAGAAATTGTAATAGTTACATGAATCACTATGACTTACAGTAAAAGATTATGCTTCATGAAGTAGGAGAAAGAAAACTTTGAGGAATGAAACACACTTCATAAAAATGTTAATTAATGTATTTGAATTCGACTCTCCTATAGCGGAAAAAACCAACAAATAATACTTGCAGAAATAGAAGTTTCGTTTATTAAAGAACCAAATGTATAGAATTCAACCATTCAAGCAGTGTTATGAGTTGTGAACTGAGAGGTGCAAGAGTAGTAATATCGCATTGCAATTGAAATCAATTTTCTTTATTTATTCTTTCTTATTTTGGTGCGTTGGAATTAAGTGTTGACTTTTAAAAGGTGTGAATGAAAAATGAAGAATTGTGACTTTTGTGAAAAGTTGTAACTTTTATGAAGAGTTGTAACTTTTCCAAAAGAGTTGTGACTTTTATAAAAAGTTGTGACTTTTCCGTAAGGTTGTGACATTTAAAAGGTGTGAATGAAAAATGAAAAGTTGTGACTTTTCTAAAGAGTTGTGATTTTTATGAAAAGTTATGATTTTTCCATAAGGTTATGACTTTTAAGAATGGCAGTTTTGGAAATAAATAAATAAAAAAAGAATCCTTGCTTTTGGTGGCGCCACGTCACCGAGTTGAGGGTTCTCTTATATATATATATATATGATTTTAATTAATAATTTCGAATTTGTGCAGTGATAGTTAGATAAAATCTTAGGACATATGCAACTTGATGAATTTTTTAAATTTTATTTCTGTTGAGTTTCCTTGATCCGTCATAGTTTTCATCATCTCATGCATTTTCTATCTTATTTATATTTTGCCTATTAATTTAATACGAATTTTGCACTTATTTTCGTTCTTCCCTGAGCATTAACCTACTATTATAACATGTCAACAACATGCAATTTCTAGTGTTGATCAGCTGTTTTTGTTCTAAGATGCTTCCACTGTAACTATTTCGTTATTTGACTTGTAAATAATTATCAGCAAACAGAATTGTGAGATGATAACAAAATGAACATGTCGAATTTTAAGTAATACTTATTTATCTGCAACTTGATATTTTGTAATTCCTAATTTTCGATTCACGTGATGCTTGTAGATTTGGACTATGGGTCAAACACTCGGTTGCATTCAAGTAGATCAGTCAACTGTTGCTATGAAATAACAATTTGGTAAGTTTGATCAAGTGCTGGAGCTAGGGTGTCTCTGCTTGCCATGGTGTCTTGGGTATCAGGTTGCTGGTTCACTCTCATTGCGAGTGCAGCAGCTTGATGTTCGCTGTGAGACAAAAACAAAGGTAGTTTTATATCTATCTATTTCGAATATCTAAATCGTTCTGTTTCTTTGCTTTTTACGACAAAATTTTAAACTCATTAATAGAAAATCTTGAGAAAAGCATTATGTGAGGTCAAATTTAGTTTCTCATTCCCTAAACCTTGTATCTTTTTAAGTTCTACGCATGTCTCCCTTTTTGGATCTTCCTAGTTTGATCATCAAAAGACTTAAGTAGTGTTCACATTGTTCCAGGACAATATTTTGTTACTGTAGTAGCATCCATTCAGTACAGAGCTAATGCAGAGAACGCAGCTGATGCATTTTACAAGCTTTCAAACACCAAAGGACAGATCCAGTCCTATGTTTTTGATGGTATGTTTTCAAATTTATATTTGTAGTGGTAAGATGAGGAGCTTGTGGTTCAAGTAGTACATGACTGACTACACTTTTTCCGTTCCTCCTCTAATCAGCCCACCACATAAGAAGTATGAAATGGTGAAAAGGGGGAGGAGGTTGATTGGTGTCATAGACTTGTAGAATAATGGGGTGGAAATCTGTGATAATGATTGGCAAGTTGTCTTTCATTATACCACACTTTGTATTTTACTTAACCTACTCTATGATGCATCTTTACAAGCTTTTCTCAGCATCAGTATGTCTTCCTGTTATTATTGATATTATATGGCATGTCTTTTTGGAGGGCATTAACTTTTATAAATGGTAAGTAGATTGGGTGGTTTCTCTGTTGGTCATCTTGGGTTTTGTAAGACTTTTATATGTATGTCTTTTCTGTTTATGTTGGAGATACTTGTATCCAACTAATGCAACTGGATTGATATGATGTTGGGTGGTCCCTTCTGCTTTCTTGCTATGGTAGCACAATGAGTTTTTTTTATACTGAGCTTGAGACATAACATCTATCAATCTCCTTTTAGTTATAGTGCCACGAATGGGATTGGATGCTGCATTTGAGCAGAAGAATGAAATTGCTAAAGCTGTAGAGGAAGAACTTGAAAAGGTTATATGATTCTTGCCTTAAATAACCAATTCACTGTTTCAATCTCTTTACTAATTATGCTAAATTTCTAGTCCCTTTTTCTATAAAAATTACAGGCTATGTCTGCTTATGGGTATGAGATTGTCCAGACCCTCATTATGGATATAGAGCCCGATATCCATGTCAAGAGGGCAATGAATGAGATTAATGCTGGTAAGGACAAATTAAAATCTGAGGACACTAGTTTGTTTGTTAATTGTATGTCTAAATTATTTAGTGCCTGCGACAATGTTGAGCTAATCAAGTGTTTTCCTTTTTCTTCTACCTTTTTAATGAAGGCAGTTGCATTTCCTAGACAATGACTGCATTCGAAATTCTTTTCAGAAATAATCTATTGAGTGTATGTGATTGCTCTGATAAACCTTTGCTGGTGAAAACAGCTGCAAGACTCCGTGTTGCTGCGAATGAGAAGGCTGAAGCAGAGAAAATACTGCAGATCAAGAAAGCTGAAGGAGAAGCTGAATCCAAGTACTTGTCTGGGCTTGGCATTGCTCGACAGCGTCAAGCCATTGTTGATGGTCTTCGAGACAGTGTGCTTGCTTACTCAGAGAACGTACCTGGAACATCTGCAAGAGATGTGATGGACATGGTTCTTGTTACTCAGTATTTTGATACAAAGAAGGAGATTGGAGCTTCTTCCAAGTCACCTGCAGTGTTTATTCCCCATGAACCAGGTGCTGTCAAAGATGTTGCTTCTCAGATCCGGAGGGTCTTCTTCAGGCTGAAAGTATCCAGCATTAGTTTAATAAAGATGAAGGATAATTGATAGTGTGTGGTTTGATGCTCTTTTAGTTTAGTATTGATACTGTGTTATGCTTATGTAGTCCATAGATTGATACACGCAACATTTGGTTTTAGTATCTTGTGTATAGGTTGTTACCAACTAAGCTGAGTTTTGCAGTTGATTGTGTTTATCTTGTTAGATGTCTCGCATCACTCAACTGGCCTATATTAGCTGCTAGTCCCTCCTTCCCTCCTATTTTATATTTTTTTGCCTTGTTTTGCTAGACATCTTTCAACTATTTTAAATGCGTTAATCTACTTCTTTTAGTGATTGAATTGGCCAATTTAAGAAGGAACTCAACTATCTTTTGTAGCTTGTGTCAATGTATCTAGGTTTGACACCTCTTAACAAAAGAACAAATTAGCCTCCTAAAATACATTATAAATTAACTTTTGGTTAGTCGATTTTGTCCCTCAATTCTCTCCATGCCAGTGAAGAAGCTAGAAAAAGCACAAAGCTTTCAACGCCTTTGACACTAAGAATTAATCATAAGACAGGAATTTTGATTTTGTATTTTTCTTTGTTCATAGAAAGCCTTTGATATTATGTTGTAAGCTGGCTATACATTCTTAAAAATTGACAAATGCATCTGTTATGAGCCCTATAGTATCAGCTACGTATTACTGTTTATTTCGTCCTCCCTCAAACTTACTACTTGATTTTACTACATCGGAAATGGTTTCCTTGATGATCTTGACGATAGACATGGGCTATCGAGCAAATTAATTGTCACTGAAATTGCCTCTGCCATCAGTAACAGTCCCTAACAAATTTAAACAACAAACCAGCTAACGACTTGCGCAAGGGAACAAATAGAATTTTCCCACTGCAATTATCATAAATCTAAATCCAGTGAATAAGGATAAAATTTTGGAATATGCTGAGTAGAAAACATAACATGGATAATGATTCTTCAAATAGTGCGCTTTTACTTGGACAAAAATCTCGAGCAAAAAACTCTAAAGCCTCAAGTCTATGGGTATAATGAGGCACCCACCTTACCCATCATCAGTTTCAAAAAAGAGTTGAGAATAAGACTGTACGATGCCAGAATGACACGACCTTGGTTGAAACAACCACCTAAAATTATTTTTACAGTCCAGAACTACCAGATAAATTGCCACAGAAAGAAGTCTTCTAATTTGCTCCATAGCCCATTGACCTCTGACTATGCCTAAGGCTTAAGAGCCAAGGCTAGTCCAAATTTGGCACTTTTGTCAACAGCTTTGGTGTCCACTTCTCCTGAAATGGTGAAAAGAGACTTTGGACGCCACTCATGCTGGATCAGAGCAGTTGCCGTGCCAAAGTTGTTAACCCTTGCCTTCACAGTCGTCAAGGGATCCAATTGATGCTGAGTTCCAACAGTGATTGTGTTCTCATTGGTAGAGAAGCTATGAGTCACCTCCGCACCAACAGCAGTACTAGTCAGGGGGCTGACTATGTGGTAGTATGATGCACTCAAAGAATCTCCCTTGTTATTACTGATTTTTCACCAAACATGCACATTAAAAAGAAAGCTAATCAAACACTGAATAAGCATTCCAAAAATCAGTCTGCAACTAAAGTTACAATTTCATCATATAGTGTTTTGCAACAAACTTTGATCGCACGTGTAGCTTGGGAACTAGGTTGACAAGTTAAATATAGGTCATACACCCAACGCAGCAGTAATGCATGGTCAACATCAAGCAAGATATCTGACAGCAGTGAAAACAACTCACAGATTCAAGGAAGTAATGAGGTCTGCATTTGTGAAACTCAAGCCTGCATTGCACTTTGTGATAGCTCCTGCTTTGGTGTCAAAGGATACATCAGTTCCTAGAGCAAGAACATTCATTCCCAAGACACCAGAGAAGTTGACAATGGGGTTTGCTGTCAACCCAACACTGGTGCATATCCCAGCATAGTCATGTAAATATTGAAGTTCCATCTGTCATGCAATACAAATAAGAAAATAAGCATCAGCAGTACACATTTTGACACGTTAATCCTATAATAATTATTGGTAGCAATCTTATCTAAAACAATATAGCTGTTTACCTTTGCAGAACTTTGATCAGGAATTCGGCAGCTAAAAATTGTCTTCAACCCAGGAGCAGCTTCATCGACAGTAACAGTTGCCAAGAGCTAGCATTGGAGACAAAATTAAGTCAAGACTAAGAAACTTATGATAACATGTCCCAAGAAGAAAAATGCTTAACGGATTATGCTAAATACACTTTAGAGCCGAAGAAAGGAGGATGAAGAGAGAGCATTAAAACCAACCTGTAATTGATCAAAGAAAGTTTTTAAGACTTGGAGAGAGAGAGAGAGAGTGTGTGTGTGTGTGTGTGTGTGTGTGTGTGTCTGGGTTGTTGAAGTGGCTTATGACTCATAGGTAGAGAACCAGACACATGAGGGTTATTATCAAATAAAAACTAGGTAAAACTTTAAAGATCACAAGCCAAGATCACAAGAACACATCATAAGTGGTGCTAGGGCAAATATATTAACTTAAAAGGAGTGAACAGAGGTACTCACATTTGAGTTCGTGTCTACTTTTATATCAGTTGTGATATTCTTGTTCTTCAATTGAGTGTTAACATCGGCCAGAAATAGATCACCTTTCTTCAGTCCAGATGAAGTAATAGCCTACCAAAAGAAAGAGAAGGGTACTTAACTTACGGAATAACTTGTACTCCTAAGAAAGAGAAGAGCAACACACACGTATAAATATATCCCCACATTTTTCAGTGAGTGAAGAAGCACCAGTGCTTGCAATTACAATCAAAGTAACACAGTAAATATTCAGACAAAGTTCGGTTGCAAAAAGGACAGTGGCAATCAGCTTGATGCAAGTGACCATATTCATCATATCAGAACATACGATGAGGAGAATACAAAAATTCTACAGTTGAGCAAGTGCAAAAGATAGTGCAGTACTGCAGTCTATCATAACACGACGGAAAGTAACGTTCCTAACAACCAAACAATCAAGAAAAGGTGCATTAACCACCCACATGGTCCTTTGGCTTGTAGACTCTGGCATGACTACTGATCACCAGTTTTTTTATGGGATGGCTTGATTATTTTTTATTGTTAAATTGGAATAAGAATTGCAGTGGCAATCATCTTGACACAAGTAACCATATCCATCATATCTGAACATTAGACGAGGAGAATACCAAAATTCTACAGCTGAGAAAGTGCCAACTATAGTGCAGTGTATCATATATCACAACAGAAAGTAATGTTCCTAACAACTATACAATCAGGAAAAGGTGCACTTCACCATCCACATGATCCTTTGGCTCATAGGAAGTTATATATGAACTGTAATGTATGAATGTGGCATGACTATTGATCACCAGTTTTTTTTTTATGGGATGGCTTGATTATTATTATTATTATTATTGTTAAATTGTAATAAAAATTGTTTCCTCATTCGGTCTATTTCTAGTACTTTATATGGTTCACTCTATGTGATTAAAACTAGAATAACATAATTAAGAATTAGAATAAAAATTATAATCATCTCAAGTTAAGAATAATTTCAAAAGAAAATTCTAAGGCGACATATTAAAAAGGAACAGATAAATGAATAGAGCCTATATCAAACATGAAATTTGTCCTAAACATTTTGTCACAAAGATTACTTGAAACAAATGAGAGAGCACGTGTAGGTTAACTACATTTAATAGTGCAAAAGACATTTTTAACCATTATGTGCTCAAATGAAGGCATGTATTGCAATACTTAATATGTGTAATTGAAGTCTACACGTTAATGAATATTTCGATCAAGCACTGATACAAATGTTCATATGAATTTATGTATAGTTCATAAACCCCTTTAGAAAAATAATCATATATATATAGTTAACAGAGACGAGTCAGATCTTATTTTTCCATAAAACAGCAACAGCAAATTCTGAAGAGATACATAAAAAAGAAGCCTAGCTAAATCATAGTAAAAAAAAAAAAAAACAGATCCGCAGCAAAGGAAGGAGAAAACTCACAACTCCGGTAGGAGAGTAGGTCGTAATTGTGAATTTGTGGTCAGTCTGGTAATCCCTGTACAGAAGATCTGTTCAACAAAATACAGAAGTCAACACCGCATTTCGTCTAGCGAACTCCACC
The DNA here is from genome assembly GCA_018342035.1 of Solanum appendiculatum. Classification (NCBI taxonomy): domain Eukaryota; kingdom Viridiplantae; phylum Streptophyta; class Magnoliopsida; order Solanales; family Solanaceae; genus Solanum; species Solanum appendiculatum. The sequence goes on from JAGDQO010000730.1 coordinate 1,282,663, forward strand.
GTGTATGTACAAACAAACTTGTACTAATATGTATCTAAAAGTTCATCAAACATACACATGCAGAGTCATTTTCAAATTCTAGATCCGCATCTCTCCAATAATTTATCATATTATCTGGTATATGCATACATTTTAATAAAATGTGAATCCAAATTGTAGATCCAATAATTTCCTAAACAAAAAGTGAAAACGAACCTCGGGCCTTCTTGCCGATATCGGAGTAGAGACCAGGTCCTTTTCCCATGATTGAATCGAAAATCAGAGAGAGAAGAAGAAATGGAGACAAAAGCTCTGCAGCTATTGAGAAGAAAACAATAGGTAGAAGTAGAGTGCAGAGTATATAAAAGCAACAAAAGCCCTAATTTGTAGCCAGTTGGTGATGAAACGGTGGTCTTACTACTACGTGTACTCCGCTTCATCTGGACCGTAGATTGAAGGTTATCATGCTTTAATCACCGTCCATTCTAGCGTTGAGATGCGAAATAGTGACGACACGTGGCAAGTCATCGAAAATGGCTTGCCGTTTTCATTTCTTTGGCCACACGATATTGGAAGACATGTATATTGTTCATCAAGAAAATCTATAAAATTTAAATTAAATATGGACCATTTGTTAGTAATATTTTTTTTTATATCTTTTATTACTAAAGAGACTTAAAATATAATGTTATTCAATATTATTTAAAAAGTCCATTGAATATGAATTTAATTAATGGTCCAATTTTGTTGGGTTAATCCATTGATGTGAGCTATAAATCATAAATCAAGATGTCATTTGATCTAAAGGCCTAGTTTGACACAATGTTTCGAATGAGATGGCACACCAAGTCAAACAAGAAAGTTAATAGGATGTTATGTCAAAATTACATAACATGTCTACTCAAATCAAAGATCAATAAAAATATGTCATGTATACAAGTGATATGTTCCGACCAATCAAATATTATAATGTCAACTTCATTTGATTGATCAAAAAAAGCTCGTCTTATGACAATTCTTCCCATCATATAACTATAAATAACGGTTCTCATAATTTAGAAAAATATCAGAATTCTTACAAGAATCTAGAGAGAACTCTTGGATCAAACGCCACATATTTCTCAACAAGCTATTAGACTCAAGCAATCAAGTATTTCTTTGCAAGTTGTAAATATCAAGACGGAGATTCATGATCAAGCTTGAGACCCTTGAATTCAAATAAAAGTCAAGATCAAGACCACCAAATTCAACATCAAGCTAGAGGTCCTCGAATTTAAATACAAGTCAAGATCAAGTTCACAAAATTCAAGATAGAGCTCAATTGCCTTTGAATATATTTTCGACAAGATGAATAAGAGGATTCATAAAGAGTATAACACTCATTATTCTAAAATAAATATTACAATTGTTATGATAGTTAGTTTCTAATCTTCATTATTTTCTCAATGCGGATTTTATTGTCTATAATATTTAGCATGCCCAATACCTTTTATTTCATCTTTTCAAGCATCAAAGTTCAAGTATATCAAAATAGATTTGAAGAAAATCAACTTGTCACGATCCAAAGTACACCCTAGACGTGACATAAGGAATGGGATCCCGAAAGACCCTAAACAAGCCACTTAACATAAGCAATACTAGGATTTATTTTTTAAAAAAAGACAAGATAATAATCACAATCAACATCATTGATTTACTAAAGAAACAGAGTACAACTCCTAAGCAGAAACATCTATGTCTGACATAAGCCTCTACTATTATTGTACGGGACAAGGACAACCCGTAGCTCCCGAAGTAAGTCTGAAACTGAAAAGACAAGAAAATAAAGCAACATAAGTGGTATGGCCCTCGGAACATGAGGACTCACCAATCCAATCAAGGCAGAATTAATCCATTAGCCACGTGCGTGTGGAGAAACGCCGGATCATATATTATGAGGCAATATAGGCACAAATATGCATTGGTACGGTGAATATACTAAGTATGGAGAAATACATGAAAACATAAATATGATATCATAATGGGTTAGAAACATGGATATGCGAGACCAAGTAAAGACGTAGTGAAGTTTGAAAGCTAAACCTTAAAGCGTGTACAAGGTCAATGCATCTTAAAATCATAAAGAAGGCTTTCATAAAACCTTTGAAGGAAACATAATTTCTTTGTGGGATATTTACCGTTATCCGACAATAAGACTATGTGAACTATAACATGTAATTTGGTGTAGCCCTCACACCGACAAGAGGGGGTTCTACTTGCCAAGGTAAGGACCCGTACATTTTGCTAAAGTGGATCCACTAGCTTAGGTCATTTAATACAATCCTACGGGGGCATGTAGTTTGAGACAAGGAGATTGCTTCTAAAGACCTGGCCTCTACTAACGAGACAGTCTCCATCTCAAAGTCCTCTCGGTGCTAAGTAATCCCAACGGAAAAGACATAATTATAATCATAGTAAAATACTTGGAAATGCAACAATTTAGGACTACCAACCCAATCATAAGTTCATACTGGAATAGCTCCTTTCAAAATTATGATTTCATAAACTTATTCATAAGAAACTTCCTTTCTAAGTATCTAAATAATGATTTCTTTCATATGTGAGAAAACCTTCTACAAATCATTGACACTTTATCTTGAAAGCATCATTTAGTCATAAATCCTTACTTTCATAAAATATGCATAGATTCATAATCATAATCCATAAGTTCATAAGCATAATTCATATCCATAAAGTAGGCATAGGCATGGGTTTATGTGAATTCAATGAAAGTTATGTAATTGTATCAATTCATGCATAATAAGATTGAATATAAATAATTGAATCACAATAACTTGAATCCAGGGAGAATAACATGAAACCCTAAGGGAATTGAGTGAAATTGATTTGAGATTTGAAGTTCTTTTTGGAACCCAATGGATGAAAGAGATTGATTGGTGAATTCCCACATACCTTAGCAATCAAAATCCAAAAGCAATGGAGCAAGAAACCTTGAAGTCGTTGAAACCCTAGTTCTTCAGAGAATTTGGAGAAGAAACCCTTGAGAGATTTTGAGTCTTTTTGGTGAATGAGAGGAAGTGGGTAGAATTTGAAGAATAAAAGTAGTTATAGAACTTAGATATAGGATCAAAACGATGTAGTATAGGGGTTGAATGGGTAGGAAATGACCAAAACATGATATCGCCCAAATTACACCTCCCTAAGGAAGTATAAGCGATCGCTGTCAAATAAAGAACCTAACAAGGGTTAGGGTCGGTCCCATGAGGAATATGGTTCAGACTTAGGCTAATTAAGATTAGTTGTACGTTTAGCCTAATTATCTCTAAAAGAAAGGGGGGATTTAGATAAACTAGAATTAAAACTACTGGAGAGGAATTAAAACAAATAAACAAATAGCAGAAATTATGCAGTTTGAAATATCTATATGAGAATGAAACTAGGGTTTATGTGTTCCCCATAAGCTCTTAACTCAGTAGACCTAACAATGGTAATTCTTTCTAATGTCTAGCATGCATAATCGGTAAGTTATGTATCCCTAAGTGATTGGTCCTCTAAATAGGGAATTTCATTACGCATATTGGTCAGTCTACGTGTGTCGATTTACTAACCCTTACCTTTGACCCAGATTAACCCACGGCTATTTCTAGGTTGGGTTATTAGATAGCAGACTACTCAACGCTAAATCTCTGTTGTGTAATCTCTTTCTCATTCATTACTACCTGGTCCGGCTAGTAGGAACGAGGCGAGTTCTAACGTGGGCCCCCGTTAAAAAGCATTCTAAACGAAGAGATTAACAAAAACATGCATAAACACTATCAAGAATTACAACATTATTAGTTTTACTTTTGTTAATTACTCATGGTTCCCACAACTCTAGTTGTGGATTTAGTTACTCATGCTTGTTTGTTCACAATTCATATTAGGGTTTGAATAAATCATGAACTTACAGTGATTATAGATGAATTCCACAATCTTCAATTGAAAATCAAAAGCAAATTGCATAAAACCAACTTCAAGAATTAATCTCCTCAAAAGATGAAAAGTAATTCCCAAAGCCAAAAGGTAATATTCAAAAATTAGTCAACCACATAAAAAGGGAATATAGAAAACAAATCCTAATTAGACTAGGAAAAGGAAATCTCAGAAAATTTGGCCTGGGCAGAGTCATCTACGGTTGGCAACCTACGACTCGTAGACAGACCTAAGGCTCGTAGGTCCCAACTGTCATTCAGCAGTTAGAATAATTCCCGAGGGCTTCTTTCTACGGGCATGATCTACGACTCGTCATTCAATGTACGACCCGTCTTGTTCTTCCATCATTCAAGTTCTGCAGGTGACCCTCTCTGATGTTTTCTACGGTCTCTACTAAAAAATTAGCGTTTAGCGACGGATTCTTAGCAACAACTCATATTCCGTCGCTATTTAACGACGGATTAGCTACGGAATATTAATTTCGTTGCTAAATAAATATAAAAATTGCTACTATCTAATTTAACGACGGAATAGGAACAAAAAACAAAAACCGTTGCTAATTTTTGGCGTAATTTGTTGGCGCCTTAATTTTGCCTACGGAATAAGCGACGAAAGTTATGCGACAAAATTAATTAAACTATAGCGACGATGTTGCTATGATTTGTTCGTCGCTAAAGTTATTTAGTTTTTTCAAAATACAATGAAAGTCATTGCTACGGATATCTTCCATCGTTAACATTTTTCTTATTTTAAAATTAATGTTATAAGTAGCGACAAACTGCATTCTGTTGCCAATTTCATGTCCGTTTCTAATTAAGTACTACAATCTATGGCACAAATTTGATATTTCCCTCTTTTTCTCTTCTATTTCTCTAGTCATGTTGCCTCTTTCTTCTCCATGACGTAATACACCCAATATTCATCTTAATCCTCTCATCGCCTAAACACACACATCATAAAAGAGATCTACTCGACTTTATCTTGTTCCTAACTTTACAAGAGCGAAAATGCCAAGTCTAGTACCTGACTTCATCTCTCTCTCATTTTTTTGAAAAGAAAAGGTTGCAGATGTGTAAATGTCAAGTAAATTTCTCTTTGTTCTATAATTTTTGTTTCTTCATTGTGTGAATTCGATTTTGACTAATTTTTGGTTATCTCTCAATATTTTTCAAGATTTTTTGTGGAAGTGACAGATTCGAGTTTGAAGTTTATTGTTTGCCAGCCATGTGTATACTTTCTTCAAGATTTTCTTAGCAGAGTTAGAAATATTTGCTCTTGGTAAGTTTTCTTCCTTTCAAAAATTCCAGCAACAAGTTTTCTAGGTTAGATTTTTGTGCTTGTTTACATAAAGCTTGTTTCGTGATTTTTGATTTCGAGTATTTGTGCATTGTGTCTGTAATTTTATTAGCCTCATATGTTACTCATTTCAGGGAACAAAATCTAGATAAGATGGTATTTATATTGCCATATCTTACATTTTCTATATTAAGTTCAATTTAGTCCATCTTAGTGTTCTTTTTCTTCTTCCTTTTTGTTTTTGTTTTAAGTTCAAATATTTGGTTTACCATCAAATTTAGTGAAACTTGAACCCATATGTTAGAAAGTGATTATGACCTAATCTTTATCTCTTTTTTTTTTAATGCTTTATGACTTTCTTGGCATCATTTGCAATCTTGTTAGTTAGTATTTCCAGTTGACAATTATACAACTTGCTATGCAACTTTCATTTTGTCCTTCCAACAGTGTGAAGATGAGCTATACCAAAATAAAGTTCCACAAAAAAAGATGAAAACCTAGCAAAAAAAGTAGCACAACATAGGAGGAGGGGGAAGAGAACATAAAATCTAGTCAACTTTGATTCAAGCAATAACTGTAGCTAGGCAGTCTAGTGGCTGCAATACAAAATTAGTACCACAAGCAATTGACTTGAACATCTCTAGGGAAGAAGACACCCCAATACTTATCTCAGATACATCTATTGAAGTTTATTTAAATTTTCATTTGATGCCTAATGTACATTTCTTTATTTTGTAGTAGTTTGCTTCAAGTAATTAATTGTTACATAGATGTCTCTGCTACTACTCTTTAGCTGCTCTTACTTAGAGAACATAGTCATATCTGTTTGATTTCTGGTAAAGATAAGGAAAATACCAGCCACAAAGATGACAATAGTTACAAGTATCAAACTAAAGTGCAAGTTCGCCATAGATCGGATCCTTAAATTAGCTTCATTTGTTTGACATATGACCACTCCATGCACATAACTTTCATGACCTTCACTTGATTGCATAACACATTATTTTGCACTGTAGGTACAATTGGATAGGTTCCTTAGTGGAAATGTTACCTTGTAGTTTCACAAAAATTCCCTTCAGATTTGTAATGAGCTAAAGTATTTGTATGAGCAAGTTGTGACATTTGAGTGCATTTGTAGGCACTATGACTATGAAAATTTAAATTCTCTCATGATTTGTAGAAATGCTATCTCTTATGATATTTTTTTAGACACCATGACTATGAAATTTGTAAATTTAAAATAGCGAGGCAAAATTTTTTAGAGCTAATTATAATATAGAAATAGAAGGATAAACAATGGAGTTGGATGACTAAGACAACATGATAGGGATCAACTTTTGTTTGTCATGCAGTGTCACCAAGCTTGCCATTAAAAATCACGATAGTAACCAAGCTAGTTAAGCATAAGTGACTCATATTACATGTAATTGATCGACCAAAAGATAATAATGAGTGTGGACAACTCATAGGAAATCACAATTAGCTCATTGAAGGCGCATCCACCAATAGTACATGGTTGAAGAACATGATAGATACCCATTGCAGAGAAATCGCCTTTCGCCTTCATTTGGTTCTAGTTGACTTAATACTATTTTATGATGTTTCAACTTTTCATAAATCAACTCTGCAAACAAATATACCATGGAAGAAGCTTCTATATTCAGAACCTCCTGAAGAACAAGTATACGAACACCGAGACACAAGTGTTTTGCTAAAGAAAGGAACGAGGTATGATCCTTAAGTTTGACGTTATTTTGAAACTAAAAAATACACTTTAAATTTCAATTTTGTGACATCTTTAGGGTATGCAAAATATCATGATAAATCAAATTACATGGCAAGTTGATAATGTTTGCATCAGAAACAAATCAAATTTTTGCAATGAACAACAAAAATCTGTTCTTCTTTTTATATCCTATGATTTATACTGCTAGTCAACAAATGTAATATTGCAAGGATTTGCCTTTTGTCTTTCGTCTTTTAGGCTTGTAATGCAGATGGTACCAAACTAGATTAATGATCTCCTCTCCTTTTATTTCTTCTATTTTAATGAGATTTTATAATCTATTTATATTATGTACCACTAATTGACTGCCTTTTTTTCTTCTTCGAGCCTTTTCTTGATTGAGATATCATGTATATGTTTAGCTAACTAGGTAGGGTCTTGCTAACTAGCCAAGAGATTGATTTTGAAGTGCTCATCATAAGTTTACTATTTGTACATGGATATTTAGGAGTACCAAAATATTTTGATATTTTGTGTATAATATGTTAATATCTTATTATAAAAATAATAATACGTAAACACAAGATACTATGTGCACTGAGATGCTCTTTTTTTTTAGAATTTTGTCAAGTTATAACAGAAGTTATTGTTTCAAGATTTGAAAGTTTATACAGATCCAGTAACAATTTTTACAGTACTGATGAACTTTAGTTGGTCATAAGAGAAGGAATAAACTTCGTCAATTGAGCACAAGAATAGACAACTAGAAGTTTAATTTACTCATGATGATATCATATTTAGGGAAATGCACAATAATTCTATAATATGTAATTTTGTGACGGTGTCCACATCTAATATCATCAAATGCCTAGATATGCATATAATAGTATACTGTAGTGTAATTTTTTGCCCTTTGAATCTCATATTCATGAATCAAACACCTTGGAAAATGGATAATTAACTTATATTGTTACAGGAAAGTCTATGAACTGGATAACTATGCAAAAGAGAGAGAAGAACAAGACATGAATGAGATCTTACAATGAATCTCATATTCATTAACCAAACACTTCGGAAAAGTGGATTTGAGGACTCTACATGCATTGCCTCAGTGCACTGTCCCGAAAAAGGTACATGTTTTCCTTTTTATCTCATTATAATTTATAGAGTAAACATAATTGTTTGAACGTTAGATTGATTGTTAACTTTCTGATTTAAGTATTTGTTGAAATCTGCCTTACCATTTTTAGTAGGTAAAAGGATTAATTAAAGCTAGAAATTTTAAGAGAAAAATTATTGATTCATTCACTTGTCAAATATGTGATTGCTATGTCGAATTTTTATTTCTACGATAATAGACCTGCTTCATCTTTCTTCAATGTCTAAATCAATATGTAAAAGGCTTAAATGAGCTGTGAAAATTTAGAAAAGCGACCACTAATTCATATAGGTCTAAACTCGTCAAAATTTACAAATGTTGGAATCACGTTATGTCTCTTAAATCTGTTCTGGCAATGTTCTCCCACTTCGATTTCTTTTTTTAATATCATTATGTTTTTCTGCTTGTAGAGTATGGTTCACTATCGATTTGTTTTGAGTTGATACAAGATTCTACATAAGGTTTTTCTTCTTGAATTAATAATTAAGTTCAAACATGAATGTTGATCATTTGGTTTTATTTTTTTTAAGGGTTGTGTCCAAATAATAGGAATCTTTCCTAAAATACTTGTTAGTCATTATCTTATAAGTTTTTATTAGAATATCACAAGAAGGAAACATTTTATTCTATTTTTCATTAAGAATTCATGTCTATTAGAAAACTATACTGAAGCTTATTTGTCATAGCTTTGTCTAGTAAATTGGTCCATCAGTCTTCACCATTTCTCCATTCTGTAAATTTATCTTAAGAAAATAAACTTACTGATTGTGTGAGAATATTTGTGAATATGAGATTCATATTTTGCTTATGAGTGTATGTACGCAGATTTCTCATTTCCATCGTAGAAGTCATACGTCTAGGAATCTTGTGTTAACTTTTTGCTTGAGAACTTTCTTTTAACATTTAAAGAGGATCCGAGATTGTTAGATTGATAATTTCATTTCATGTTTATAACTTATAAGCCATGTATAGATTTTTATTTTCTTTTTATTTGCTGCTATGTGTTCTAGGGACTCATCCATATTTAAGTATTTGATGATTATGTTAAAAAATATAAACAACCTAATTAACCGATATAATATAAATATTGGGGTTTGTTCCCTCTCGTGCAAGAAGGGGGATTCTCATTGCAAGAAGTGTCATATGTGAGTTTTTTGTTTTCTTTAAGAGCCTGCCTCCTCGTGGGATCATTTTAGTTAATAAAATAGATTTAGTATCCTAAAATTCATGTTTCTGTCTAAGTCTTTGTCTTGATGTGATTCATTTTCATTTTCTTTTCATTTACTAGCTTCTAGTATTAATTTGTCTTAAATGCTAAATTACTTACTAATCCCTATTTTTCTTTTTTCTTTGTTTCACATGAGCAATCTGGAGCATGTACAGGAGTCACATGGATGACTCTAACTCCATTGACGATGTTGATCCATTAGTTTAAGATGACAACCTTAATTGGTCCTTACATGTGCATAATTTTCAATAGTCGGTCTTTGTTTGTAAGGACATAATCATGCAGTAACAATACTTGATGGATATGGATTCTTATAAGTAGTTGCAATATGTTTGATGTTGTGGATGTTTTTGAACTTAATTATACAGTTACGATTTTGCTATTTGAATCTTCTATAAATATTATTTTATATGAATGTCAATTATTTTTAGGGAATTTAATAATATACAATTCATATGTTTTGGGTGTATTTAAAACTAATAAATAAAAAATTGAAAGAAAAATACTTGCGACAAACTTTGCAACGGATTTTGGTTGTTGCTAAAGGAAAAAAAATCACGACGATGGATTGCAACAAATGATCTTTTGTCGGCAAAAGCAGCGCTTGAATGACGCAAAATATGTTGCGACGGACCATCGACGACAAATTCCATCGCAAACTTATTAAAACGACGAAATGAATGATATCTTTAGCATCGGGATTCACAAAATAGCGACTAAATATTCCATCGTTATAATTTTGCAACGGAAAGCATACGTCGCTAGGTCATCGCTAATCTTGCTACAGAATTTAACTTTTCATCGCAAAGAGGTTAGCAACGAGCAAAATAGTAACAAACAATATTCCTTCGCTAATCTGTCGCTAAACAGGTTTAGCGACGAATATTTGCTTATTAGCGACAAATTTTGTCCGTCGCTAAATGCTAATTTTTTTGTAGTGGGTTGAGCATCTACGACTCGTAGAAGGATCTACGTCCCGTCATCTTGGTCCGTCATTCCATACTTAGCCAATTCTTTAGGCTCCTGAACCTACGACCCCAACTGACGACTCATCAATCAATTGACGGTCCGTAGTCTTTCTCGTACATTACCAAAATCTTACTGCTGCTGCATCAATCTTCTCAACTGCTCCAAAAGGCCTATTCCCTGTAATTTTAACACAAAAACTATTAAAGCTAATAACAAACCATTTAAGAAACATGCAAAATTCCAAGTTTAATGCATCAAAAGTACCGTAAATTCACGGTACATCAACACCCTCAACTTAAAATCTTTGCTTGTCCTCCAGCGACACAATAAACTCTAGACGACACGAGTATATAAGCAACCCAGACTTCAAGCAATCACACAGCAAGTTCCTCAATTTTTCTCCTCTTTATTCATTCTCAACTAAGTGCAATTTCATTACACACCCAACAAGCTAACTTATGCGGATCAATACATGACATCGACATACCAATAGACATACATACATACACATATAGCAATTTACCAGGATATCAACTTTCCAATAACACAACTTGTGCCCTCACTACAAAGAAATCCCTTTTTTACACATAAGTTGACTTTTTAATCTAGGGACTCAATATATACTCACACTCAGAACGAATTCAATACAATCTGTGCACAACACCATAGGCTTGCCCTTATTTTCTTTACTTTGGCTTTACAAACTTCTCACTAGAATCACTATAGGACTTTATTGGCTTGTAACGTAGGCCCGGGGTTAGGTGTGGTATATTTGGACATTAAGTGACTTCGCCCCACCCCTCCTTAACATCTAGTTTGGCTCGTTACCTTTCTTTTTCAGCCACTTTTCATTCTCTTTTTGCTTTATACTCTTTTCACTCTGACTTCTATCAGCTTGAGTGTGATTTCTTTTCTTGACTTCTTCTTGATTACAACTTTTGATTCTTTTCACTTCTTTTTGTTACTTCACACTTTGAATTTTTATCATTCTTACACTATCATTCTTACACTATCTGCTTCCTTTGCTCTACACACAACTCTATTCATACCTTTGTTTTTCTTGCTTTCCTTCATAATAGCCACCCCTCAACTTACACATTTAGTATAAGCTAAGGTACACATTATCCTTAGAAAGGATCAGGGCCAGAATTCAGGTAACTTTGCAGTAGCCACCCTCAAGTTAAGCTTTTGGCCTATGTTGAGGTGCGCGATGTCCACGGAGGGACCAGGGCCAAAACAAATTTTTAACAATACTTTAAGGGAAGGTGAATTGGGTAAAAAGAAAGACTGGTATTCATTAGGCTCAAACATTTGGACCAAAAGGGAAAGCTTTTCACACATGATTTGGTTAATTCATTTTATGCTTAAGTGCACTTAATACAACAATGACCTATGATCATCTTCTAGTGTTTAGTTCAAATTATCTTAGCAAGACCAACAGGGCAAGTTCTAGATTGGCACATCTCATACGAATATTCAAATAATCTCACTCTCACATGGCACCTTGTTGCAATTATCGAATCATCAATGAACCCGGTTAATGCTATAACTTAAGTAATAGTGTCATATCGATACTAATCATGACATACAAAGATCCAACATATTCAACTCATTCAATTCACATTCACAACACAAAGCAAAAACTTTTAAAATTGGAGGGATATCAGTTTCATGCACACTGATGCCATCATGCTTTATTTCCAGGCCACTTGTACACAATCACAATCCTAAACATGCCGGTTCAATAGAAAGTAAACAGTTCCTTAGGGAAAAAGAACACAGGAAAAAAAACCCCAAGGAAGGATTTATAAGTTATGCTACTTAGACTTCACATTAACGCAAAACCCATTTTCCCCCACCCCCACGAAGAAAACAGTGCAATGTCCTCAATGCACTAGAAAAAGTAAAACATCGGGTGAGACAAACCTGTGGTGCATATGTGCCGAAGATCAATCAAGAACTGGTGGGTCCAGTAGTCCGGAACCTACGGGATCACCATGCTGGGCACCATCAATAGCACCCTCAGTAGTAGTGTGGGGTTCGCCATCAGTAGCAAGTCCTGATCCAGAAGCACCTGCTGCCATCTCACGCGCACGCTCCTGTCTCATCTGCTCGTCTAAAATGGACTGCTGTCGAGCAGCCTCTTGTGCCTGGCATTCCCGCTTCGTAGCCCGCCTCTCTGCCTCTGGGTCTAATGCAATGTCCTCACTAGTACGGACCCACTTTCCTTCTCCTCGGGAGGGCTCAGTGGCCTGATGTACTCCACCAAAAAGTGCATAACGCACTATATCATCTGCGTCAAGCTCCGGTGCAGGTGTCGGAACAGCCACGTCTGTAGCAGCCAATGCGGTAAGATCAGCACGGAGACTAGCTAACTCCATCTGGAAGGCAGTCAGATCAACCACAGGCCCAGGCTGGGACCTCTCCATTATCCGGCTCTCAAAAGCATCAATCTGTCAATTAACCGCTACTATCTTTGCATCCACCATCCGCTCGATCAGGGCCTCTGACTCCTCAACTGACTTCTACATCTATGGCCTGATATGCTGTAATAATGCTTCCATCTGAGCCTCTAGCCGGCTCACCCGAGCAATGGGGAGTATGGCAGTCCCTGTAGCAGGTGGAGCCCTGGGTGTGCCCGCCGTAGAGGCTGAAGTAGTGGATGGGGGCACAGACCCCTGAGGCTTCTCTGTAGGTGTTGGAGCTATATCATCAACGTGCTCGGGGGCCAAGGCCTCGCCCATGGGTGGTAGCTCCATCTGAATACCCCTGCATAGTGCGGCAGGGTTGGTGTCATCTCTAATAAGACCAATGTCCACGGTCTTAGACACCTCGATATACGAATCAGAAAAGTAGATTGGGACCGTCACCTCATGACACACCCTAAAAATAAAGTAAGGAAAGGGCAAGGTCGTCGTCTTCCGAAACGCCCTCTCATGAATCTCAGAAATGATCACTTTAGCAAAATCAAACCTCGTGCCCCGCCATCAAGCACGCTACCATCATTGCCCGGTCCCAAGTCAACTGGTTATCCGCCATAGTAGGGGACAACCGGGTACGCACGATAGACCATCAGAATTTAGCTACGAAGCTTAGTGTGGCCTTCTTAATAGGCAGGGTCATGTCTCGGACCCACTCAGCATGGACTCCCTACTCAACAATATGTCCAACTACCCACCGAAGCAAAGACTCTCTCTGTGCCGTATCTCTCATAGCTCGACTGCAAACCTGCTGCATCCTATAATCAAACTCAGCCGTGTTGATAGGTTGAGTATGTGAAGGGCCGTAAATAAAATGGTGTAGTGTGGCCTCTGAAATGTCAACGGGAATGTCCCAGACTAAAGTAGATTGGAGTGGGGCCTGCTCTAATGGCTTTGCCCTCCGAGGCAAAGTCTGAAGTACCGTGGTAGCATAAGACGCTTAGAATTCACGTACCATGATCGGACTATACCAGGTAAGCGTATCTGCCATCCACTCATAGCGATGCCTCTTGAATAGCTCCTGTATCTGGGGAATAGTGTGGAGGCTACCTGTAAGTACCTGCCGCTCTTCCTCTATCTTCCTAGCGGACTTGTGCTGGGCATTGTGGTGGATAGCATCATTATAGATTCGATATATGCCCTTAACACATCACTGGTTAGGCTCGCCCGCAACCCTAATTGGGTGTTCCTCGCCAAGGTCATCATCACCCGAACCGGACTCAGAGGCAGAGCTAGAATCAGACTCCGACTCCGAGTGAATACCAGGCTCAGACTGAGCAGTAGGCTGGGAGCTAGGGGCATCTCTGATTTGTGTGGCATCTCCACCCTTGCTCGAACTCTGCACTTCCTCTTTAGACTGGAAGCAGCCTCCTTCTCTCCGAAAGTGGATTGCTCCGATGCCGGTACTATGGCCGTTTGCTGGGCCTGCTGCCTAGTGGTCCGGAGCGACCTGGGAGAGCTGGCCCCCAAAGGTGGGTCATATTCAGACCCACTCCGCTCCTTCTCTAAAGCCTCATCTCTAATCAACCGACGTCGGGCCGGAGGAGCTTGTGCAGGGGCCTTCCTTTTATAGTGTTGCGTTATTTTCAGAGGCATTATACCTGCAAAGCCATCATTAGTAACTAAAAAAATGCAAAAACAAAACAAGAAAAGAAAATAGGAAAGAAAAGAAAAGAATAGGAAAAAAAAACTACTGCTACTTTTTTTGGTACCTACGGACTGTAGAAAGCACTACGGGCCGTAGACCTGACCGTAGATAGGGGAGTCCTATTTTCAACTTTCTGAAAATCAAATGATGGTTTGCAAGATGGTTCGTCAACTTATCTATGGTCCGTAGATCAGACCCGTCAAAAATAACTTAGACTACAGTGGGGTGAGACAGACTGATGGGAGGTGACCTACGGTCCGTAGGTTACCCTACGACCCGTAGGTCATGGCCGTCGACCACAAAAGTGTTAGTCACACCAAGTTTTTGCCCACAAACACAACTTAAACAATTAAACAACTCTAGAACAAGTCTTCAAACATATAAACAAGTTATGCATTCATTCCTAAAAGCTCAATTTTAGCATTTAAATTCATGATCTCAATTCAAAGCAAACCCTAAGTCTGGAGTAAACACATAAGCAAAATTCAAAGTACACAGCACCTTACCCTCATACTATCAACACATAGGTATGTAGGAAACTAAGTGCAACATCAATTTACTCAAACTACTACCCAAGGTATAGACCGAAGCAACTTCAATGTTCAATTTAAATAGTAAACATAACCTCATACCTGCAATGGAGTGTGAAGATGGGGAGAAACACCAAAGTCAGTGACCACACGAGAATACAACTCTTAACCCACGCAGTGAGGGTGGAAAGGCAGTAAAGGGGGTAGAAAAGAAGAGAGAAAAAATGAAAAGGAAGAGGGAAAGAGAATTTTGGGAGGGAGTATATATAGATGGTGAGGGGGAGTGAGTGAAAGGGTGTTTTGGGAGATGGAGGGGTGGAAATTTGAAGAGGTGTAACAGTTGGGAGAAGAGGGAAATGGGGTTTGTATTTGAAAATGGGGGGATTTATATTAAATTAAACGTGGGTCGGGTCAATTTAAACCCTGACTCCCATCTACAATTTCCCATCGACGGGTCGTAGGTGGTTTGACGGTCCGTCAATTGGTTTCGTCAATGCTCCTTAACACTTAACAAAATTTCAAAACATACCTGGGGTCTACGGTTGCAGACTACGATCCGTAGATTGATGTACGGCTCATACTGTGCAACCGTAGACTTAAAGCTGCAGCTGCTCCTGAACATTTAGGTCTACGGATGCCTTTTACGATTCGTCAACTGAGAAACGATCCGTAGATGGGACCCGTAGACTCTTTTCTACTTAGTGTTCTGCAAATCCTTTCTTACTTTCCTGCACACGTCACAAACATTAGGACTTCCCTTTGTTTTTATTGACTCTTTTTGACACGGACCCTATACTAACCTATTCACTAAGACTCAAGAAACATAAAAAACTAGAGAAAAAGATTAAATAACATAAAATCACTAAGACAAATCCTAAATTGGCTAGAAACTACAGCTTGGGTTTCCTCCCAAGTAGCGCTTGATTTAACTTCGCGGCACGACACAGTTTTCTTGCCTACTCAGACTTCGACAAGACTCCATAGCTCAATTAGCTCATTGACCTTCTCCAAGTGGCCCACATAGAGTTTGATCCTCTGTACATTAACCTTGAATTTGGTCCCTTCCTTGTTCTCAAGTGCAATGGCGCCATGTGAAAACACTTGGACGACCCTGAATGGTCCCGTCCATTTTGACTTTAGCTTGCTAGGAAACAATCGCAACCTTGAGTTGAAGAGAAGCACCATATCACCGGGAGTAAAACTGCGTTTTTCGATCTTTTGATCATGGTACTTCTTCATCTTCTCCTTGTACACGGCTGAACTCTCGTACGCTTTGAGGCGAAACTCATCCATCTCATTTAGTTCCATCATTCTTTGACTTGATGCAGCACCCCAATCCAGATTCAGCTTCTTGAGTGCCCACATCGCCTTATGCTCTAGCTCTACAAGTAAGTGACATGATTTCCCAAATACAAGTTGATAAGGAGACATACCTATAGGAGTTTTGAATGCAGTGCGGTAAGCCCATAGAGCATCATCGAGCTTTCTCAACCAATTAGTTCGGTTTGCATTCACAGTCTTTGACAGGATTTGCTTGATTTCTCTATTGGACATTTCAACCTGCCGACTAGACTGTGGATGATAAGGGGTTGTTACATTGTGACGAACACCATACTTCCCAAGCAACGCCTTGAACAACTTATTGCAAAAATGGGAACCTCCATCGCTGATTATTGCCCTTGGTGTACCAAAGCTGGAGAAGATGTTCTTTTTCAGAAAGACGGTGACACTTTTTCCTTCATTATTTGGAAGCGGTATAGCCTCCACCCAATTTGACACATAGTCGACCGCTACCAGGATGTACTTCATGCCATTCGAACTGACAAACGGGCCCATGAAATCAAGGCCCCATACATCAAAGAGTTCAATGATGAGTATTGGATTCATAGGAAGTTCTTGCCTTCTTCAAACACCTCCTTCCCTTTGGCATTGATCACATGCCTTGGCAAAATCATGGGCATCTTGGTGAATTGTAGGCTAGTAATACCCACACTGCAAGATCTTGTGAGCAGTCCGGATGCCACTATGATGACCACCAACAGGGGATGAATGGCAAGCTTCCAATATACTCATCATCTCTACCTCAGGCACACATCGACGAATAATCCCATCAGCACAGATACGGAACAAATAAGGCTCTTCCCAGAAAAACTTCTTCAAATCGGACATGAACTTCTTTCGTTGATGGAATGATAGGTCCGAGGGCACCACATCGCTAGTCAAGTAATTGGCAAAATCTGCAAACCATGGAATAAGATCAAAAGAAGCAGCTAATACCTGTTCATCTGGGAAAGCATCATTAATCTCTAGTCCATCTGCTAATTTCTTCATAGCTTCATCTTCTAATCTGGATAGATTATCAACCACTTGGTTCTTGGTTCCCTTCCTATCTCGAACTTTGAAATCAAACTCTTGTAGCAACAGAACCCACCGGATCAGCCTTGGCTTAATATCCTTCTTCGCCATGAGGTACCGCAACGCAGAATGGTCAGTATGCACAATCACCTTGGTGCCCAACAAATAAGATCTAAGCTTCTCAAAGGCGAAGACGACTGCAAGCAATTCTTATTCAGTAACCGTGTAGTTCTTCTGGGCAGCATTCAATGCTTTGCTCGCATAATATATAGGATGAAGTATCTTCTCGCGCCGTTGTCCAAAAACTACGCCAAGTGCTACTCTGCTTGCATCACACATAACCTCGAACGGTTTCTCCCAATCTGGTGAAATGATGATAGGTGTAGAAGATAACTTTTCTTTCAGTGCTTCAAATGCTCACAAACATGCTTTATCAAATTCGAATTTCGTCTCCTTTTCAAACAATTTGCATAAAGGATGTGCAATTTTTGAGAAGTCCTTTATGAATCTTCGATAGAAACCTGCATGTACTAGAAAACTTCTAATGCCCTTCACCGAGATTGGCGGGGGTCATTTTGCAATCACCTCGACTTTGGCTCTATCCACTTTAATGCCTTTCTGGGAGATTCTATGGCCCAACACTATGCCTTCTTTCACTATGAAGTGACATTTCTCCCAGTTCAGCCCAAGGTTGCATTCCTCGCATCGACACAACACTTTACCTAAATGCAATAAACAATCATCGAAAGAGTTACCAACAACAGAAAAATCATCCATAAATACCTCAATGGTGTCCTCCACCATGTCTGACAAGATAGACATCATGCAATGCTGAAACGTCGCCGGTGCATTGCAGAGTCCAAATGACATCCTCTTGAAAGTGAATGTACCATAAGGAAATGTGAATGTAGTCTTTTCTTGATCTTCAGGGGCTATAGAGATTTGATTATACCCCGAGTATCCATCCAAAAAGTAGTACCACCCTTTCCCAGCAAGACGATCTAGCATTTGGTCCATGAATGGCATAGGAAAGCGGTCTTTTTTGATCCATGCATTGAACTTGCGATAGTCCATGCAAACTCTCCAGCCTATGACGGACCTCATAGGAACAAGCTCATTTTTAGCATTAGGAACCACAGTGATACCTCCCTTTTTAGGCATGCATTGGACTGGGCACACCCATTTACTATCAGGTATAGGGTATATCACACCAGCGTCCAACCATTTGATGATTTCTTTCTTTACCACCTCTTGTATAGGTGGGTTCAACCTCCTCTAATGCTCCAGACTTGGAATGCAATCCGGCATGATTTGAATTTTGTGTGAGCAAATCCCTAGCGGGATATTGATTATGTCCGCAATTGTCCATCTGATAGCCCTTTTGTACCGCTTCAGCATTGCAACTAGAGCTTCCACTTGTCCTACATTAAGGTCAGCAACAATAATCACAGGCAATGTGTTGTTCTGGCCCAAGAATACATACCCCAAGTAGGTTGGAAGAGCTTTCAATTCCAACTCTGGGGGTTCATTAATGGATGGTCTTGCGGGTGGAGTTTCTCGATTAAGTAAGTCCAAGTTCAGCTTTGCTTTACGACGATGAGTAACACCCCCATTTAGTGCAGCCACCACTGCATCATATTTAGGGATTCCATCGCCATCAAAGTTCATGATCACAGCCGCAAGCGCTTCAACTCCTAGCCTCTCCTCGATGGGCACCTCTGGGTTGGGCTTATCCCCATAGTTAACCACTGATATTGCTTTGATGTCACTATGGTGCTTCATTGTTCTGTAGATGTTGAGGGTCACTTCCTCATTGTTTAAGCAAAACTTCATCTGCTCCTTTTCCAGATCTATCAAAGCGCGCCCTGTTGCAAGAAATGGTCTGCCCAGGATTATGGGCACTTCAAAATCCACTTCACAGTCTAGAATCATAAAGTCCGCCGGAAAGATGAATGCCTCCACTTTTACCAAGACATCTTGTAGTACTCCTATTGGTTTCTTTACCATCTGGTCGGCCATCAGTAGCCTCATTGCAGTCGGCTTAGGGGCTCCCAAGCCCAATTTCTTGAACACGGGCAGCGGCATGAGGTTTATGCTCGCACCCAAGTCATAAAGTGCCTTAGCAAAGTGCATCACGCCGATAGTACATGGAATGGTAAACGCTCTAGGATCTTCCTTCTTTTGTACCAATGACCTTGTTGCAATGACGCTACAATGCTGCAACTTGTCATCTTCCTCTAAGCTTGCAGCTCTCTTCTTGGTCACCAAGTCTTTCATGAATTTCGCATATCCCGACATCTGCTCTAAAGCTTCAATCAAAGGAACGTTAATAGATAACTGCTTAAGCATATATATGAATTTCTTATACTTCCCTTCCTCCGTCTTCTTTACCAATCGTTGTGGAAAGGGAGGTGGAGGTCTTGGCATAGGGATGACTTTTTGTGTGACTTCCACCTCTACCTCGTTTTGATCCTTGGTTAGTTTTGTTACCTCTTTCTCATCCTCATCAGACGCCTTCGCGCTTTCCACTTCAGTTGGCATGGGAGGATCAATGGTTTGTACCCCACTTCTAGTCATCACCACCATGCATTGTCCATCATTCTTGGGATTTTGTACGGTGTTACTGGGAAGTGTTCCTTGTTGATGCGGATTTGCATTTATCGACAATTGGTTCAATTGCTGCTTTATTTGCCGAATTGCCATTGCGTGTGATTCCACTTTTTGACCGATGCCTGAGAGATCATTCCGCATTTCCTTCACATTCTCTTCTGTAGAATCAAATCGCTTTATCATCTTGCTCATCATATCTTCAATGCGATTTAGACTTGATCCGCCATCTCGATTACCTGGTGGGATGTATGCACCACTCCTATCATTTCTGTTGTAGTGACCACCTTGGTTGTAATTGTTGCTACGGTTGTAGTTCCCTTCACGGTTATATTGTCCTTCCCGATTGTAGTTGCCATAGTTTCGACCTTGATTTCCTTGACCTTGGCGCCAATTTTTCCTGATTTGATCCTTGGGCATTAGTCCGGAAACCCCCCGTTTGCTCGTTCACAAGATTTGCATCTTCCTCATAAGTGTACCAATCATTTTGCGGAACCTGATGTTGATATTGGACTGCCTGGACCTTCTTTGTGTTTCCACTTACATGCTTGAGTACCAAAAACCTAATTTAGTTCTTAGTTATGCCAACTCTTCATGGAACTCATCATGAGATGAATTTTCAATGGCTTGTATTGAGAAGGTACTCTTAGTCGTAGATGACGCTCTAGTGTTCCAAGCTTTGTTGTTCTTCGATATCTTCTCGAGCTTCTCCGCAATCTCTAGGAAGGTTATTGATCCATAAGATCCACTTGCAATAGTATCAAGCACCGCCTTACCATTATAATCCATTCCGCGGTAGAAGTATTCTTTGAGTGACTCATCATCGATGCGGTGGTTTGGCACGGCTCTCATGCAGCTTGTAAATCTATCCCAAGTACAGCTGACGGACTCTCCAGGAAGAGCCTTGAAGTTATTTAGTTTGTCCTTGAGATTCAGCTTTCTTGACGATGGGAAATATTTCTCAATGAAAACATTATGCAACTCATCCCATATGTATATGGAGTTGTACGGGAGCTCATTCAACCACACAGTAGCGTCTCCAGTTAGAGACAGTGGGAATACTCGTAGACCAACCATGTTCATATCAAGATTTGGATTCCCCACACTGCTTTTGCAAATGCTGGTCACCTTGGTCAAGTGAGCATGAGGATCTTCCGATGGTAATCCAGCAAAAAGTCCTCGAGCAGTCAACATCTGCATCAGACTGCTTGTGATCACAAATGTGAATCCAGGTGGTAGTGGAGGAACAACTAAGCACCAGTTGATCCTGTATTATTATGATCCACTTCAAAGTTGCGGTGAACATCAAGTGCAGGCTGCTGCTATACTTGAATCGCTTGTCAATTTCCAGGGACCTCTACAAGTTCAGAAAGTTGAACTCCAGGGACCTCTTGTCGCTCCTCACCGTTAGGAGCATTTTCTTGCCTATCTTGTTGCCCTGTTGTAGCCATTCTTCACAGAGTTCTTCTTAGCTTTGGATCGTAAAGAGTCAGGGGAATGCCTTGACTGCGTGTATTTGGCATACACTGGAACTATGAGGTGTAGAAAATAAAAAACAACAATAAAACGTAATTCCAGAAATAATTGACTAAAGTGCACTAACAAAATTAGTCTAATCTAAAAGCCTTATTCCCCAGCAGCGGCGCCAAAATTTGATATCGCCCAAATTACACCTCCCTAAGGAAGTATAAGCGGTCGCTGTCAAATAAAGAACCTAACAAGGGTTAGGGTCGGTCCCACGATCAATATGGTTCAGACTTAGGCTAATTAAGATTAGTTGTAGGTTTAGCCTAATTATCTCTAAAAGAAAGGGGGGGGGGGAATTAGATAAACTAATATTAAAACTACTAGAGAGGAATTAAAACAAATAAACAAATAGCAGAAATTATGCAGTTTGAGATATCAATATGAGAATGAAACTAGGGTTTATATGTTTCTCATAAGCTCTTAACTAGTAAACCTAACAATGTTAATTCTTTCTAATGTCTAGCATGCATGATCGGTAAGTTATGTATTCCTAAGTGATTGGTCCTCTAAATAGGGAATTTCACTACTCATACTGGTCATTCTACGTGTGTCGATTTACTAACCCTTACCTTTGACCCATATTAACCCACAGCTATTTCTAGGTTGGGTTATTAGATAGCGGACTATTCAACGCTAAATCTCTGTTGTGTAATCTCTTACTCATTCATTACTACCTGGTCTGACTATTAGGAACGAGGTGAGTTCTAACGTGGGTCCCCGTTAAAAAGCATTCTAAACGAAGAGATTAACAAAAACATGCATAAACACTATCAAGAATTTCAACATTATTAGTTTTACTTTTGTTAATTACTCATGGCTCCCACAACCCTAGTTGTGGATTTAGTTACTCATGCTTGTTTATTCACAATTCATATTAGGGTTTAAATAAATCATGAGCTTACAGTGATTATAGATGAATTCCACAATCTTCAATTGAAAATCAAAAGCAAATTGCATAAAACCAACGTCAAGAATTAATCTCCTCAAAAGATGAAAAGTAATTCCCAAAGCCAAAAGGTAATAATAAAAAATTAGTCAACCACATAAAAACGGAATTTACATAAGGTATATATAGAAAACAAATCCTAATTAGACTAGGAAAAGGAAGTCTGAGAAAATTCGGCCTGGGCAGAGTCATCTACAGTTGGCAACCTATGGCTCGTAGACAGACCTACGGCTCGTAGGTCCCAACCGTCATTCAGCAGTTAGAATAATTCCTGAGGGCTTCTTTCTACGGGGATGATCTACGACTTGTCATTCAATGTACGATCTGTCCTGTTCTTCCGTCATTCTAGTTCTGCAGGTGACCCTCTCTGAAGTTTTCTATGGTTGAGCATCTACGACTAGTAGCAGGATCTACATCCCGTCATCTTGGTCCGTCATTCCATACTTAGCCAATTCTTCAGGCTCCTGAACTTACGACCCTAACTGACGACTCGTCAATCAATTGACGGTCCGTAGTCTGTCTCGTACATTACAAAAATCTTACTGTTGTGGCATCAATCTTCTCAAATGCTCCAAAAGGCCTATTCCCTGCAATTTTAACACAAAAACTATTAAATCTAATAACAAACCACTTAAGTAACATGCAAAATTCCAAGTTTAATGCATCAAAAGTACCGTAAATTCACAGTACATCAAAACACTCTTAATTAAAATTGCCGGATGACTCCTACAGTTCTGACCTACGATCCGTAAGATTTCCTACGGACCATCCTGATCGACCGTAGAGTCAACTACTGGGAATCAACATCTTACCCAGTTTCCATAATTTGCTTCTACGAGTCGTCGACCATCCTACGATCTGTAGACCTCAAGTTCAAGTCCAAAATTTTATCAAGTCTGAATCAACTCTACAAAACCCTTCCTACAAGCCGTAGGAATTTCTACGGACCATCCTGGTGGTCCATAGGAAAAGTTCAGAAACTCATTTTCACCAAAACCTCGGCACTCTTCCTACGATTGCCTTCTACGGATCGTAGGCCCTTCTACGGTCTGTAGATAGGTCTCGTAGAATTTAACCAGTAGCCAAAAAATGAAACCTTCTCCAAACCAATTCAACATACTAATTTCTGAGGTTTTACAATATCTCCCCTTTAGGAACATTCGTCCTTGAATGAGACTCAAGCTAGCATATATAAAGTAAGGAAAGAGATCTAACAACCCAAAGTGAATTCTAATCACATCAAATGCACATAATCAAGGAGTAATCAACTCCAAGTTAAAACATAACTTTAACATGAGAATGACTAAAACATATGAATCTGAAAGAATAAACCATGAGGAATTTAATACCTCAAACTAGAATATAAGCGGAGGGAAAGAGACGAGGATACCGGGACATCATATCATCTTCGGCATCCCAAATAGCCCCCTCGACTAGTTGATTCCTCCACAGAACCTTCACGGACGTAACTTCCTTATTTCTCAATTTTTGGACTTGACGATCCAAGATTTCAATCGGAACCTCTTCATAAGAAAGATTTTCCTTAACTCCCAAACTTTTCAATGGCACAATAGAAGTAGGATCACCAACACACTTCTTCAACAAAGAGACATAGAACACTGGATGTAGTGATGCCAAATCAGAAGATAACTCTAATTCATAGGCCTCTTTGCCCATATGCCTCAAAATTTGATATGAGCCCACATACGGGGGACTAAGCTTCCCTTTCTTTCCAAACATCATCACACTCTTCATAGGTGAGATTTTTTAGTAAACTGAATCATCAACATCGAACTCAATATCTCTTCTTTTAACATCGGCATAAGACTTTTGTCGACTTTGAGCCATTTTAAACATATTTCTAATAAGTCGGACCTTCTCCATAACCTCATGCACCAACTCGAGCCCTATAAAAGTGACCTCACCAACTTCAAACTAACCAATAGGAGACCTACACCTCCTACCATAGAGAGCCTCAAAAGGAGTCATACCAATACATGAATGACAACTATTAATATAAGAAACTCTATTAAAAGCAAGTGATCATCCCAATTACCCTTGAAGTCAATCACACAAACTCTCAACCTATCTACCAACGTCGCAATAGTACACTCGACTTTCCCATTGGTTTGAATCTGAAAGATCGTAATAAGCTTGACTCAGGTACCAAGGCCTTTTTGGAAAGACATCCAAAACTGGAAAGTAAACTAGGTACCTCAGTCAGATATAATGGATAGGGGCACTTCGTGCAACTTAACCATTTCTCTGATATACAATTTAGCATAATCTTCCACTGAGTAAGAAGTCCTTACAGGAATGAAATGAGCTAACTTTGTCATACGATCCACAATGATCCAAATCGAATTGTGTTGCCACCAAGTGCGAGGTAAACTGGTAATGAAATCCATATTCAAGTCTTCCCATTTACAAGTAGGAATGCTAATGTCTTGAGACAAACTTCTCGATTTCTGATGCTCAACTGTCACGACCCAAGGTACTTCCTAGATCTGACATGGCGTACAAGACCCCGAGAGGCCTCATACAAGCCACTTAGCATACATTACATACAAGATAATAGAGAATAAAATTTCAAAAGAGAATTTCATATCAAAGCTTTTAAAAGAAACAACGGAAGTCTACATCTCATATCTCAAAGCCAATCTAATATAAGGAACAAGGTTTGGGACGTAACCCGATACAGTTCAAAACTGAAAGGAAATACATGAAAAAGAAATAAGAGCTAGGCTATATCCTCGGATGGATGAGGACTCACCAAGTCTTCTATCAACTCTCTAATCAAACTCTAGCCACGAGTGGAAAGTGAATTGCCACGTTCTACACCAAAGAAGTTAATGTAGGCAAGAGTATGCGTTAGCACAATTAAGTACTAAGTATGATAGCAATGCACATAAACACGTAAATCATGCTAGAGTGAAATATAATCATGACATGCAGTGGCCAAACTTAAAACATGATAAACATGTAAACATGAAACATAAAGCATATATCAAGGCCAAAGCAAGCTAAATCATCTTTTCTTTTCTTCATCATGAGAACACTTGTTCATTAACTTATGGGGAAAAGCCTTAACCGACATGTAAGACCATGTGAGCTATCAACATGGAATCTGGTGTCTACCCCACACCGAAAAGAGGTGTCCTACTTGCCAAGGTAATACCATGAACTTCTTATCTTATGTGGATCCACTAGCTAATGTCTACTTAAAGACAACATCCTATGGTGGCAACATAGTTTATGGGATAGAGATTGCTTTTCAACTAACGGGAGAGCTCCATCTAGAAAACCCGGCCTCTACTAACGGGAGAGCTTTCACTAGAAGACCCGACCTCTACTCTCGGGAAGGCTTCCATCTCAATATCCACTCGGTGCTAAGCATAATTCCCACAGATTAGTCATTAATGTATTCATAACATTATACATGGGGAGGTACAACTAGGGTTACCAATCCAAGCTAAAATCATATTTATAGACGTTTCATCTTCCATGGACCTTGTCCAAGCTTACATCATTAGAATAGCTCCTTAAGAACATGGATAATCTCCTCTTGTTCTTTTAAGTCATATAGGGAGTATTATATGAGAAAACCTTTCATAACTCAACCATAGCATCATCATATCATAACTTTGGTACTTCACTCTCAAAGCACCCTTAATTCATTATTAACTTCATATGAGACATGCATAAGTTCATTAGCTTCTTCTTACTTAGATTATCATGCTCATAATTCATAGTTCATAGAGTTTATATGGGTTCATGCAAGTTCAACTCATATCATGCAATTCAATGCAAGCCCATGCTTAGAAAGCCATAATTAAGACAATTTACCCATATTGAAGGAACTCACTTAATAAAGGAAAATCATGCTTTTGACTTGAACATGCTAAATTCATAAGATTATCCTCAATTCGTTCATACTTCATGCATAATTTCATAGAGAATTCATAACTTCATCAATTCATGGCTCATCCCAACAATCAAAGCATATATTATCAATTTGGGGAGAATTAGTTTGGGATCATGGGGATTCATATAATCTTTACATCAAATCATGTAATTCACGCTAATTCGTGCACTAAGTTACTTTATCAGGCTAGATCGTGCACTACAAATCATAAAATCAATAATTGAAATCATAATTGAAGAACCCATAATGATTGATCAAAACCCTAATTCAATTGGGTTAGAGTAAACCTTTGAAAATCACGAAGAAGAGGGAGGACCCATTGGAGGAAAGAACTCCTAATGGTGAACACTATCATACCTCAATGAAATCCACAAGAAGATTGGAGAAGATTGATGGTCTTAATGGAGGATCTTAACTTCTTCTTCTTTGAGAGTTGAGAGAGTTCTTTTAGAGAGACAAATATTTGAGAGATGAGAGTTTAGGAATGAATTAGAATGAGAGGAATTAGGCTTAGAAAGTATTTATAGGTCTTAGATTAAGGGTATAACCAACTTAGCTTTATAGGTAAACAATAAGGGAAAAGACCAAAAAGCTCTTAATTAAAAACTGTAGGGGCCAATTGACGGAGGGGACCTATGGTCCGTAGGTCAGATGACGGACTGTACTGTCCTTCCATCAAAAGATTCAGAAACTATATTTAGGGGACCTGCAACGACGACATCAATGTATGGCTCGTAGGTCCATGAACAGACCGTACATTGAAGTCATAGGTCAGCCTTCTGAGTCAAAAATTAAAACTAAGTCTGGGGGACACCTACGAGTCTTAGCTATGGACCGTCAATCGGTCTACGACCCGTCCTGCTACTCCATAGGTCAAAGTTCAGAAACTTAGAAATTCTGAAAGTTCACAGTGCCATTGACGGTCCCCACCTATGGCCCGTCAATCCATCTACGGCCCGTAGGTGGCCTCCGTAGGTCACTGTCTTCAGATGAGTTCTGAAAATTAAAATTCGTTGGAAGCTTGGGGTATCACAATATCTCCCCCTTGGGAACATTTGTCCTTGAATGAGAATCAAGACATCAAGAGAAGGGTAATAGACACAGACTAACAACCCAACCTAGCATGCAATCACATAAGTGCACATATCCGAGGAGGAAACATCAACTCCAAGCTAAAGCTTGATCAACACATCATATCATGAAGACTTTATGCAACTCATACTCAAATGCACATAATCATATAAGACTCTTCATGAACAGGCATAATCAAGGAATCGTGGAAATCAACTATGACACATGAGACCAAAAGAATGAACCATGAGGATCTAGATACCTCAAGCTAGAGTAGGATCGGAAGGGAAGAGATGAGGATATAGGGACATCATATCGGCCTCAGCTTCCCTAGTAGCACCCTCAACTAATTGATTCCTCCATAGAACCTTCACGGAAGCAACTTCTTTATTCCTTAACTTCCGGACTTGCTGGTCTAAAATCTCAACTGGAACTTCTTCATAGGAAAGACTATCCTTTATGCCAAGATTCTCTAATGGCACTATAGATGTCGGATCACCAACACATTTCTTCAACAATGAGACATGGAAAACCGGATGCACTGATGCTAAATCATTAGGTAAGTCAAGCTCATAAGCAACCTTACCAACACGTCTCAAAATCTGATATGGGCCTACATAACGGGGACTAAGCTTTCCTTTCTTGCCAAATCTCATTACATCCTTCATGGGTGAAATTTTCAAGTAAATCGAATCATCAATATCGAACTCTAATTCTCTTCTTCTAACATCGGCATAGGACTTTTGTCGACTTTGGGCCGTTTTCAACCTTTCTCTAATAAGCCAAACTTTCTCCATAGCCTCATGCACCAACTCTGGGCCTGTCAAAGCAACTTCATCAACTTCAAACCAACCTATAGGAGACCTACACCTCCTACCATAGAGAGCCTCAAATGGAGCCATACCAATGCTAGAATGGTAGCTATTATTATAAGCAAACCCAATCAAACGCAAGTGATCATCCCAAGTACCCTTGAAATTAAATACACAAGCTCTCAACATATCCTCCAAAGTCTGAATAGTATGTTCCCTTGCCCATCGGTTTGGGATTGAAAGGCCGTACTAAGCTTAACACGAGTACCCAGACCTTTTTGGAACGACTTCCAAAATTGAGAAGTAAATTGTGCACCACGATCGGAGATATGGATAAAGGCACTCCATGCAGCCTCACCATTTCCCTCAAGTACAACTTAGCATAGTCCTCCGCTAAATAAGAAATTTTGACGGGAATGAAATGGACTGACTTCATCTTTTTATCAACTACAACCCAAATCAAATCATATTGTCGCCTAGTACGAGGCAAACCAACAATAAAATCTATATTCACATCTTCCCACTTCTAAGTAGGAACAGTGATGTCTTGGGTCAAACCTCCCGTCTTTTGATGCTCAACTTTCACTTATTGACAATTTGGACACTTAGCCACAAATTTCGCAATATCCTTCTTCATTCCGTTCCACCAATAAATCTCCCGCAAATCATGGTACATTTTGGTAGCTCCTGGGTGGATGGAATATCAAGAACTATGGGCTTTCGACAAAATCTGTCCTCTCAAGTCATCAACATCGGGAACACATAAACAACTTTGATAACGAAGCACACCATCTCCCCCTTGGGAGAAAACCTCTATGGACTTCTTGAGTACCACTTCCTTTAGTTCAACCAAGTTAGGATCAAAATCTTGCTTAGCTTTCACATCATGCATAAAAGAGGATTCAGAACCATTGTGAATCGTAACACCACCCTTAGTGGAATCAATCAACCAAACACCCAATCGGGGTAGACTATGCACATCACGAACCAACTCTTTCTTACCATCCTCAACATGAGCAACACTATCCATAGACAATCGAGTAAGAGCATCCGCCACCACATTAACTTTACCGGGGTAATAGAGAACACTCATATCATAGTCTTTTAACAACTCAAGCCACCTTCTTTGGCAAAGAATAAGATCTTTCTATTTAAACACATATTGTAAACCCTTATGGTTGGTAAAGATATCCACATGTACCCCATACAAATAATGCCACCATATTTTTCAAAGCGAACACAACCGCTGCCAATTCTAAGTCATGAGTAGGATAGTTCTTTTCATGTACCTTAAGTTGCCTTGAAGCATAAGCAATAACTTTCCCATTTTGCATAAGAACACATCCTAACCCAATTCTTGAGGCATCACAATAAACTACAAAGCCATCGGATCCTTCCGGTAAAGTCAATATTGGAGCCGAAGTAAATCTATCCTTCAACTTTTGGAAACTCTTCTCACATGCCTCAAACCACATGAATTTAACCTTATTTTGAGTCAAAGCCGTCAATGGAGAAGAAATCGAGGAAAACCCTTCAACAAACCTCCTATAATAATCGGCTAAACCCAAGAAACTATGAATATCCGAAGGTAATAGAGGTCTAGGCCAATTCTTAACCGCATCCGTCTTCTTAGGATCTACCTCAATACCTTTATCGGAGACAATGTGACCAAGAAAAGTCACATATCATAACCAAAACTCACATTTACTAAACTTTGCAAATAATTGTTGGTCCATGAGGACTTGCAATACAATCCTTAAATGATTGGCGTGCTCATCCTCATTCCTTGAGTAGATCAAGATATCATCTATAAATACAATCACAAACATGTCGAGATATTGCTTAAACATCCTGTTCATCAAGTCCATAAATGCGGCTGGAGCATTTGTTAACCCAAAAGACATAACCAAGAACTCATAGTGACCATACCTAGTCCGGAAGGCCATTTTCGAAATATCATCTTCCTTCACCCTCAACTAGTGATAGCCCGAACGAAGGTCGATCTTAGAGAAATAACTAGCCCCTTGAAGTTGATTAAACAAGTCATCTATCCTTGGTAGATGATACTTATTCTTAATGGTAACCTTGTTCAATTGGCGATAATCAATGCACATATGGAGTGAATCATCCTTCTTCCTTACAAACAAGACCAGAGCACCCCATGGAGAAATACTTGGCCGGATGAAACCCTTATCCAACAAGTCTTTTAGTTGCTCTTTCAATTCCTTAAGTTCCGCCGGAGCCATTCCATAAGGAAGAATAGAAATAGGTTGTGTATCCGGGAGAAGGTCAATACCGAAGTCTATTTCCCGCTCGAGAGAAATACCGGGTAAATCATCGGGAAACACTTTCGGAAACTCATTAACAATGGGGACCGACTCAAGAGTAGGGGTTTCGAAATCTATATCCCTCACCCTAACAAGATGGTAAATGCAACCCTTAGAAATCATCTTTCTAGCTTTTAGACAAGAAACAAATTGACCTCGAAACATAGAATTCCCCCCTTCCACTCTAGGATAGGCTCATTTGGAAATTGAAACTTGACCATTCGGGTCCTACAATCAATAGAGGCATAACAAGCATGCAACCAATCCATCCCAAGGATAACATCAAAATCTAGTATATCTAGCTCTACGAGATCCAAAAGAGTAACTCTTGGGATAGGGAAAGAGGGCAATCTCTATAGACCCTCTTAGCTAAGATAGATTCTCCAATCGGAGTAGAAACATGAAAAGGATCTAGCAATATATCCGGAACAACATCAAACCGCATGGCCACATAGGGCGTCACAAAAGATAAGGTAGCACCGGGATCAAGCAAGGCATACACATCAAAATGGAAAACTCTTAACATACCGGTAACCATGTCAGGAGAGCTCTCTTGCTCATGACGAGCCTGAAGTGCATAAAACCGGTTTTGCTTCTGAGCATTCGAACCCGATCCTCTAGGTGGAGCTTGCTTATTCTCCCTTCCCTTGGCCATGAGAGATGGACAATCCCTCATCTTGTGACCACTCTTTCCACAACTATAACAACCATCCGTACCGGCTAGACATCTGCCCTCATGCTTTTTCCCACACTTGGCACAAGGAGCCAATAAAGAACCATCATTATTCCCTCCTTGAGACTTAGGGTTAGACACCCTATCATTGTTGAACTTCGGAGGAGCATTGGATGAGCCTTGGCCGGAGAACCTTTGCTGAAATCTAGGATGACCATGTCCATCGGACCTTGCATGCGAAAAGTTACCATCTCCGGTCCTAGCCCTCTTGGTCTCTCTAGACCTTTCCTTAAGCTTTTCTTCCTCAATTTGTTGAGCATACACCATAAGACGAGAAATATCCATATCATTAACAAGCATAGCAGTGTGGCATTCCTTAACCAGCTTTTAGGACACTCCTGAAACAAACTCACTCATTCTCGCCCTTGGATCGACAACGATGGAAGGAGCATATCGGGACAATTGTGTGAAATTCAAAGCATACTCTTTCACACTCATATTTCCTTGTCGAAGGTTGATAAACTCAAGCACCCTTGCCTCCCTCATCTCAATGGGAAGGAACCTATCAAGGAAAGCAACCTTGAATTTCTCCCAGTCAAGAGGACCCTCATTAACCACCCTCTCTCTCTTCCATTGATTGAACCAAGTTTTGGCAACACCCTTGAGTTGATAAGCGGCCAACTCCACCTTTTCTTTCGGCGTCACAACCATAATCATCAATACCTTCTACACCTCATTGATGAACTCTTGAGGATCTTCCTCAACCTTATAGCCATGAAATTCAGGAGGATTCATTCTAGTAAAGTCCCTGACTCTTGACGCAGCCGTACCCACATTTGGGTTTACGGGAGCCACTACCTCTCTATTGGCTTGGGCCGTCACGGCTTGAGCCAACACTTAGAAAGTAGCCCTAAACTCTGCATTAGTCACTTGTTCGGCCAAAAGGTCGCCCAAAACTTGAGGAGCTTGGGGAGGAGCTTCTTGATCCACGTTCTCTCCTATGTTTCTTCTAGCGTAAGCTCTTCAGGTTGCCATATCCTAAAACGCATAGGATAGGGATTATGAGAGAGAGTTATAGAGTTAAAGTCTATGGCACG
Organism: Solanum appendiculatum; assembly: GCA_018342035.1. Taxonomy (NCBI): domain Eukaryota; kingdom Viridiplantae; phylum Streptophyta; class Magnoliopsida; order Solanales; family Solanaceae; genus Solanum; species Solanum appendiculatum. The sequence goes on from JAGDQO010000730.1 coordinate 1,314,990, forward strand.
ACTTAGGAATAATGAAAGAAGTGGAATTTCTTAAACGTCTTATAGCCTCTCATTCATAACTATGGCGCGCTTTACACTCATGAACAAGACTCTACTTGACGCAGCTTATGAGACATCCTAGGATCTTTCTAAAACCTGGCTCTGATACCAAGTTTGTCATGACCCAAGGTACCTCCTAGATGTGACATGTCGTACAAGACCCCGAGAGGCCTCATACAAGCCACTTAGCATACATTACATACAAGATAATAGAGAATAAAAGTTCAAAAGAGAATTTCATATCAAAGCTTTTAAAAGAAACAACGGAAGTCTACATCTCATGTCTCAAAGCCAATCTAATATAACGAACAAGGTTTAGGACATAACCTGTCACGACCCAGGGTAGCCCCTAGATGTAACACATCGTACAAGACCCCGAGAGGCCTCATACAAGCCCTTAGCATACATAACATACAAGATAATAGAGAAGTAAGAGTTTAGAAGAGAATTTTATATCAAAGCTTTAATCAAAACAGTGGAAGTCTACATCTCATGTCTCAAAGCCTTCTAACATCATAGAATACGAAAAAAAGTGATAGGGACGCAGCCCAATACAATATCCAACATAAGGAAAGACATCAATGTAACATCCAACTAGGCTATGTCCTCGGATGGATGAGGACTCACCAAGCCTTCTTCTCAACTTTAGTCAATGCTCTAGCCACGAGTAGAAGAACTGCCACGTCCTACACCAAAGAAGTTGATGCAGGCAAGAGTATGCATTAGGACAATTAAGTACAAAGTATGATAGCCATGCATATAAACTCATAAAATATGCTAGAAACTGAGATAATAACATGACATGCAATTGGCTAAGCTAAACATGATAAGGCATATAAGCAAATAGCATAAAGCATAAACCATGGCCAAAGCAAGCTAAATCATCTTTCTATTATTGTTCTTTTCTTTACTTTACTCTTAGTAACCCATGCACCATTGTGCAAGCTGTAGTGTGGGAAAAGCCTCAAACCGATCTGTAGACCATGGAATAACTCAACATGGAATTCGGTGTCTGCCCTACACCGAAGAATGGCCATTCTACTTGCCAAGGTAGAATCCTGAACCATAGCCTACGTGGATCCACTAGCTAAGCTGATATGGGCCTGTTAAAGACCACCTATAGGGGCACATAGGCATAGGACATATGGGGACTTGTCACCCGTCCACTCGGTTCTACGCATAATTCCCACTATACAATCAGTAATATGATATCCATGGAAGGGCACAACTGGGGTTGCCAATCCAAGCTAAACATGACTTCACATCTTAAGGACTAGTCCAAGCTTACACCCCTAGAATAGCTTCTTTAAGCTCTTGATTCAATTTTAGTTAAGCAAACCTTTTAACAAGTTATGAATCATTTACAATGTAAGAAAATCTTTCACAAGCTTAGGTGGAGTATTATATGAGAAAACCCTTTCAAGACTCAACATCATCATATCATAGATTTCATATAAAATGTGCTAGATTCTAGAAGCTTCTTTCTTCATGATTCTATCATGCTCTTTCTTCATAGCTAATGGGTTCATATTGCCTTTATTTTAAACCATGCAACTCGATGTAAGCTAGCTCTTAAAAGTCATTATCAAGGCAATTTAATCATACGTGAAGTAACCCACATAAAAGAGGAAAATCATGCTTTTTACTTGAACATGCTAACTTCATGCAGTTAACCCCAATTCATGCTCAATTTCATAGATAATCCATCAATTTCATCAATTCATATTTCAACCCAACAATCAAAGCATAGATTATCAAATTGGGGAGAATTAGCTTGGGATCATGGGGGTTCATGCAATCGTTACATCAAATCATGTAATTCATGCTAATTCGTGCACTAAGTTAATTTATCACTCTAGATCGTGCACTAGGAATCATAAAATCAATAATTGGAATCATACTTGAAGAACTCACAATGATTGATCGCAAACCCTAATTCAATTAGGTTAGAGTAAACCTTGGAAAAATCATGAAGAAGAGGAAGGGCCAATTGGAGGAAAAGACTCCTAATGGTGAACACTATCATACCTCAAAGCAATCCACAAGAATTGGAGAAGATTGAAGGTCTTCAATGGAGGATTCAAGCTTCTTCTTCTTCCTTGAGAGTTGAGAGAAAATATTTGAGAGAGGAGAGTTTTGGAATGAATTCGAATTAGGCTTCGAAAGTATTATAGGTCTAAGATTGAGGGTATAACCAACTTAGCTTAATAGGTAAACAATTAGGGAAAAGACCAAAAAGCCCTTAATTAAAAACTAACGGGGCCCATCTACGGTCAGGACCTACGGTCTGTACATACATTGACGGACCGTTCTGTTGAACCGTCAAAAGATTCAGAGAGTTGGTTTCTGGGGACCCTGCAACGACGCTTCAATCTACGGTTGGTAGGTCTATCTACGGGCCGTACACCACTACTGTAGATCACTGCCTGAGGTTCAAGAATTTGGCCAAGTCTGAAGGACTTATACGGTTACTTTCTACGGACCGTCAACTGAATTAGAACCGTCCTTCTACCCGTAGATCAAACTTCAGAGACTGAGAATTACTAAACTTGACAGAGCCATTGACAGCTCATCACCTACGGCCCGTCAACCTGACTACGGCCCATAAGTGGCCTCCGTAGGTCACTGCCTACAGGTAAATCTTGCATTTTTCATTCCTTGGAAAGCTGGGGCATTACAATATCTCCCCCTTGGGGACATTCTTCCTCAAATGAGAACATGGACATCATGAGAAGGGTGAAAGACTCTTACTAACAACCCAACCTAACATGCAAGCATATAAATGCACATATCCGATGAGAAAACATCAACTCCAAGCTAAAGCATGCTCAATACTAAATTCATGAAGACTTTATGCAACTCATACTCAATGCACATATATCATACTAGACTCTTCATGATCTTAGCATCATGCCACCTTTTAACTTTCTCCTTATATAGTGTGGAGCTTTCATAGGCCTGCAAACGAAATTCATCCAGCTCAAGGATTTGGTGTACATGGTCTTTGGAGGCTTCATCCCAATTCATATTTATCTTTTTCAATGTCCACAATGCTTTGTGTTCTAACTCAACTAGAAGATGGAAAGCTTTCCCAAACATTAACTTGTAGGGAGACATCCCAATGGGAAATTTGAATGCCGTAAGGTAGGTCCAAAGTGCATCATCATGCTTGCTAGACTAGTCAGTACGATGGACATTCACTGTTTTGGCCAAGATGCTCGTTATTTCTCAATTAGACACTTCGACTTGTCTGCTGGATTGTGGATGGTATGGTGTTTCTACCTTGTGTTTGACCCCATATTTAGAGAGGAGGGCTACAAATTGACGATTGCAAAAATGTGATCTGCAATCACTTATAATGGCCCTTGGGGTACCAAATCTTGTGAAGATGTTCTTTTTGTGGAACTTTGTAACACTTCGTGCTTCATTGTTTGGTAATGCTATCGCTTCTACCCATTTGGAGACATAATCAACTGCTATAAGGATGTACTTATTCCCAAAAGAGCTAGGAAAAGGACCCACAAAATCAATCCCCCAAACATTGAACAATTCAATCTGAAGGATTTGTGAAAGTGGCAAATCATGTCTCCTAGATATACTCCCTTGTAGTTGACATTGGACACAACATTTGCAAAATGCGTGAGCATCCCTAAACAGTCTAGGCCAATAGTAGCCACATTGTAAAACTTTAGAGGTTGTACGAATGCCCCCATGATGACCACCTGTTGGCGAGGCATGCCATGCTTCAAGGATCTCATTCACTTCCACTTTAAGTACACAATGCCGAATGATGTTATCAGCATATTCTCTAAAAAAGAAAGGTTTATCCCATATATACTTCTTCACATTAAATAGGAATTTTCTCTTTTGATGGCTACTCAAATCATTAGGTAACAACCCACACACAATAAAATTTGCAAAATCAGCATACCAAGGAACGGAGGGTGTAGATATTACCATTACCAATTCATCCGAAAAAGCATCATCAATGTCTTTCTCTTCATCCACTTTAGCATCTGCCTCCAACCTTGAAAGATGGTCAACTACTTGGTTTTCTCACTACTTCCTATCTTTCACCTCGAAGTCAAACTTTTTGAAGAAGTAAAACCCATTGAATTAGCCTTGGCTTATCTTCTTTCTTAGCCATTAGGTACCTTAAAGTTCCATGGCCTGTATGAACAACCACTTTGGTACCTAACAAATATGCTCGAAACTTCTCAAGCCCGTATACCATCGCCAACAACTCTTGCTCCGCTATGGTGTAATTCTTTTGAGCAGAATTTAGCATTTTGCTAGCATAATAGATAGGATGAAAGAACTTGTTTTTGCGTTGCCCAAGAACAACTCCTAGAGCAAAACCACTAGCATCGCACATCATTTCAAAAGGGAGATTCCAATCGGGGCGAATGATTATTGGGGATGAGATAAGTTTCTCCTTGAGTGTTTTGGAAGACACCATGCAAGAGTCATCGAAAACAAATGTGCTTTCTTTCTCAAGGAGTCTACACAATGGAATAACAATCTTGGAGAAATCTTTAATGAACCGTCTATAAAACCTAGCATGACCAAGAAAACTCCTCACACCTTTTACCAAAATTGGGGGAGGTAATTTCTCGATTACTTGGATTTTGGCTTGATCAACTTCAATACCATCTCCAGATATTTTATGTCCAAGCACGATTCCCTCTTTCACCATAAAGTGATATTTCTCCCAGTTAAGGACCAAGTTTGAATCCACGCACCTTTTTAACACCATTTCTAAATGCCTAAAACATTCTTCAAAAGAATCCCCAACGACAGAGAAATCATCCATGAATGCTTCCATGGAATCCTCTACCATATCGGCAAAGATTGAGAGAATACATCATTGAAAGGTAGCCGAATCATTACATAGCCCAAATGGCATTTGCTTGAATGCGAATGTGCCATAAGGGCATGTAAACGTTGTCTTTTCTTGATCCTCTGGTGCAATGAAGATTTGGTTGTACATGGAATATCTATCAAGAAAGTAATACCACCCCTTTTCGGCAAGCCTATCAAGCATTTGATCAATAAAGGGCAAGGGGAAATGATCTTTTCGATCCAAGAATTAAGTTTTCGATAGTCTATGCACACACGCCACCCGGTGACAGGTCGAGTGGCAACTAATCCAGTTTTTTCATTGGAAACTACCGTGATACCACCTTTTTTCGGCACACATTGCACCGGGCTTACCCATTGGCTGTCTGCAATTGGAAAGATAACTCCCGCATCTAACCATTTGATAATTTCCTTCTTCACAACTTCTTGTATTGGAGGATTTAATCTTCGTTGGTGTTCAATGCTTGGTTTACAATCTTCCACCAAATTTATTTTGAGAGTGCATATGCCCGATGAAATACCCATAATATCGACAATTGACCACCCTAAGGCTTTAATGTGCCTCTTCAACACTATGATTAATAACTCCACTTGACATTATTTAAGATTACTTTCAATTATTACCGGAAGTGTGTTATCAGCCCCCAAGAAGGCATATTTGAGATAAGGTTGGAGCTCTTTCAACTCATATTTCAGTGGTTCAATGATGGATGGTTTGGCCGGTGGTGCTTCTCGACTAGATAAATCAAGGTAGAGTTTAGCTTGGAAAGAATTGTGTGAACCCACACCTACAAGAGCAGCCACAATCTCATCATAATCGCTAGTCTCATCTTGATCATAATTAAGTAGCACTTGAGCAAACGGTTCCCTACAATAGGCTGCATTTCCAATACTTGCTATCGCTTCGTTGATTTGATCCAAATGAGACACAACATGCATATCACTTGGGTATTTCATTGATTTGTGAATGTTGAAGCTAACTATTTCGTCGTTAACTCAGAACTTCAACTCACCACCTTCCACATCAACCAAAGCTTTACCCGTAGCCAAGAATGGTCTACCAAGAATAACCGGCATTTTGACATCAATTTCACAATCAAGCACCACAAAATCAGTGGGGAACACAAATTTGTCAACTTTTACTAGCACATCATAAACCACACCCACCGGTTTCTTTATTGAACGATCTGCCATTAGAAGTCTCATGTTTGTTGGTTTTGGTTTCTCAAGCCCAAGTTTATCAAATTCAATTAATGGCATCAAATTTATGCTTGCACCAAGATCACATAAAGCTTTTGCAAAAGTTCACGTACCAATAGTGAATGGAATCGTGAAAGCTCCTTGGTCATCTCTCTTGAGGACATCATTCTTTGCCATTGTTGCACCACATGTTTATGAGAGTTCAATTGTTTCACAATCTATCACCCTTTTTTTAGTCATCATTTCTTTCATGTATTTAGCATAACCTGGAATTTCGATCAAGGTATCAACCAATGGGATATTCACTTTCAAATCTTTCACTATTTTCACAAACTTTTGGAATTTTGCATTGTCATTTTTCTTCTTCAATCTTTGAGGGAATGGGGTGTAATCTTAATTTGCGGTAGATGAAGCCTCAACACCACTTTTTGTCACATTTGTCATTGGCTCACCTTTCGCTTCTTTTTCTTGAACTTGATCCATGTCTTTAGGTGATTTGTTATCGGCAACCACCCCTTGATCATTTGATTTGTCGGGCCTCGTTACTTCTTGCAATGCCTTACCACTTCTAGTAACAACAGCTAAAATTTGGATCGAATCTCTTGGATTCTCCTTTGCATGAGATGTTTCACACTCATAGAAGTTAGGATACACAAGAGCGGTCAGTTGTCTTCTCTTTTCTTCAAGTGTTTTGATGGACGATGCATGTGAGACCACCGTAGTAGACAAAGCTGAAACGTCATTCTTCATTCCTTGCAAAATCATATCTGCCCCCTCCACATTGTTTAAAATTTTTGTCAACAAGTCAACAATTTGTATCTTCCTCGGTTCATGTGAAATGAAGGGTTGCTCATTTCTAACTTCTTCCCATTCTCTTTCATGATACCTATCATTATTACCATTGGTCCAACCTTAATTTCTGGCAAGTTTTTGATAACTTGGTCGGAAACCCTCCGATCTTCCACTTCTCATGTACACCTCATCATCATACACCACACTGGTAAATTGCATTTATCGAGTCCGTTCCTCCTATGATAACATGCTCGAATAAAAGTTCAATTTCAGCGGTTAACCTAGCAATGCTTTTGTCATGCTCTTGGTTCGTTTCTTCTTGTTCCTTGAATGCCCCAAAATGTGGAAGGGACACATAATCATCACTCGTACACCACCACTTCTCATGTACACCTCATCATCATACACCACACTGGTAAATTGCATTTATCGAGTCCGTTCCTCCTATGATAACATGCTCGAATAAAAGTTCAATTTCAGTGGTTAACCTAGCAATGCTTTTGTCATGCTCTTGGTTCGTTTCTTCTTGTTCCTTGAATGCCCCAAAATGTGGAAGGGACACATAATCATCACTCGTATACCAAGCTTGATTGATTTTTGTCATCTCATCAAGCAACCTTGTCGCCTCAGTAAATGGTTGTCTGATGATACCTCCTTGCAAAAGATGATCAACCAACCCCTTATTTAGAACATAAGGACTGTGGTAGAAATATTGCAATAGCAGCTCATTCGGGAAACCATGCCTAGGACATTGTAACAAGACTCGCTTGAAATGTATCCAAGATTTATGTGCAGGTTCCCCACTCATTCTTTTGAAAATTTGGATGTTCATTCTCAACTTCATAACTCTAGACAGAGGAAAGAACCTCTCAAGGAAAGTTTCAATCAACCCTTCCCATGAGGTAATAGACAGCCTTGGCAGTTCAATCAACCATCTAGTTACCTCCCCAATTAGAGAAAGAGGAAATAACCTTAGCCTCATTGACTCTTGTGAGATGCCTTTTGCTGAAAAAAGCTTACATACACTTGCAAATTTACGGAAATGCTCATTAGGATCTTCGTGTTCTAACTTCCAAATAATCCTTCCGCTTTGATGAGCTTCAACATTAATTTGGTTATGACAAAAGTAGTCTCCTTGTGCACCGGTGGTAGACAAATTGCTCCCACCTCATTGGTGGTGTGAGAAACCACCTCATCGTCTCTTCTAACATCATTGTCTTGTCCATGGTAGCTAGAATCATTACCATGATGCATACTCATTTCATCACCTATCAAGAGATCACCACAAAAATTCCAAGGGTAAGACTGTTCAACTACAAAACAAATTATTATGCAAATTACTTCTTAAACTAATTTCCTAACTGCCATTCCCCAGCAGCGGTACCATTTTTGATAACACTCAAATCACTCTTCAAAACTAATTAAAAGAGTGAGCGGCCGTCATCAATAAAAACCAAACAAAGAGTTGGGGTCGAATCCCACAAGAAATGATATACGGTTAAGAATTTAATTAGAGAATTAACAAGCAATTAATTCAATTGGAGTTGAAATAAAAAACAAATGGGTGGAGAAGTCCACCAACTTTAATAGCAATAATTCAGACACCCAATTAATGATATAGAAATAATCGATGATTCACAAAACTAAAGGACTCTAAGGGTGTGGGGATTAAATGTTGCTTGCACTTGGGGTATAGTAGAATTGCTCGTTACAACAAATTAATCACAAATAAACTAGGTCATCATCATTGCCACTAATCTTATTTCGATCTCAAAGCATCCTTGCATAGAATATCATTTCAATCTCATCAATATGCCATTCAAAACAACCCAAAATTTTAGAACTGCAATCAAGTAACCTAAACTACAACTATTGAACAGATTATCCACTTATATTGGTCTTTTTCGAGCACCATTACAAGATCGAAGCTAGAATTAAGTTGGCCACCTCAACTCATGAATTAATCACACAACAATTAATCAAATTATTAATTAACAACCATAAACAGAGCAATTCAACAAACCCACTAAATTAAATCAACACTCAATCCCATAATCACACTCCAAGAGTTTGGGGTTTTAGCCACACATTGCAAAGTGTAAATAGATTATACCTTGCATGAAATTAGCCATGGGTAGCATGAATTTGAGTATTTAATAGAAAACCCACTTCAAATTCAACCTCAATTTCCCAAATTCAAGTTTACACAATCGAAAGCTTCAACAATAAATATGTTCTTGCTCAATGGAAAATGTTTCTCTCTCTACAATGTTCAAAATATTTCTCTCAATTTTTCCACAATCTCTTTCTCTCTCCTCTGGCTATTTATAGTTTCCCAATATTTTACCCAAAAATTAGTTATATGTCCCTTTCGGTGACGTTAGCTCAGTTCGCTCACTGCATTCGGTGAATCACCCATCTTCCTTTGGTTCACCTTTTTCTTACTTCAGGCTTCAAGTGTTTGAGTCTCATTAGGCAATCCCATTTGAGTTCGTTTTTGTAACTTTGGCGAATAACCGATTTCCACTTCGTATTGCCCTTTGAGCCATCATTTTATCTATCAGCACTGTCAGATTCGGCGACTTCTATTCACTTCACCTTATGTATTTTAGCAGATCGCCCTTCTTGCCTCACTTTGCCGATCTTGAGGGCTAACTTAATGCACTGTCAACTTAGGTGGTCTTAGATCTCTTTGGCAACTCGCCCTTCTTGTTCGGCGACCTACAATGCGTAGTTTTGCACTTCTTTTTGTGTTTTTGGCCATTCTTTCAAACATCAGTCCTTGCCTTGTCCAATTGCCTTCATAACTGCAAATCATCAACATTCCATCAGAGTAGGACAAAACTAGGTATTGAGGACACTAATTATTGAACAATATGGACCTTAAATGAGTGCAAATCTACTACTCATCACATTATAATACGCAACCAACCCGTCGGAACCTTCCAGTAATGTCAAAATCAGAGTGGAGGTAAGCCTATTCTTCAACTCTTGGAAACTCTTCTCACACGCTTTCGACCATAGGAACTTAACATTCTTTTGAGTTAATGTAGTCAAAGGCGAAGCAATTGAGGAGAATCCCTCAACGAACCTTCTATAATAACCAACCAAGCCCAAGAAATTCTGAATATTCGAAGGAGAAAGAGGTTTAGGCCAATTCTTAACAGCTTTCTTCTTCTTAGGATCAACCTCAATACCCTTACCGAAAATAATGTGGCCAAGAAAAGCAACAGACCTCAACGAAAACTCACATTTACCAAACTTTGCAAAAAACTTCCGGTCCTTGAGTACTTTCAAAACAATCCTCAAATGCTCGGCATGCTCATCCTCACTCCAAGAATGAATCAAAATATCATCGATGAACACAATCACAAATATATCAAGGTATTGTTCAAACACCCCCTTCATCAAGTCCATAAAAGCATCCAAAGCATTTGTCAACCCAAATAACATCACAAAAGACTCATATTGACCATACCGAGTTCAGAAAATGGTCTTTAGAATGTCACATTCCCTTACCCTCAATTGATGATAACCCGATCGAAGATTAATCTTTGAGAAGAAACTAGCATCTTGAAGTTGATCAAACAAGTCAGCAATCCTTGGAATAGGATACATATTCATTATAGTGACCTTGTTCAATTGACGATAGTCAATACACATGCAGAGTGAACCATTCTTCTTTGGAACAAACAACTCCGGAGCACCCCATTGAGAGATACTAGGTTGGATGAAACCCTTATCCAACAAGTCTTTCAATTGTTTCTTTAAATTTCTTAAGTTTTGCCAGAGCCATACGATAAGGAGGAATAGAGATAGGTTGCATATCTTGATGAAAGTCAATACCAAAGTCTATCTTCCTTTCGAGAGGAACACTAGGAAGATCATCAAAAAATACTTCCAAAAACGCATGCACAACCGGAACTGACCCAAGAATAGGGGTTTTGGAATCCATATCCCTAACCCTAAAAGGATGATAAATGGAACCCTTAGAAATTATTTTTCTAGCCTTTAGGCAAGATATAAACTGACCCTTAGGCGCTGAATTCCCTCATTTCCATTCAAAGATAGGTTCATTTGAAAATTGAAATTTGACCACCGGGGTTCTACAATCAATAAAAGCATAACAAGAGTGAAGCCAATCCATCCCAAGAATAACATTAAAGTCTAACATATCAAAAATTACTAAATCAATATGAGTGACTCTAAAAAAGACCAAAATGGGACAATTTCTATGGACTCGCTTAGCATCAATAGAATCATCAACAGGAGTAGAGACTGAAAAAGGTTCTAAAAGAATATCTGCACAAACATTACATCTCATAGCCACATAAGGAGTCACAAAATATAATGTAGCACCCGGATCAAGAAAATCATATACATCAAGACGAAAGACTTTCAACATACCGGTCAAAACATCCGGAGAATACTCATAATCATGTTGAGTCTGAAGAGCATAGAACATGTTTCTATGAAGAGAACCCAAACCAGAGCCACTAGGCTAAGCTTGCCTACCATCCCTACGTTTGACCATTCTCAATGGATAATCCCTCAATTGGCGACCACTCTTCCCACAACCTTAGCAATTATCCATCCCGGCTAAGCATTTCCTTAGTGCCTCTTGCAATACTTTTGGAAATTGTAAACTGAAGATCCGTTACCAATACCTCCGTGAGGATTAGGGTTAGATACCCTATCTTTTTTGAACTTTGGAGACAAAACATTAAAAGAACCTTGACGAGAGAGCTTTGGCTGGAATTGAGGATGACCATATCCACTGGACCTAGAATGAGAAAAGTCACCATCACCGGTCCTTGCCCTCTTTGACTCCCTTGACTTCTCCTTTAGATTTTCCTCTTCAATTTGTTGGGCATGTATCATCAAACAAGAGATATCCATCTCCTTGATCAATATTTCAGTTCGACATTCTTTGACCACCTTCTCGAACACACCCAATACAAACTTGCTGATCCTTGCTCTAGAGTCGGCAACCATAGTAGGAGCATACTTATACAATTAAATGAACTTCAATGCATACTCTTTCACACTCATGTTTCCTTGTCGAAGATTGATGAACTCAAGCACATTTGCTTCCCTCATCTCAAGGGAAAAGAAACAATCAAGAAAAGCCCCTTTGAATTTCTCACAATCAAGAGGACCAACATCAATTCCCCTCTCCTCCTTCTATTGATTGAACCACACTTGAGCAACACCCTTAAGTTGATAAGAGGCCAATTCTTCCTTCTCTACTAGTGTAACTCCCATAATCTCCACTATCTTATGAATTTGCTTGATGAACTCTTGGGGATCTTCCTCAACTTTCGACCAATGGAACTCCGAATGAATCATCCTTGTGAAGTCCCTCACCCTTATCATCGTTGTACCCACAATTAGGTTCATGAGAGGAATGGCCTCACTATTAGCTTAGGTCATCATAGCTTGACCCAACACTTGGAAAGCGGCTCGGAGCACAGCATGTGACACTTGTTTGGCCAAAGGGTTGACCGGAGCTTGAGGAACCTTGGGATCCATATTGTTACCCACATTCATTCTTACGTAAGCTCTTGAAGGAGGCATTTCCTGAAAAAGCATCGGACAAGAGTTAGGAGAGAGACATTTATATAGTTTAATTCTATCGAATGACTTTATAGTAGTGAATGAAGTAAAGGTTCCTAAATGCCTTATAGCCTCCTATTCATGAATCTGGCGCACTTCACACTCATGAACAAGTCTCTACTCGGTGGGGTTTGTTAGACATCATAGGACTTTTCTAAATTCTAATGCTCTGAATACCAAGTTTGTTACGACCCAAAGTACACCCTAGACGTGACATGAAAAATGGAATCCCAAAAGACCCTAAACAAGACACTTGATATAAGCAATACTAGGAGTTTTTAAAAAAAAGACAAGGTAATATTCACAATCAACATCATTGATTTACCAAAGAAAATGAGTAGCGAAAACATCTATGTCTGACATAAGCCTTTACTATCATAGTACATGACTAGGACTAACCCCTAGCTCACAAAGTAAGTTTGAAACTGAAAAGACAAGAAAATAAATCAACATAAGTGGTATGGCCCTCAGAACATGAGGACTCACCAATCCAATCAAGGCAGAATCAATCCACTAGCCACGTGCGTGTGGAGGAACGTTAGATTCTAGATTAAGAGATAATATAGGCACAAATATGTATTAGTACGATAAATGTACCAAGTATGGGGAAATGCATGAAAACATAAATATGATATCATAATGGGTTAGAAACATGGATATGCAAAACCAAGTAAAGACATAGTGAAGTTTTAAAGCTAAACCTTAAAGCGTATACAAGGTCAATGCATCTTTAAATGATAAAGAAAGCTTTCAAAAAACCTTTGAAGAAACTATAATTCATTTGTGAGATATTTACCGTTAACGTATAATAAGACCTTGTGAACTATAACACAAAATTTGGTGTAGTCCTCGAACCAAAAAGAGGGGTTTCTATTTGCCAAGGTAAGGACCTTTACATTCATTCTTTGGTAAAGTGGATCCATTAGCTTACGTCATTTAAGACAATCTTATAGGGAAACGTAGTTTGGGACAAGGAGATTGCTTCTAGAGACCTGTCCTCTACTAACGAGAGAACCTCCATCTCAAAGTCCTCTTGGTGCTAATTAAATACCAACGGAAAAGACATAATCATAATCATAGTAAAATACTTGGAAAGACAACAATTAAAGACTACCAACCCAATCATAAGTTCATACTAGAATGGCTCTTTTCAAAATCATGATTTCATAAACTTGTTCATAAGATTCTTCCTTGCTAAGTGTCTAAATAATGAGTCCTTTCATATGTGAGAAAACTTTTTACAAATCATTGACACTTTATCTTAAAAGCATCCTTTAGCCATAAATCCTTACTTTCATAAAACATGCATAGATTCATAATCATAATCCATAAGTTCATAAGCATAATCCATATCCATAAAGTAGGCATAGGCATGTGTTCATGTGAAATCAATGAAAGTGATGTAATTGTATCAAATCATGCATAATAAGATTGAATATAAGTAATTGAATCACAATAACTTGAACCCATGGAGAATAACATGAAACCCTAAGGGAATTGGGTGAAATTAATTTGAGATTTGAAGTTTTTTTTCGAACCCAATGGATGAACGGGATCCATTGGTGAATTCTCAAATACCTTAGCAATCAAAGTCCAAAAGCAATGGAGGAAGAAACCTTGAAGCCCTTGAAACCCTAGTCTTTCACTTTGGAGCTCTTGAGAGAATTTGGAGAAGAAACCCTTGTGAGATTTTGAGTCTTTTTGGTGAATGAGTAGAATTTGAAGAGTAAAAGTAGTTATAGGACTTAGATATAGGGTTAAAACGACGTAGTATAGGGGTTGAATGAGTAGGAAATGACCAAAATACCCTTAATTAAAATTGGTAGATGACTCCTACGGTTCCGACCTACAGTCCTTAAGACTTCCTACGAACCGTCATGGTTAACCGTAGAGTTAAGTACTGGGACTCAACATTTTTCCCAATTTCCATGATTTACTTCTACGAGTCTTTGACCATCCTACTATCTGTAGACCCCTTCCGTAGACCCCAAGTTCAAGTTCAATACTTTACCAAGTCTGAATCAACTCTACGGAACCCTTCCTAAGAGCCATATAATTGAACCAGTAGCCAAAAAATGAATCCTTCTCCAAACCAATTCAACATACTAATTTCTGAGGTGTTACACAACTCCAAATCAAAAGTTGTTGATTCCGCGTTTTTTGCTGATGTAGAAAGCATCCTTGATGTTATCTTTTGAAGCCTTGGACTAGTCACAAGGAGTAAAGTAAACATGTTAGGACAACAAGCATTTCAAGTGTCATCGGCATCAACTCGTGTTTTTGAATCTTCTTCCTCGAAAGAAGAAAGATCCTCTCACAATGCATCTGAATGAGGGAGCCACATTATTAAATGGATTAAAAAGACTCTAGATCAACTTAGTTAAATGAACGTTCTTTCAACATTTGTATTTTCCTTTCTCGTTAAGAGAACATAACTTCCTCCCGTGTGAAAGTTCTCTAGATCCAAGAACTTTGTCTTGAAGGAAGATGATGGTACTTCAAGCGATAGGTCTTTTCTACTTACACCACATGTGTAACACTTCATACCTTATGAAAAGGACTTGACCCATTTTACAAGTATAAACACGTCCAAACCTTGAAAATAGGATAACATGTATTAATCTAGGAGTATTTTTATGTATAATGCCAGTGTACAAGTATTGGAGAGTCAAGCCATTAAAGACAAAATTCTAGAAATTTGAAGTGAAGTACAACCATTACATATGCTATGCATCTCGTACAATAATCTATAGACAACACCGTCTAACTACAATCAAGGCAACACAATCCACAGATCGTAAAATGGATTTATGATTCATAAGTTGGCTCGCGGGAGGTCTATGTTTTGAAACTTCAAAGACTCAATGTATGGGGACATGTATGGCCATAAAATGGATATACAAACCATACATTGCATCATGGTTGATACTTCCCCAAAATTGAGCAGTTGGTTAAGGAAGGTTGTCTATGTACGACCAATTTTATGTAATTAATAGTCTTCTAAACATGAGTGTGATTGTAATAAAAAACTTAGAGATAACATTTCATATAGAGTTTGATTGTAATACAAATATTTAAAGATAGCCTTTCCTATAGCTTACATTATGTGGACTCTTAAAGTCCTCATCTCTTAGATATTGTCTTTAGCTTTTATATATACGCCTGTGATATTATATATTGAGTTAGAAATTCATATAAGAAATACAAAACAGAAAAGTTTGTGCTTTTATATGGTATCAGATATCCATGTCTAGCTCCTCCATTATTTCTCCTACTTCGTCTTATGTTACCTCCATTTTTTCTACTTCATCTTCTCTTAGTCATGCTTATCATTTTATATGTATCAAATACTACTTTACTAATTAATTATTTTTTCTTACTCAACTTCTTCCATTATTGTGAGAACAAAACCTGATCTACTATGTCGATGGTACCTACCCTTGTCTGCCTTCAATAATTGTTAGTGAATGATTGATTTTCCCACAATCAAATCCAAGTATGGTAAGTGGATTCAATTGGATGAGTTGATATTAGGTCTTCCTGTTTCTTCTCTTTCTGAAGAAACTCTTCCTCTTCTTATTGTTCTCTCCACTGCGCAATAGGTTTGCGACACACTTGCTAATGCACTTTATTCTCCCTTCAATACTTGTATTCTTAACCTTCATATGTCACTCCAAAATATAAAGCATGATGATCTCTATGTGTCTCAATATCTTCAAAAACTAAAATTGATCTCTGATGAACTTTTTGCCGCTAGAAGACCTCTTTCTTTACATGATCTTAATATCTACATTTCTATGGGTCTTTGTCCCGAGTTTAAAGTCTTTTTTCCTCATTGTTTGCAATAGGACCCACTACTTACTCCTAACTTTGGAGTCTATTGCTTAGCCATAAATTTTATTCATTCTCAAACCACTAATTTCATTGTTATTTCCCACTCCATCCCTTGAAACTAATGCCTTTATCATCTTTAGTCAAAAGGTAAACACTTCAGAATGTTCCTACAATAATTCAAATAGGGGTGGTTGGAGACAATCTTGGTGGAAGGGTTGTTGAGGAGGTCACACCTCTTATTCTCAACTGAATGGCAACTCCGGTCACCTGCCGTACAAGTAAATTGAAAACAATTCATGCTTCCAGATTTGCAATGGTACAAATCATTTAGCACCCACCTGTTTCAAAAGGTTGTATTATACAATTAATCCCTCCACCTATCTCTCTCATCACTCTATTATTCTTCTAACTAAAAATTGATTTCTTGACACTAGGGACACTTACCACATCACTCTTGATTTATCTGATCTTCAACATTCAGATGTTTACAAGAGATATGATCAACTACACATTGGGAATGGTACTTTCTTACCTATTCAGCATACTAGTAATTCCTATTTTCTCTCTCTTGATAGGCCCTTTCATCTACACAATATTTTTCATGTTCCTTCTATTAGTAAAATTTTACCTTTTGTTCAAAAGTTTACTCATGACAATAATGCCTTCTTTGAGTTTCACTTTGATAGCTTCCTTTTAAGGACCTAATTAGCAAGAAGGTTCTACTTTCCAATCAGAGTTAGGATGGTATTTACACTTCACCACTGAAGCTTTCATCCTCATTTTGTCCATCGACTTTCCTTTCTTCTAAGGCTTCATCAACATGTTGGCATCTCAGACTAGGTCATCCGCATAAAAGGATACTCTATCACGTTTTGAAAAAGCACATTCTTCCATTTTCTAGTTTAGATAAAAGATAGTCTTTGTAGTTCTTGCCAATTGAGCCATTCTCACCGTTATCACTTTCTATTAGTTCTAGTAAAAGTGATCCACTTTTACTTGTCTAGTATGCTGATGTTTGAGGTTCATCTCCAATTTTATCCTCTGAGGGTCATCGATCGCCATTCTATGGTACTCCCTCTTTTTCAAAAGAATGACCTAGTTTGATTTGACACAGAGTTTAAGAAAATAAAGAAGATTTTTCAATCTTAGAGTCCTAAATTAAGTTTATGTTAAATGTTTCAAAATAATTTTTAATCTTGTGGCCTTAAACATGCCAAGTAGAGAACTGAAATTAAAGTGTTATTAAAAAAGGGAAAGGGTCATTCTTTTTTAAGTAGACTAAAAAGGAAAGTAGGTAATTCTTTTATAAACAGGGGGAGTAATTGTTAATTGTCATACAAACCTTGTTAAGGGCATTCCATTATTTAATAAGTTAGACGTCCTTCCTTTATTTTTTCAATTCAAGAGTCATGTTGAAAATAAGTGTAACACTAAAATAAAATTGATTCAAACTGATGGTGGTGGAAAAATTTCAAGCTATCACACCCAATCTCACCAAATTTAGAATTCTTCATCATTTCTCGTGTCCTCATACACATGAGAAATTAAGAAAGATTGAACGAAACATTGCCATATTGTTTAGATATGTCTTATTTCAATGGCTCACAATATCACTCCGTCCAAATATTGATATTTCTCTTTCGAATGTGGTGTCTATCTAATTAATCAACTGACATATCCCATAACAAGGTTTATCTCCATTTGAATAAGCATTCAATACTATTCTTGGCTACCATTTTCTCATAGTCTTTGGTTGCTTATGTTTTCCAGATCTATATCCATACAATAACAACAAGTTCCAATTTCGAACCACTTCCTGTATGTTCTTAGGATACAACCCTAAGTACCATTGGTATTATTGTTTTGATATCAAATCTAGAAGTATTTACTTTTCTAGGCATGTGAGATTCGACGAGGCCTATTCTCATTTGCCTCTCAATCTATTCTAGGCGCTCCTCCGCACAAATCAGTCCCTACAAATTCCAAGCCCATGTATATCTTCCCCTATACATATTTTGACTTGTTTTAATCCACTGATGTCGTCCAAATTACACCCTCAAATAGAATTAAAGTGGTCATTGCCAAAATATAGTAATAAAACAAGGTTATGGTTGAATCACATAGAGAGTGCGGTGATAGAACTTGCAATTTGTTAATGAAATCAAATCTAGCGATTATTATTTTGGATGGAGTATTTAATGGGGACTAGTTTTCGAACACATATATTGCACGTGTATCTCATTCTAATTAGTATTAATGTTATAAAATGATATAGATAAATTGAAGTATATATGTGATGAAAATCCTTAGAGGAAAATACAAGTACGAATTAATGAATGATTAGCTTATCAGACCGATATTTATTGTCATCGCAAAGTACTAACTTCTAAAAATTATTTTCAAATTATGAACGTGAGAATATCCTTTATTTTCTAGAGATGAAATATGAATTTGGAGAGAAAAAAAAGTTTCTTTTAGTACCTTCTTTTAATATCATTGGATCATAATAGTAAATAAGGAGAAACCACATTTGAGTGACACATGTATCTCTTGCTATTAGTATTGATGTTTTAAAATACTATTGAAGTATCTTTGTGATGAAAATCCTTAGGGAAAAATACAAGTACAAATTAGTGAATGATTAGCTTATTTGACTGATATTTATTGTCATCGCAAAGCACTAACTTATGAAATTTTCAAATTATGAATGTGAGAATATCTTTTTTTTTCTAGAGATGAAATCTGAATTCTGGAAGGAAAAAAGTTTTTTTTAGTGATTTCTTTTAATATCATTGGATCAGAATAGTGAATAAGCAGAAACCACATTTAAGTGAACCCATGAATAATTTAAAAAAGAGTAAAGCAAAATATTATAAGGATAGAAAGTTAATAAAGAAAAAAATGTGTTCTTTTTCATATTTTAAAGATATGATTAAACAAAATGTGTTCTTTTCATGCATGCTAATCTTAGTATGCATACATGTTCATGAAATCAGTTTACATCTTTATTTTTTTTAGTTCAGAGTTAGTCGCTCCTTCAGTTTTTAGTGTTTACCTTTCACTATTGGGTTGCAGATCTTTTCCTACTCTTTTCAGCCTAGTTAGACCCCATTCGAGGACGAATGCTCCCAAAGGGAAGATGTTGTAACACCTCAGAAGATCATAACTCAAATCAGACTACGAAAGTATAAAAAAATGCTGAAGTCTGCAGAAAATTGACTTTCACATATGGTATTTACGGTCTGTACAAGGAACTACGGACCGTAGAAGCCAATCGTGGTCCAAACTTCAGAAGTTGGGAATTAGGTATGAGGTTCACGAGGGAGTGTACAGTCCATATAACATTCCACGGACCATAGACCTGGTCGTAGATCGAAGTTTAGAAAGTTGGAATTTTGGAATTTTTGGACTTGAATAGGATGGATGGGTTTACGGGTCATAGAACTTCTCACAGGCCGTGGATCATCCCGTACAATGAGGCTTCAGAACTCAGGAAATTCAGCCATTATGGACACTTCTATGAGTTGTACTGCTTCTTAAGGATCGTAGACTGGTCCGTAGAGTTGAACTTCAGAAATCCTATAAATTTCCCCTTATCTTCTACGGACCCTTACACGGTCAATAGAAGGTTGTACCGTCCGTGGTAGGCATCCGTAGATGATCTCCGATAGTTTTTAATAAGGGTCATTTTGGTCTTTTTCCACTTTTTTAATTCCTATACTATGTCATTTTGACCTATTCTTATTGGGTTTAAGTTATTCCTAAAGACCCTAACCCCTCATTCTATCCTATACTCCCAAATCAAAGTTTCTTCTCTCCTAAGTTTCCTCTCAAGGAAAGAACAAGTGATCAAAGCTTCAAGCCTTCCTCTAAAGATTAAATCTAGGGTTTTATTCTAGGTATGTGGGAACTTCATCAATGGCTACCTCTTTACCCATTGAGCCCCAAAGAAACCTCAAAATTTCAAGTTATTAGTTCTCCTAAACCAGGGTTTCTAGGATTTTTATGGGTTCTTATTGAGTTTCAGTTTCTTCTTCATGATTAATCTTGAATTGTATGAATTTATTATAATTCCATGTTTTCAATGATATTTCCATGAATCCAATGCATGCAAAGATTTTCGTGATCATAATTATTCTATTTAAGATGCATGTCTCAAATTTTCGGATATCATAATTTAGATGCTTTCAGATTATATTCAATTATCATGATTTATGAGCTAATCGATATTTATTAGTTATTAGTATGATTTAGTAGTATCAAAATATTACTGTTTCATGATTTATGTATGCTTCCATTGGGAGTATACTTAGCACAGAGTGGACTTTAGGGATGAAGATTTTCGTTTAGCGTACGTTGACCTTTAGTAGAAATCCCTAAGTCCCAGAACTATGTGCCACCATAGGATTAGTGTTTATAGACTCTAGATAGTAGATCCACCTTAGCTCAGTTATCCGGTCCTTTCATTGGCAAGTATTGGACACTCTCTTTTTGGTGTAGGAGCAGTACACTGTACTCCATGTAGTAGCTTACATATTTTATGTCATTTTTAGTATCTCCCACAATCATACTTTTAGATATTGCATGGCCTTGTATATATGTATTTTATATAAGTCTATCTCAGTTTTCATATTATATTACTTGGTCATTGCATTAACATATTTTACAGATTTATCATTTCAGATATCATGTTATTTATGCACTTTCTCTGTACTCAGTACATTAAAAGTATTGACCCTATACTTTGCATTTATATGTTTGATAATATAGGTTTTGACGCTCAGTATCCATCCCACAGTTAATACAGATTCAGTCATCGTTTGAGCAGCTTTGGTGAGTCCTCATTATCCGAGGACGACCTCTCTATATTTGTTTTCAGTATTTCTTTTTTAGTTTAAATCGGTTAAAGTGAGCTAGGGGTTTGTCCTGGAAACTCATGGTAGTAGAGGCTTTTCAGAAAGTCAGTTAGATATATTTCTGCTTATGTGTATTAATATATTATGTCTATTTGATATTGGACTGAGCTTCCGCATTCAGTTATCTTCTATCATTGAATTTTGTTATCTTAGTGTCATGCCATGCCATGAGGTTAGCTTTGGGTCACTTGTGGCTCTAAGCACTATATCGCGTCTAAGGGGTAGTTTCGGGGTATGACAAATTTTGTATCAGAGTATCAGGTCCAAGTGTCTTAGGGTGTCTGAAAGCTGCGTTGCGTAGAGTCTTATTCATTGGTGTGAAGCGCGTCACTTCTATGAATAGGAAGGTATGAAATGTTTTATGAAATACTTCCCTTTTTTCTTACTCTTAGTCGTGTGATAGAGTGAAAGTCTATATGGCTTCCTTCTAACTCATGCATTGCATGTTTTCAGCATTATGCCTGTGATAACGCTCAGATTGCTTGTATAACAATTGAACAAGTAGGCGGTCGTTAACAATATAATTACCCAAGGTATAAGGTGGGGGTCGAATCCCACAGGGAGTGGTATATGGAAGAATTTAATTATGACGTCAAATTGTGATCTAGTCTATTGTAGTGAGAGAGTAACAAGTGTGGATGAATCCAAATATCAAATTAAGATGATTTAGTAACCAATTTTGACGAGAAAATAAATCCAAGTGTTTTGCAAGTGGAGTGACAATCTAGAAGTGTGTGGAAGTGGATATTGATTTTAAATAATGGATTGATGTGATTGCTCAATAATATTAGTTGCCCATGGATAGGCTAGATTAATCTCAAACACAATATTGCATTTCTCAATAACAACATGCTTATCATAGGAGCTCTTCTCAAAACCACCCATGTAGAATCTACTAAATAATCCATTGCCTTAATGTAGATTTTCTCTCTCAAGTAAATCTAGCATTTAAAAGTGAAACCCCAAATTCTTTTTCTTAAGCAGACAAGGAATTCAAATATAATAGAGATAAGTGTCGAAAACACACCTAAATTATCCCCTTTTATTGAGTTTCATACCTAAACTATTGGAAGTGTGAATTTCATACATAAACTATCACTTATTAGTTTGAGAAATACACCTCTATTTTATTACACTCTTATCATGGTGTGTGTACTACACTCTCTCTTTTATTTAAAAAAATTACCACATCACACTTCACATGGACAAAACATTCCACCTTGAAAAAAATTAAAGAAATTAATAGTATTAGTTAAAGTTAAAAATTAAAGTATTATTATCTAAAAAAAATAAAATATAAAATATTTTTCTTACCCCACTCCACCACTTCCTCTCACCGTACCCCCTCCCCATTTTAAATTTCTTTTTATAAAATTTTTAAAAACAATTCTTACTTCATCTCCCGCCCACCCCACCCTTTCAAATAATAACTTAGATAATATTTTAATTTTTAAAAAAAAAATTCTACCCCATCCCATTTAACCCTCCGCTTCCAATTTTTTTCTCCTATATATATGTTTTTAGAAAAGTATTTTTTACTTGCCGCAAGACTTTTTATAAAATAACTTTTTCATTTATGTTATATTCGGTACCTAAGTAGACAAAAATATGTTCCTAAAAATATAATTACATATCTAACACAAAACGAGAAAAATGTAAAAAAAAAAAAAGGAATGTAGGGTTGGATGGGTGGGATAGGATTTTTTTTTAAAATAAAAATAATATCAATTTTTTTTAAGGAAGGAGTGGGGGAGGGGTGATTTTTTTATCTTATAAAATAATTTTTTTTAAAAAAGGCCAGGGAGATTGTCGGGGAGGTGGGGGTGGAGGGGCGGGTATGGGGGGAGGACGTGGTGGAGTGGGGTGAGAAATATTTTAAATTTTATTTTTTTAAAAATTATTTTTTTAAAAAAAATTTCTTTTTTTGATTGTAATACTTTAATCTTTAAATTCTAACTAATATTAATAGTTTATTTAATTTTGTTAATGTGGAATATTTTATCCATGTGGAATGCCATGTGGCAAGGATTTTTCAAATAAAAGAGAGAGTGTATTACACACACCACTGAGGTGTGTCTCTCAAACTAAGAAGTGATAGTTTAGGTATGAAACTCACACTCCCAATAGTTTAGGTATAAAACTCAAAAAAAGGGGATAGTTTAGGTGTATTTTTGATACTTATCTCAATATAATATGCAAGCATCAAACTAATTACCCACTTCATGTAACCCTTTTCAAGTAATACATGAAGATCTAATGTAGAACCAAGTTTGAAACATCAATTCATTAAAGTAACACATAGCAATCAGATTGAATTCATGAAAACTAACGTAAAATAGAGCAATATACAAAATTCCACAAAATTAATCAATACCCAACTTTAATTTTACAACCCTAGAATTGAAATTTTAGCTAATCATACTAAAATTAATAGAAATTATACCAAAAACATTATCAGCCATCTAAATTGTTGAATTACAACTTCAAATCGAAGAAACCCATCTCCAAATTCCACCAAAAATGGATTACAAGCTTGCTTAACACACAAAATGCTTTTGAGTTCCCACTCTGACTATTTAGAAGGCGGTAACATTCTTTACAACTTCTTCATTCCTTCAGTTTCGATATTTCTATATTTTGAAATAGTTCACCAATTCAGTGCTTTATTTTGCGAGTCAATCTTCCTGGAGAAGATTTGATAAGGATTTCCCAAGCATCGTTGAGATCAATGTGATCTTTTAATTCTTAGATACTCCAACAGACGTTTAGAATGTTCTTTTGTACTCTAATTTCAGAAGTGTAAAATGAGTTTTCTCTTTCCTCTCAGCTATTTATACTTTCCCTAAAACTCAGCCAAAATTTCAAGTTGTGACCAGTCAGCGATATTAGTCGGGTTCATCGACTCACTCGATGAGTCGCCGACTTGTACTTCTTCTCACCTTTTCTTCTTTAACTTCAGGCTTCAGGTATTTGAACCACAGTTGGCGAGCCCAATGGATATCGTCGTTCACGTTCGGTGAGTCACCGACTATCACCAATACTCACCTTTTTGATCTTCATTTTAGCTCAGTTATTTTGTCATTTTCGATGAGTAGTTTTCACCTTGCTGACAGAGTTTGGTGAGTCGCCGTTCGTTCCTTCTTCTGACCGACTTGGCTTGATCTTTTTAGCAGAAGACTTTGTCATTTATCACTTTTTGTGAGTCACCAAATGCCTTCAGCGAGCATCAATTTCACACTTTGTTTGTTTTTATATGTTTTTGGCTTCTCTTTGCATATATTTGTCCTTGCCTTGTCCTTAAGATTTGATAGCTACTAAACAATAGTTAATCATCAGATATGGACATAAAATGGCATTAAGGACACTGATTGTTGAACTAAATTGTCTTAAATAAGTCCAAATTATCCGACTCATTGATGAGTCGGAATGTTTTACTCATTTAGGGCTTGTTATTTAATGAATTAGTGTCTTCAATGCCTATTTGTGTTCATAACTGATGTTAAATTTTTTATGTGCAGCTCTGGAGGCTTAGGAACAAGGCAAGGACATTATATTGTGAAACGAAGTGAAAAAGTTGGAAAAGCTGAAGAAAAGGAAGGCTGGAGCTCGCAAAAGCCACTCGGTGACTCGCCGAGTGAGCTTCTAGCTCGCCAAAAGGTCCAGTGAGTTGGCTCATGAACTAAGCCAACTCAGTGAATGAAAGCACACATCGGCGAATCGCTGAATGGAACAGTGAGCCCGATCCAGCTCGCCTAAAGGAACAGAACAACTGGATGCAGAAGTCAAGTCCAAAGGGTGAGAAGGCATGCTCATCGGTGGATTGCCGAGTCGTTCAGTGATCCCGACTAACTTCGCCGATGAGATTTGCGTACTGAAATATTGGGAAGTTTTTGGGAACATATAAATTAATTTTTGAAGACAGAGAAGAGGGCTGGAGATGAAACAGTCCATATTAGATTTTTAGACTAGTTTTTACCTTTGAGCTTAGACTAAGGAAGAACCCTAAGTTTGTAGATTTCAATTTGGGGTTAAGACATTAAAGGCAAGTTACCTAACATTTCAGTTGTGGATTTGGAGATTGTGTTCTATCTTAGTAAATTTCTTTTTCCCTTCTTCATTTCCTTGTTCTTAATTTCTAGAAATGTGGGTGTAATTGTGTGTATATAATTGGGGCTTTTATGCTAGAAATAGACAAAGCTATTTGGGTATTTGATTTATTACTCTATTGCTTTTGTAATTCCTTGTTTGAATTCATGAAATGGGTTTAATCTAGTTTTCATGTTTGAACTTATGATTTGAGAGTGCACGCTTGAATCTACCTTCCGATCTTTTGTGGGTTGCTCGATAGAGAATTCGTGAAGTGGAGAATTAGGTTAATAATCATGTTTAGCTATGAGTCCTAGATTTGAGACCGAAAGGACATAATTTAGGTATACTTAGTTGAATGCTAAACTTGCTTGAGATAAAGGTTTAGATTAGGGTTTTGGATTGTTTTGTATTGGCGATTGAGACCAAAAGGAGATATCATGATATAACCCTTTGAGACCAAAAGGAGATTAGGATTGATTTATGGTGATCTAGCCTATCTATGATTGGCTGAGCATGGATTGAATTGCTATGGATCATTGAGTGTTGATTAAATCCCAAATTTCTCAATTCCCATACATCCCTGGTTTGATATCGTCTTGACCCCCATTCTTTGTTTAGTTAGAAATTTTGTTTTTTATTTGATAGTTTTATATATTGCATGTTTAGATTCAAACTAGTATCTAGTTATCCTTTATCTTTTCAATTGGTGGCAAATTATTCCTTGTGGAATTCGACCCCGACTTTTAGTTGGGTATTTTTATTGACAACGATCGCTTACTCTTCGAACTTATTTTGAGGGTAGTTTGAGCGTTATCAGTATCTCCTGATTACTTAAGGCTCACTTACACGCTGACTGGTGTATCTCCTGATTATGTGGGGCTCCCTTACACGCAGACTGGGGTATGATTTCTTAGGTGAGAATGAAACCTTACCAATAATTCTTTTTGCAGATTTATCTAATATGCATGTTAGTGTAGCCTTGGCTGTGCCAAAAATAAGAAAGAGATCAATCGAGTGGCAAATGTCAAACATTCATGGCATCAGTTCAACTAGTGAATGCATAAGATATACATGGAGGAAGGGAAAACGGAAAGCACACAACACCAACAAAGGCTAAATCCAGTGATGAAAGATATGGTGATAAAGGAGGTCATCAAGTGGATGCTAGAATAGTGTACTCGATTTCAGACAACAAGTGAGTTAGTTCGGTGCAATGTGTACCTAAAAATAGTCGCATGACTATGGTGAAAAATGAGAAGAATGAGTTGATCTCCACAAGAGTAGTCACTGGATGGCATATTTGCATAGAGTATCACAAGCTGAATGATGCCAATATAAAAAACCATTATCCAATCCCCTTAATTGATCATATGTTGGACAGGTTAGCAGTGTAGGAATGTTATTGCTTTCTAGATGGGTACTCATGCTACAATGAGATTTCGATCGCTCTAGAGGACCAAGAAAAAACCACCTTCACTTGTTCTTATGGAACATATGATTTCAAGTGTATGCCTTTTGGACTCTGCAATGCGCCGACTACTTTTTAGAGATGCATGATGGCCATATTCTATGACATTGTGGAGGATTTCATTGAGGTTTTCTTGGGTGATTTCTCTGTATTTGGAAGAATTTTTGAGCTATGCCTATACAATATTGATAGGGTTAACGTGTGATGTGAGGAGACAAATCTAGTACTAAATTTGGAAAAGTGCCATTTCTTGGTCATACAAGGCATTGCTCTAGGGCACAAAATGTAAAAGAAGGGATTAGACGTGATCGGGATTAGTTTGAAGTCATTGAGAAGTTGCCACCTCCGTCTCAGTAAAATGTGTAAGAAGCTTTCTTGGTCATGTAGATGTTTACTGGTGGTTCATCAAGGATTTCTCCAAAACTGCTAGACCTTTGTGTAGTCTCTTGGAGAAGGAGGTGAAGTTTGAATTTGATGAGAGCTACATCAGAGCATTTGAGGTGCCGAAGAAGAATTTAATTGAGGCTCCAAGCCTTATTGCTCCTAACTAGGAGATGTCGTTTGAGCTTAGTGTGATTCCACGTATTAAGCTTTGGGTGCAGTTCTTGGACAGTTGAAGAATAAGGTTTTTGATAAACTCTCAACTATATCCCATTTTCCAGGGCATAGGCGGTAGTATGCGCAACAATTATCCAACTTATGAGGTCGGGGTCGAATCGCAAGGATTGACATATGGGACTCTTCATCTATTGATTTCATAATTCAAAACAAGCTATAAATTAAATTCTTAACAAGCATATATATATATATATATATATATATATATATAAATGGGTTTTTTTTTATCACAACTAAGATTTTGTCAATATTAAGCAATAAAAGCAGGAAAATAACACAAATATTGTTTCACAAGTTCGGAAAGGATTAGGGATGTTTGCATAATGATTGGGGTTTCAACTCGAGTAGGCAAAGATTAACTGTAACAACATCAATTGATACATGGATAGCGCTTGTTCTAGGCTACATTTTAATATTCTTCCAAACTATCAATCGTATGTCCTTTGGATTCTTTTGAACTCCAAGACCTTTCCAACAAAACACCAATCATTGCTTGAGTATATAGACTATCCCTAACTAATATCAT
This sequence comes from Solanum appendiculatum, assembly GCA_018342035.1. NCBI lineage: Eukaryota > Viridiplantae > Streptophyta > Magnoliopsida > Solanales > Solanaceae > Solanum > Solanum appendiculatum. The sequence goes on from JAGDQO010000730.1 coordinate 1,342,948, forward strand.
CAAATGAGAAATTTCTTGAATTATCCAATCCCTGGCTCAAACCCATAGAGTAATTTCAGCAAGTCCTCACTTTTGAGGCTTACCCTACTCTATTTTGTTTTTCCAAGCTAAAACGATGTTAGAAAGCTCTATCATTGTTTGCAACCACTGATTTTTAGATTAACACTTCAAGATAACAATAGATCCATGCTATACAATCAATATTAGAGTCAATTAATCAATATCCATTCGAGGTTTTATAACCACATCTAGAACACCCCCTAGTTCAGGGTCTAGCTGCTCGTAATAAGAGGAAATAGAGACAATACCCATGTAGGAAATCTCCATTCCAAGCTAATTTTATTAACAAAGACTGAATTCCAAGCTTAGATCAACACAAATCTAAGGTTTCTTCCTCTACAACCAAAGAAGTTCTTCACTATACTCCATAAATGTTTTTTACAAAGAAAGATCTCTCTTCTCTCTCCCTAATTGAGAAGATGATAATAGTACATAGTTGCAAAAATCCCTATTGTATCCTTGGAACATTTTGAAGGGAGCACTAATTTCCATAATTGCATTTTTGCCCTTCTGCATCCTCTTCAGATTGTGCTGGACCAGCAAGAAGCCGATCAGAGATTTTGGAGCGCCAGTGGCCTCCCACTTTGACCTTCAGTTCTCATAGGAGCATCTGCGCTAGGAATGATGAATTTGCAGATCAATCATTGTATCACAAAATTTTTAACATCAGTACTGATGCAACTTTGCTCTATTCAAGTGCTTGTTCCTCACCGGTGTGCTTATGTGATTTTCATCTTCAAATCTATCACACTTGCTTTTTCTAAGGAATGCGTGCATCCAAGAAAACTAGGGCCTAAAACCCTTTCAATTAGCATTAAAACCTAGCAATAATTCATGAATTTGAGCCCAATGAGTCAATAAAATACCAACTCATCAAATCTCCAAACTTGAACTATCGCTTGTCCTAAATCAATACACTCACTAAGCTTAGGACTTAAGCTCAACTACACCCAAGATAGGATTTGCATAATTACATACTTGACTTGTAACAATAAAAAAATAAAAGACTCAAAATAAAAGATTCTATACAAAGACAATGCACCATTGGTTCCACCATCGTTCGTTAGGCAAAGGTTTTTCTTCTTTTTAAATAAAAAACTTTTAGCGCACAATTCTTGGACAATCTTTCATTCAAGTAAAATCTCAAAGCATCTCAATTCAATGATATCAACCTTCTTGATTTTCCTAAAAATTCACACAAATTAGTTGCATTCATGCAACCCAATTGAGATCAAGACATCACATTTAACATGAAGGGTGCAATACCACTCACACAAAAGATATCATGACCCAAGGTACCCCTAGACGTGACATGGCATACAAGACCCTGAAAGGCCTCATACAAGCCACTTAGCATGCATAGACAAAATAGTAGAAATCAAGAGTATATAAAAACAAGTTCAAGTCATAAGAGTTTTATAAAATGAACCGGAAATCTACATAGTCTCAAGCCATCTATTACATCATGGAGTGACGGGGGCGTAACACACACATCACATACAAAAGTTTAGAATAGAAAGACATAAAAGAAATGAAAGAGTCTTGGTCCTCGAAGCATGAGGACTCACCAATCTTCAAGAATCCTTCAACTAGGCTCTAGCCACGAATAGATGGAGAAGAGTCGTCACGCCCTACAATAATAAATCAATGTAGGCAAGAGTATGCGTTAGTACAAATATGTACCAAGTATGATAACCATGCATAAAACATTTAAACATGCAAAAAGGGACATTTTCATAATCATGCAATGATCAAGCTAAATCATGAAAAAAAAGGTTAGAAACATAAGTCATAAACCATGGTCAAGCAAGCTAAACATCTTTACATCATTTGTGAAATATCTTAAAAGTACTTTAGTTCATTGTTTGTGGGAAGTAGCCTTAACTGACATGTAAGACCATGTGACCTATCAACATGGAGTCCGGTGTCTAACCCTACACCGATACGGCCATCCTGCTTGCCAAGGTAGGACTCTTTCTTACTTGTAGCTTACGTGGATCCACTAGCTAATGTCTATCTAGACCATCATACTATGGTGGCACATAGTTTATGGGATAAAGAGATTGCTTCTAGAAACCCGGCCTCTACATACGGGAGAGCTTCCATCTCAATATCCTCTCGGTGCTAAGCATAAATCCCACGGAATAGTCATATATCATAATTCATCTTATTTTCCATGGAAAGGTACAACTAGAGTTACCAATCCAAGCTTACATCATTTAGAATAGCTCCTAAATCTTTGATTCAACTTTAGTTGAGAAAACCTTTCAACATGTTATGAGTCCTTTATGTGAGAAAAATCCTTTCACATTCATGAATTTGAGTAATATATGAGAAACCCTTTCACAACTCAACAACAACATCATTCATGCTTCAATCTCAAAGCAATTCATAAATCATCATAATTTCATCATGGAACATGCATTCATAAATCATCATAATTTCATCATGGAACATGCATACTTTCATAAAACCCATCTTTTGATCATTCATAATTCATCATGAAATCATAGCTTTTGGAAACATAAATCATGCATGGTTTCATATAGATTTCATAAAATTCACCTTCTTCACAATTCAACCCATCAAAATAGCCTAATTTTCAAAATTTGGGGAAATCATATGGGTTCAACGGGATTCATCTTAATTCATGAAATTCAACTCAATTCATGCTTCATAGTTCATAAAACAATCAATTAAATCAACATTGAAAATAACAGAAGACATAGAAGAAAAAAACCCTAACTTCAATGGAGGACTTCTAACTTGTGAAATAGAGAATTTTGGAACTCTATGGAGGAAAGGGCTCCATAGATGCAGACTATCATACCTTAGTGTTCAATTTACTTAAGCAATTGATGAAGAAAACTTGATTTTCTTGAGCCCTAGCTTTCCCTCTTCTTCTTCTTCTTCTAACTTCTAGAGAGAGAAATATTTGAGAGAAAAGAATTTGGGGAAACTTGTAAAGTGATTTGGAAGGGTAGATTTTAGGATTAAAAGGGCTTATGTAGTGTTAGGAATAGTGAAAAATTGACTTTGGTTGATATATTAGTCATTGGGTGAAAAGATCAAAAGACCCCTTTTTAAAAGCCAACCAACGACCCCTACCTACGACATGACCTACAGTTGGTAGGTCAACCTACTGCCCGTAGGTGACCAACCGTAGGTCACCTTTCCTTAACCTCCAAAAATTTTATTTTTTTCACCCCAAAACAGAATGACCTATGACTTCTTCCCACACTTGACCTACGGTTGGTAGGTCAAGTCGTGGGTCACCAAACTTTTCAAAAAGTTGGAAGTTTTGTTCTTTTCGAATCCGGGGTGTTACAACAGAAAATCCCACACACAATTAACAATGTCAATTCAAGGGATTATAGATTATTCAAACACACTCACTCTCACAAAGGAGTTCAAGTATATACCCATTGACTCATTGGATTGCCTTGTATGTAGATTGTCACTAATGTAGATTGACAAGACTCAAAATCCCAAAGTACTTGTAGGTTTAGCTTAGTCTTGGGCAAAAGGTAGGTTATCATTTGATCAAGTGACTAAGATGCCTCCTGTCACGACCTAAAGTACCCCATAGACGTGATATGGCGTACAAGACCCCGAAAGGCCCTATACAAGCCACTTAGCATACATCATACACGATAATAGTAGATAAGAGTTCAAAAGAAAATTTCATATCAAAAGAGCGGAAGTTTAAACATAGTCTCAAATCCATCTAATACATGAATAGAAGAAAAGTGAGACGTAACCTGTAATACCCCAGCTTTCCAAGGAATGAAAAATGCAGAATTTACCTTTAGGCAGTGACCTACGGAGACCACTTACGGGCCGTAGTCAGGTTGATGGGCCGTTGGTGAGGAGCCGTCAATGGCTCTGTCAAGTTTAGAAATTATCAGTCTATGAAGTGTGATCTACGGAGTAGCAAGACAGATTGTGAGTCAGTTAACGGTCCATAGGAAGTAACCGTAGATGTCCCCCAGACTTGGTTAAATTCTTGAACCTCAGGCTGTGATCTACGGTTGAGGGGTACGGTCCATAAATGGACCTACCAACCGTAGATTGAAGCCGTCATTACAGGGTCCCCAGTACCAATTCTCTGACCGTAGATTGAAGTCGTCATTGCAGGGTCCCCAGATACCAATTCTCTGAATCTTTTGACGGTTCAATAGGACGGTCCGTCAATGGATATACGGACCGTAGGTCCTGACCGTAGATGGGCCCCGACAATTTTTAATTAAGGGCTTTTTGGTCTTTTCCCTGGTTAATTCCCTAATTAACTAAGTCGGTTTTACCCTTAATGAAGGTCCTATATATAGTTCTCTATACCTAAATAACTTCATTCTAACTCATTCCCTAAATTCACCTCTCAAATATTTCTCTCTCTAAAAGAAATCCTCTCTAGCTCAAGGAAGAAGAAGAAGCTAAGTCCTCCATTGAAGATCATCCAATTTCCTCCAATTTCTAGTGGGCGTTGTTAAGGTATGATGGTATTGACCAATGGAGTTGCTTCCTCCATTGGGCCCTCCCTTTTCTTCATGAATTTCATAGTTCAATTCCCTTCAAGTAAGCTAGGGTTTGATCAATTGTTATGGGTTTTCCAAGTATGAGTTCTATTACTGATTTTATGCTTTGTAGTGCACGATCTAACGTGGGTAATGTAATTTAGTGCACGATCTAGCATGAATTACATGATTATTGTAAGTATTGCATGAACCCCTATGATCCCAAGTAAATTCTCCCCAATTTGCTAGCCTATGCCTTGATTGTTGGGTTGAGACATGAATTGATGAAATAGATGGATCATTTAAGAATTTGAGCATGAATTGAGTATGAGTTGGGGTTAATTGCATGAAGTTAGCATGTTCAAGTAAAAAGCATGATTTTCCTCTTTTATGTGGGTTACTTCAAGTATGACTAAATTGCCTTGATTATGACTTTTAAGAGCTAGCTTGCATTGAGTTGCATGGTTTAAAATAAAGGCAATATGAACCCATTAGCTATGAAGAAAAATCATGATAGAATCATGAAGAAAGAGGCTTATAGAATCAAGCATTTTTATATGAAATCTATGATATGTTGATGTTGAGTCTTGAAAGGGTTTTCTCATATAACGCTCAACCTAAGCTTGTGAAAGGTTTTCTCACATGTAAAGGATTCATAACTTGTTAAAAGGTTTGCTTAACTAAAATTGAATCAAGAGCTTAAAGAAGCTATTCTAGGGGTGTAAGCTTGGACAAGTCCATGAAAGAAGAAACATCCAATGAAGTAAGCTTGGACTAATCCATGGTATGTGAAGTCATGTTTAGCTTGGATTGGCAACCCCAGTTGTGCCTTTACATGGATATCAATATTTATGATTTGTATAGTGGAAATTATGCGTAGAACCGAGTGGAGGGGTGACAGGTCCCCATATGTCCTATGCCTATGTGCCCCCATAGGTGGTCTTTAACAGGCCCATATTAGCTTAGCTAGTGGATCCACGTAGGCTATGGTTCAGGATTCTACCTTGGCAAGTAGAATGGCCCTTTTTTGGTGTAGGGCAGACACCGGATTCCATGTTGAGTTATTCCATGGTCTACAGATCAGTTTGAGGCTTTTCCCACACTTCAGCTTGCACAATGGTGCATGGGTTACTAAAAGTAAGGTAAAGAAAATAAGAGTAAAAGAAATATGATTTAGCTTGCATTGGCCATGTTTTATGAGTTTATATGCATGGCTATCATACTTAGTACTTTATTGTGCTAACGCATACTCTTGCCTGCATCAACTTCTTTGGTGTAGGACGTGGCAGTTCTCTTACTCGTGGCTAGAGCATTGATCTAGAGTTGAGAGAAGACTTGGTGAGTCCTCATCCATCCGAGGACATGGCCTTGTATTATTTTACATTGATGTATTTCCTTACATTGGATATTGTATTGGGCTGCATCCCTATCACTTTTATTCGTATTCTATGATACTAGAAGGCTTTGACACATGAGTTGTAGACTTCCACTGTTTTGATTAAAGCTTTGATATAAAATGCTCTTTTGAACTCTTGCTTCTCTATTATCTTGTAGGTTATGTATGCTAAGGGCTTGTATGAGGCCTCTCGAGGTCTTGTACGCCGTGTTACATCTAGGGGCTACCCTGGGTCGTGACATAACCCATACAAGTCGTAAAAGTAAAATGGCATAAAAAGGTAAATGTGGCTATGTCCTCGAACATATGAGGACTCACCAAATCTTCAAATCTCGAATGTAACGACTAGCCATGGGTGGATGGAGATAATCTCGATCCTACACTTACAAGAAAATGTAGGCAAGAGTATGCGTTAGTACAAAAATGTACCAAGTATGATAACTATGCATATAGGTTATAAAGTCATGCAAAAAGGGCTATACATAAAATATAATGACCAAGTTAAATCATACGATGACATGATAGAAAATATGAAGTAAAGAGCCACAGTCAATGCAAGGAAACCATCTTAAAACAACATATGCTTAAAAGCCTTTAAAAGGTAATCTTAGTTCAATATTGTGGGAAGTGAGCCTTAACCGACATAGACCATGTGAGCTATAACATGGAATCCGGTGTCTTCCCCACACCGAAAAGAGGTGTCCTTACTTTCCAAGGTAAGAACAATAGTTTCTAGCTTAGGTGGATCCACTAGCTAATGTCTATCTAAGACAAACCTATGGTGGCACATAGTTATGGGATAAGGAGATTGTTACTAGAAACCTGACTTCTACTAACGGGAGAGCTTCCATCTCAATATCCACTCGGTGCTAAGCATAATTCCCACGGATTAATTATCATTCATAGCTTATCTTATCATTTTTAGGAAACATAGGTAATCGCCTCTTGCCCCTTCATTAGGATAGCTCCTTAATCTTGATTCAAAGTTTAGTTGAGAAAACTTTTCAACCCTTATGAATCCTTTATGTGAGAATAGTCCTTTCACAAAGCATATTTTGAGTAGTATGTGAGAAATCCTTTCACAACCCAATAAAAATCAACATATATACTTCACTCTCAAAGTAAGTCTTAAATCATCATAATTTCATAATTAAACATGCATATTTTCATAAAATTTATCTTTTGATCATTCATAAACTTCATAATAGGATCATAGCTTGAAAACCATAAATCATGCATAGGATCATATAATTTCATCTTAAAATCATTGAGTAAATCTCAATTCATGTATAAACAACCTCAATTTCATCAATTAAATCATAATTTGAGAGAACCCATAAGATAAAAGAAAACCCTAAATTCAATTGAAGAATTCTAACTTTGTAAATTGGAGAATATAGGAACCCTATGGAGGAAAGGACTCCATAGGTGAAAGTTATCATACCTCAATGCCAAAAGCTTGAAATCAATGGAATATTAGGGGACTTGACCATCAAAACCTACCTTTCTTCTTCTTCTTCCTTGCTTCTAGAGAGAGAATTATTTTAGGAGAGAAGATTTGGAGAGAGTTTGGCAATGATTAAGAATGGGTAGAATTAGGCTTAAAAGGTTTATATAGGGCCTAGGTTAAGGGCCAAACCGACTTAGATTAGGAATTAAACACCTAGGGAAAAGACCAAACATCCCTTTAAAAATAACTACCGGACTCTATCTATGGTTGGACCTACGGTCCGTAAGTCAACCTACGAACCGTCCTATCAACCATATATAGATTTAGAGAATATTCACCTTTGGACCTCCAACAATGGTTGCCATGTACGGTCAGTGGGTCCACCTACGAACCATACATTCGAACCGTCGTTCTCAACTTAAGGCTTTAAAATTTGACAAGTCCTGGCGTGACCTTTGAGACACACCTACGGTCGTAGAAGCAATGACGGACCATCCTGCTGAGTCGTAAAAAGAGTTCTGAGGCTCGACATTTTTAAAGACATTCATTAGGCCAACTATGGTTCCCACCTACGGCCCGTCAGTCAATCTACGGTCCGTAGGTGGCCTCCGTCATTACTGGCATCAGATTCTGAAAACCTGCAATTTTCCTTCCTTTCAAATCCGAGGTGTTACACCTCCCCATTGCTACCATTTCTTTTTCACTTGAGCATATCACTCACAATTTTATTCTGCCTTCCACCTTATTTCTCCCTTTTTAAGAGGTTCACTTATTTCAGCTTCCATTCTTTTTTTTACTTGAGGCATATGCATACGTTGAGCTAGCACCCGCATTTTTTTTTTCATCATTCATGGAATCTTTACATCACTTTTCAAAAAATCAAGCTTATGGTGCTCTATGCTTTCAACTCAAAACACATTGTTTCCTTAGTGCACAATTTCTCAAACTTACGCTTTTTTCCTACATTTGAACTCATTTTGTTATTTTCTCTTTTCTCTCCCAAAGATAGACTTTTAGTCTATATCACCAATCATTAGCAACTAGGGAAACATGAGGGTATCAAGATAGAGAGTTACAAATGTTCAAGGTAGGCGCATGGGGGCCAAAAATTTTGTTTAGGTTCAATGGGGTATACTAAGATCACGTTAATGAAAGGGAAATTTAAGATAGAGTGGCCGGTAAAAAATGGCCTAAGTTCATTTTTCAAGCTTAGTCAAAATCTAGAATTTCGCCTTGTAATACATTTTGGGATAAGTTCTAGACAACATGTACATACAAGAATGAACCAAATCCTTTCCGCACAAGGTATTACAATTCAACAAAATCTCAAGCTAATCTCAAAAATCAATTAAATTGAATGACTTTTGACAAACTACAACAAGGAGATCCCACTTGTAAATCGTAAAGCTAAATCAAGAATGTACGAACCATGACAAGAGATTGCTTTTCAATTCATTTTTTCCTATTTTTTAAGTTATTTCTAAAACAAACTTCCTTTGCCTAATCTTTTTTTTGTTGTCCCTATTGAAAGAAGTGTGACACAAGACTCGATTTAAAACTAAAGCTTGGAATTTTCTCGTAATAATGTCACCTCTCATCTATCATAAAGTTACGCCAACTTGGTTCGACTACAAAAAGACTCAAGAACAAAATAAAAAGGAAAAGAAAAATATTTTTCTCCTTAGGAAAGAACCGTGACATAAAGAAAACACTTAGAGTTTATTAAACTAACTACTATGCACAAAGGCAAAATAAAATTTAATTCATATGTCATAAACTTATTGAGAGAACAAGGCCTTAATGAAAGGAACTAGGCGCGAATTTCAAGCAAGCAAAACAAACACATTATATTTCTAACGATTATGCATATAATATAATTATAACTATTAACATAAAGCCCACCAGGGACTTAAAAACATTCGGCCTAAAAAGGGCCTCAAAATATCTAATACGATCGATGAGGACCCAAGAATAAAATAACTGGCCCACCAAGGGCCTCAAAATATCCAATTTGCTTGCTAAGGGCTTAGAAACACTATTAAAAGTTCATAAAATACCCCCAAACTCGAACTGACATTGTCCCTAATTCTTTTACAATCAGAAGAGGGTAGAAGAAGACTGCTCACACCTCTTCGAGTGTGCTCAAACCTGCTATACCTTGCCACATTAATGGCACTTCACTAGACTCAGCACCGTCGCTCTGTTCTTGCTCCATGTTGCCGCCCACCCTATATATGACTTCATCTATTGCATCAGGCTCACTTTGCATCGATGCTTCGCCTTTCCTCCTATCAGCTTCTACCTACATGCGTTTTACCGCACCCCAACTCTTAAGCTCAACCTTTCCACTGATGTGCCATGGATTTAAGACACTTTTGATGCTTAAAACATAGGAATTTTTTAAGTTATCAGCGTGTTTTGATATATTTTGTGTTTTGTAGTTGTTTTGCAAAAAACATGTTTTCACGTCTAAGTATTGGATATTGCAGTGAATTTTTGGCCATCTACGACCCATTCTATGAGCTGTGGTCTGAACTACGAGCCATAGATGGTCTTTTAGAAGAACGCTTAGAGATATAATAAAGAGGCTGGGTTTTACGAAGAGCTAGGACAACCCATAAAAGTTTCTACGAGCCGTAGAAAGGGTTTGTAGTTAAAGTTCAAAGAAAGGTCAAAATACTAAGACTTTTTATGAAGGAACTAGATGGGCCGTAAAATATTGTACGAGTCGTAAATAGGCATTCATGGTTGAGATTCAGAGAGATTGAAAAATAGTAGCATGACGATTACGAACTAATAATACGAGATGTAGAAGTTTCCATGGATCGTAGATCTTGTCCGTGAAAAAATTCTTGAGACTGCAATCACTGCCATTTATGAGAAGCTTCCATGAGTCATAAAGTAAACAACGAACCATACATTGGGTCATAAATGTTGCCGAATTCAGTTTTTCCAAAACAGTTTGGATAGGGTTTTTTATGTTTATAAATATTTTTCCTAGGTTTTGTTTTATGATGTTATGCATGTTTGGTTTAGGAATTATAAGTAAACAACTCTTTGCTTTTATTCTTGAATTCTGAATTTTAATTACACACTGATCTTTTGGTTTTTGACTTTGAACTTCCATTCAAGATTTCAGATTATCAATATTCATATTGTAAGTGCATAATTTCTTTTCACCTAATTATTATTGATTGTGATCATTCAATTATGAGTAGCTAAATCCACAACTAGAGTTAAAGGAACCATGAAGAATTAACAATGAGGACCTAATACATAGTAATCCTTGATTGGTGTGCATACATGTATTTTTTTCCCCTTCACTTTGATTGATTTTATACGGTTTCAAACGATAGGACTTGCCTTACTCTTACTTGATGGACCAAGGAAGTAACGAATGGAAAAATGGATTATACAACAGAGATTTGTGGCTATCAACCCGTAATAGCTTGACCTTGTCTGGGAATAGCTAATTTAGGAGCAAGGATAAGGATTAGTAAAGCTTACACTCGTTACAGACCAAGTTGCATGGTGATGTTCACTTATTTAAGGGACCAACCACTTAGGTGAACATATCTTACTGTTCTAGCATACTACACACTAGAAAGGGCTATGAATGTCACGTCATACTTAGTTATGGATTCATGGGAACACAAAACACTAGTTAGTCTTCTATTGATTCAAATTACCTGAGATTGTTACTTTGTTACTTGCAATAATTACCAAAATTAATTTTTATACACAACCCCCCCCCCTTTTAAAATAATACGACTAAGAGCTCGAATAATAGCAATTGAACTAAGTCTAAATAATATTCCTCGTTGGATCGACCCTGATCTTCATTAGGTTCTTTATTTGCACAGTAATCTCTTTATACTTCTTTTGGGAGAGGTAACTTGGTCATATCATCCACTGTATCAACCAACCCCTTCATAGCGCCCTTTGCTGTATTTTTGATCATCTTGGGTAGTGTTGCAGTAAAACAATTAAGTTGATTCTTGGTTTGATAGGTAGCCTCTACCAACTCTTGATAGTTGATCGAGTTTGGGTTAGATGTTTCCTCCATCAAGGTGGTTGCTGACTCTCCACGCACTGGTTCATTCTACGTTTTACTTCTCTTAATTGTCGGGCATTAACATCTATTTTATTCTCCATATCGGTCACTTCTCCAGCCGGGATAAACTTTGAATTGTAGCTTGATCACAAAGCTAACTAATAAGCACCGAAAAGGGCATGAAATGATTGCTCTAGTGGGCCTTCTGTCGGATATATACAATGATAAGCTCCCCAAAATTTGTGTGAATACCTATCATTAGACAAGCAATGACAATATCTACCTCATGGGATAGGAGCTCGCTGATCATTCTTTGATGGAATTAGATGAGCACAACAAAATCAATCCACACTTTGGCTTCAAATGATAAGTCTTGTCTCAAAATCTCTCTTCATTTTACATCCAACAGCTGGGACCTTGCACAAATCACCCTAGACACCCACTCAAACTAGTCAATCTTGGTAGAATTCCTCTTTGCATACACATCCACAACCCTAATTGGCTCGTTCCAATATAATATGTTGATGTCTTTTGGAGTCACCTCGAGATCCACTCCGTGGAACTCTGACTGATGGCAAGCATGGGAACCTATCAACATTTCCCTTATGCCCTTGGGAATCTTGTGTGGCCTGGTATGAAGTGTATAATTCAAAAATGACTTCTGGGTAGTAGTCGATAGGGGCTTCGATCAATGGGAGCCATATGAGATCAGGTAGTTGCTGCGCCATTCCCAGGAAATTCATAGAAAAAACATCAAACCTTAGGGCCTTCTCAAGCGTGAAGGACCCGTCTTTCTTGAACATGTGGTAGTATTCCTTCATTCCTGCCACAATGAACTTGACCAAGGCTTCTTCTTGGGGGTTATTGGGATCCCCTTGTTGTGTGAAGAAGAAGCTCTTCTTGTAGGTTTCCAAGACACATGCTTTTGCCGAGTCATTTTTTGTAAAAGAGAGGTGAGCAATGCATAACATGTACACATTTTTGATAATTTTTCATTTAAAGAATAAAACTAAGCTGAATGAAGTCACAAAAGAAAAAGAAATAGAGTGTAAAAAGAATTTAGCAATTTAAGCTCAAAGTGAGGTAGGCATTTGACCGGCGGGTCGCAAGTGCGATAAACTACCAATGCAAGCACCACCTTCGGTCAGAAAAATGACAATCTTTTAAATAGACCAGCATTACATCGGCGTTTCACCAATGGAGACCTGTGGTTCGCAAGTGAAATGACAGTCCAAGGTTTAAAGAACAATAACGTTCCTCACCGGACCGACATTGCTCCTGCAAAACACAGGTCAACTATTGGGAAGTACAGGTTCTTCAAAGTCTCTGCATGACAAAAATTGGTCCACATTCAAACCAACAATTCTTAATTCAATTCCAATGGGTACTTAGACTTCCCCACATGGTTCACATTACATTTATATCAAGCTTTCTTACAATTTCTCTTAAGAAGGACGTTAATCCGTCTATCATTAAGAATCGACCACACATAATTAGGAAATTTACATAATTTAAGAACTCTCATTTGCAATTTCATCCTAAATGCAAGAAAAAATCACTCAAATCAAATCACAAACACAAGGCCATGCTACTCATTCACAAATTTCAGCCCAAAAATCAAAGATTCACATAATGAAATTTTTTTCCTCAGGAATGACATCACCCGTTCCATAATACAGTGATTTCATGCACTATTTAAACACAATGAGTTACTCAGACGTCACCCAAAAACTCAAATTTTAAGGAAACTAAGGCAGATTTCTCATGCTAAAAATCATATTCAAGCATATTTATTTCTGATCTAGCAATTTCAAGCACTAAACCCTTTTTCAAAAACACAAACTTCAAGTTAAAGCAAGTGGGTTTTGAAGTAAAACTTAACTAAAGCATGAAATCTATACCACAATATCATATTGTGAAGCTTTAAATCAAGAAAATAGAATAACATACCAGATTTGCAGATTGTGAAGAAGAAAATGCAAGAGCTTCAATAATGGGTCTTCAACTTTAAACTCAAGAACTCACATAAGAAGGAAAATATTCATATTTTTCAGAGAGGATTTATTGATTTGGGGGAAAGAAGGTTGGAGTTTATATAGGGAAAAGGGAAATGTATGGGCAGTTTGAGAGTTGGAGGTAGATGAATGTTGAAATAAAGTTTAAGGGATATATATAAGGAAGAAGGTGAATGATTTTAGGATTTATGGGTTTTGGGGAGAAAGTGGTCAAAATCCAGTCCTTTGAGTTTTTAAGAGTCAAAAATAAAACCTTTTTACCTGACTTGCATGTGATAGGTGACACCTTAATTGAAATCAATGTTATGCCGCTCGCAGAACAGACCTTGTCAATTGGTGATAGTGTACTGGGCCAGACATATGCTTAGACTAGCATTGTACAATAGTCAACTAGTGGTTCACCGGTCAAGCAAAGATTCCAAAGAGTTTTCTCAGTTATCTGATGGGAACCTGCATTTAACTGGTGATGTACAATATGTAATTGACATTTGGCTTATCTGGCGTTGATGGCCTACGTGCTCAATTTTACTATATTTACTTAGCATCCTTTTACACCCCTAAAAGCACACCAAAAAAACAAAAAATAAAGTTAAAAGAAATCAAGAAAAACACTTGAGTTGCCTCCCAAGAAGCACTTGATTTAATTTCATGGCACGACGCAAGTACCTCACACTCACACAATGACGGGTGGCAATTCCCTCCTCGTGGATCTTTCACCAGCTTATCCACGGAGTCCTTCAAAGATACTACCCTACACTCATCAGGTGGCTTTGCAGGCATGCCCATCTTGAAGTTTGCCTATTCATCACCAACTCTAAATTGGAGCTCTCCAAGCTCCACATGAACAATCGCTCTTCCCGTAGCGAGAAATGATCAGCCCAAAATGATAGACATCTCAAGATCCGCATCACAATCTAACACCATAAAATCCATCGGCAACATGAACTTGTCTACTTTTAGTAACACGTCAAATAATATACCAACCAGTTTCTTGATAGAGTGATCCGCCATCAATAGCCTCATAGAAGTGGACTTGAGATTCTCGAGACCCAACTTCTTGAAAATTAAAAGAGGCATCAAGTTGATACTTGCTCCTAAATGACATAAGGTTTTATTGAATTTGTACACCCCAATGGTGTACATAATAGTAAAAGCTCCCGAATCTTCTTTCTTTATGGCAAATGAATTTGCATCACAACATTGCAATGGTGAGACATTTCAATTATACTCACATTAACCCCCTTCTTATTTTGTAGTAGCTCCTTTATAATTTTTGAGTACTCGACATTTGTAATAGAGCATCAATTAATGGAATATTCACGGATAATTTGCTGAGGTGATCTACAAACTTCTTGAAATTCTCATCTTCTTTCTTCTTAATTACCCTTTGAGGATAAAAAGGGGGGCACTTAGGCTCATCACCCTTAGCAAATTTATCCCCTATTTTTTCCCAACATCAACCATTATTATAGAAGGATCAACCTCCTTTTCTTCACCAATATTCACTTCGTCCTCCTTTGACAACTCTTCATCTATTACAATGCGGATGGGTGCACTAGGATTTACCTCATCATGAACTTCTTTGATAGCACTTTCATTTGGCATTACCTTGGTTTCTTCAAGAACTTTACCACTCCTTGTGACTATTTCCATACAATTTCCATCATTCTTTGCATTTGGGAAAGTATCACTTGGGAATGTGCCCTTTGCTCTAAGATTTATTTGAATCTATAGATAGTTCATTTGGGTCTCCAAATGCTTGATTGAAGCAAAGTGAGAGCTAACGGTTTGGGTTAAATTTGAAATATCTCTCTTGAGTTCCTTGACCACGTAGTCTGTAGACTCAACTCTTTCTAGAATTCAATTCAACATCTCTTCAATTTTGGAACCAGTCGGATCACTTACACTTTCTTGGTTTTGGGGAGCATTAGATTTTTGGAAAGGTACATATGGATTTAAACTCCGATGGTTGTACCTATCATCTCCTCTAGCTCTATCTTGTTCACACCATTGTCTTTCTCGGTCTCTTTAATTACCATCATAGTCTCTCAAACCTTGATTCACTTCTCGAGGATGCCAAGGACCTTGGTTGGTCTCTTGATATCCCAGTTGAGAACTCGACCCTTGATTTTCCAAATATCTAATATCATAATCAAATGAGGCATAAGAAGTCTCTTCTTGAAAGCAAAGTGGTACTTTGTGCTGCAATAATATTTACACTTTTAGTTCCGGCACCCATCATCTGTTTTGATAGGAGGTCAATACTTGTCATCATCTTTGTTAGTTGCTCATCACATTCCTCCTCTTTCATTTTCATCTCATTGGTCATTGTTGATGCAACAACACTACCGACTTTCACCGTATCTTGAGTATGCTATGCCATATTGATTTTTGCCATTTGGTTAAGAGATATTGTAGCTTGATGGTAGGTAAGGCTCATGAAAGAACCTCCAGCCAAGTTGTTTACTACTGCTTGATTCACTTCATCCAATTCACGATAGAAAATTTGGAGTAAAACTTGATCTGTCACCCATGGTTTAGACATTCTGTTGCCTTCTTCTTAAACCTGAGCCATACTTTGTGTATAGCGTCTCCCAGCATATGTTCAAAATTATTTGTCATATCCCTCAATTTAAACATCTTGGAGGGTGGATAAAATCTCTTGAGGAAGGATGCCTTTAATTCATTCCAATTGGTAATTGATCCTTGGGGGTAATTCTCCAAGCCATGTGGTAGTGTCTCCGGTGAATAAGAAAGGAAATAAACTTAGGCGGATAGATTCTTGACTCATTTTCCGCATCTTGAAAGGCAGACAAACTTCCATAAAATTTATCGAGTGTTGGTTTGTATCTTTCACCTCTTTGCTTCTGAATAGCCCCTTCATTTGTAGTAGATTAAGAATTGGACTAGTCACTTAATATAATCCATTCCCTACCTTTGGTGGTAAGCGAATGGCTCCAACTATACCCAATTCCATGGGTTCTTCCTCAGTGGCAAATTCACTGGCAAAGCACACACCATTAATGCTTTCGTCGTCACCCGCTCGGTCCATCTTGCCCAGTTTTCACAAGTAAAAAATCAAAAGACAAATTAACAAGAGCACAAAATGCATACAAGTTCGAATCTAGAAATCAACAAAAGACTATAATTAACCAATCCCCGACAATAACAACACCATTTTTGATAAATGCTCAACTAGGTCCTATTTTCAGGGCATAGGCAGTTTATTACAAAACAATTACCAAACTTATAAGGTCGGGGTCAAACAACAAGGATTGACAGATGAGACTCTTCTTCTATTGATTTCACAGTTCGAAACAAAGTAGTAAATTGAATTCTTAACAAGCATATATGTATACATAAAAATGGGGGGTTGCTAACAACTAAGATTATATCAATATTAACACAACTAAGGTTTAACAAATTCGAAAAGGACTAGGGGTGTGTACATAATGATTGAGGTTTCAACTCAAATACGCAAAGATTAACTGTAACAACATTAATTGATATATGAATAGCACTTGATCTAGGCTACACTTTGATATTCTTCAGAACTATCAAGATTATGTCCCTTGGATTCATCCAAACTAAAAGACCCTTTCAAATAAATAAAAAAACATTGCTTGAGTATATAGACTATCCCTAGCTCATATCATGAAATGAGAAATTACTCGAATATCCCATGCCTAGCTCAAACCCATAGAGTAATTTCAACAAGTCCTCACTATTGAGTCTTAACTAACTCCATTTTGATTTTTCAAGTCAAAATGGTATTAGAGAGTTCTATCAATGTTTGCAACCACTAACTTTTAGATTAAAACTTCAAGACAACAACAGATCCATATCATACAATCAATAATAGAGCTGATTAATCAATACTCATTCGGCGTTTTACACCCCCATCTATCACGCACACCTCTAGTTAAGGGTCTAGCTGCTCATAAAATAAGAAATAGATACAATACTCATGTAGATAATCCCGATGACAAGCTAATTGGATTAACAAAGACTAAATTCCAAGCTTTGATCAACACAAACCTGAGGTTTCATCTTCTACAAGTTAAGAAGTTTTTCACTATACTCTATCAATATTTTTCACAAAAAGAGGTCTCTCTTCTCTCTACCTAATTGGAAAGATGATAATGCTACATAATTGCACAAATCTCTATTCTATCTTTGGAACATTCCAAAGAGAACACTAATTTCCATAATTACATTTTTGCCATTCAGCTTCCATCTTCAAACTTTTGCTGGATCGTCAAAGAAGTCGATTAGAGGTTGTGGAGCGCTAGTTGCCTCCTTGATTTGACCTTCATTTCTCACAGAAGCATATGTGCTAGGACTAGTGAATCACAGATCAATCATTGTACCACACCAATTTTAATGCCTGTACTTAGGTAACTTTCCTCCATTCAAGCTAGCATTTAGCCGGTGAGACGCCTGTTGATTCGTGTGGGATGCCAGCTCCTTCGTCTGTGTGCTTAAGTGATTTTTAGATTCAAATCCATCAAATTTTATTTTTCTAAGGAATGCTTGCGTACAAGAGAAATTGGGCATAAAACCCCTTCAATTAGTATTAAAACCTGTGGTAATAATTCATGAATTTGAGTTCAATGAGTTAGCAAAATACAAACTAATCAGTGTTTCACTCCATCTACTATGCTAGTAAGACACTTGATTATGTGCAAGCAAACTATAGAGTAACTGAGAAGGAGATGCTTGTTGTGGTCTTCGCCTTCGACAACTTTATATCATATTTGGTGGGTACCAAAGTTATTGTTTCGACTGATCATACAAATATTAGGTACCTATTCAACAAGATGGATGCAAAGCAAAGGCTTATTAGGTGGAGCTTGTTACTGCTAGAAATTGATGTAGAGATCAGGGATAGAAAAGGCACAAAAAATTAAATTGCAGACCATTTGTCCAGATTAGAGAGTTCGTCTCATGTTCATAATGAAGGGCAAATTTGTGATGGGTTTCTAGATGAGCAGGTTCTAGCTTTGGATGTTGCTGAGTTGCCATGGTATGCTGCTATTGTAAATCTAATCGTGAGTTGATTATTCCCACCTGAAGTAACTACCAAACAAAAATATAAGCTAAATCATGATTCTCGGTTCTATATATAGGATGAGCACTTTCTATTTAAGCAGTGTTTAGACAAAGTGATAAGGAGATGTATTTCAAAGAATGAGGTCAAGAAGGTGCTAGATATTTTCCATTCCTAGCCTTATGTGGTTGATCATGGAGATGAGTGCATGGCCCACAAAGTACTTCAATCTATATTTTTCTGGCAAAGTTTATTCGGAGATGCCGCTAGTTATCTGAAAGAGTGTGATTAGTGCGAGAGGATGGGGACTACTTCAAGGAAACACAAGATGCCTTTGAATAACATTCTAGAGGTGGAGATTTTTGATGTATGGGGAATTTATTTCATGGGTCCCTTCCCACCCTTCAATGTGAAACAATATATTCTTGTGGCTGTGGATTATGTGTTGAAATGGGTTGAGGTTGTAGCTCTTCCTACTAATGATTCAAAGGTGGATATAAAATTCATCAAGAAACACATATTCACTCACTTCGGAACACCAACGACAAATATCAATAATGGAGGGTCACACTTTGTAAATCATTGGCTAAAAATGTGTTGGCTAAATATAGGATACGATACAAGGGTGGCTAGAACATATAACCCACAAACGAGTGACCAAGTGGAGGTGTATAATAGAGAAGTGAAGAAGATTTTGCAGAAGACGGTCAATGCACAAAGGAATGATTGGGCTATGAAGTAAGATAAGGCTTTATGGGCATATAGAATAGCTTACAAAACAATGATTGGGACTTCTCCCTATCGAATGGTGTTTGTTAAAGCTTGTCATCTTGCGGCAGAGCTAGAGTATCAAGCTTACTGGGCAATAAAATGAACCTTGATCTAGAGTTATCTGACAAGAAAATAATTGGGCAGTTGCACGAACTTAAGGAGTTTAGGCTTCTGCTTATGAGAGCACCAATTTGTACAAGAAAAAGATGAAGCGCTGGCATGACAAGCATATTATCTCTCGCATCTTCGAGCCATGCCAACAAGTAATATGTTTAACTCTAGGTTCAAATTGTTTCTCAAAAAGCTGAGGTCCAAGTGGAGTGGGTCATTTGAAGTCGCAAGGATAACGCCGCATGGTGTTGTGGAGTTGTGGAACAAAAACAAGAGTTTTACCTTTCCAGTGAATGGACAGCATGTGAAAGACTACTTTTGTAACGATGCAGATTGTGACAAAGAAGTGCTCACACTTGATGAAGAGTGATCCATGAGCTGGGTCGAGCCGCGACATTAAACCACCGGAAGCAACCTATGATTTGTTGGAGTAGATATGTTATTTTTCTTTTCTATAATGTAGTTTAAATTTTTATTTGGTTGTAATAGTTAAATATTATATAAAAGGGGGCAAAAACACAGAAAAAGGTGTCGAGCCACAACCAAAACTAAGGCGCTAGATGGGAGCCAACTCTTTTTTTCTAATGATTTTTGTGTGCGTCTCTTGTAGGTAAATAGGTGTGCTTAATAAGAATAAATGAACAACAGAAGATAAGAACGCCATCACAAGGTGATTATATAAAATGAATAAATAAAGGGTAAATAAAAAGTTTTAAATCGAGAGGTCAGTGACATAGTAAACGGAAGTGGCTTCTTCTAGTACCAGAAAGAGTGTCTGTAACAGACCAAATGTTCCCCAACACCCTTAGTCCCCCAAGGGTAGACTCGCCATTTTGGACTCAAAGCGGTTAGCAGATAGGGAAAGAATTTGTACTAGAAACACACCGAAGCAAAGTACTGCATTGATCTATGCATCGACAACAAGATTCTGGAACGGGACTTTCCACAGATTATGCACCAGATTTGCAAGCTCCACATGGAGATCATCTCTGATGAAATGATTGAATGCACTCTCCATCTGGTTTTGGAGTTATATGCGAATTGGGAACCTGACATGAGGTCTCATAGCATCAAAGTGCGGGGAATGAACATTACCCTGGATCCTATGCTACTGAACAATCATTTAGGGATAAAGGAGATGTATCCTTTTACACTAATGGGACTCAATATTCACCCACCATACCTTGATATTTTCCACACCCTGAGTGGGATGCAGTCCACTACCAAGTGGACTCATCATGATCACAAGGGATACCACCAGACATTCCTGTATGCCGTGATAAACTGGGAAGTCCAAGTGTGGCGCAAGATAGTGATGAAGTTCTTAATACACAGGGTTCACTATACTTATGTCACCGGTGACAGAGTCTGCCTAGTCTACACCCTCATGAGAAAGACCAAGATAAATATGGGGGTCGTTATCAAATCACCTAAAAGAAAGGCAAGGGTTCATCAGGGGAGACAATATGTTTTGGCAGGGTTAATCACCCAGATATGAAGAGCAGCTGGAGTACCTGAGGAAGATCTTGATTACATAGATCCACTGGTCAATGTGCTAGTTGATGTTACTAAAACGAAGGGGCTTGAATCGCTCCAGAGGCCAGCTCTCATAATGCCTAAGAGGCATTGGTAGGATGAGTTAATCAGATCTCATATGTATGGATTGGAGATGTTACAACATCGAATAGGCAGTTGACCTTCCACGTGCAAGGATTTATATGAGGTGGAGGGTAAGTATCCCCTTAATCGTTATGCTAAGGCTCTCATGAAATTAGGGCCGGACTTCTATGTGCCCAAAGAAGATGATATACTAACTGATGATGAACACCGATGCACGAGTTCATATGTTGATATTGATGATGATACAGAGCAACCTCTAGCATCGGAAGATGCTACATTTAATGATGACGTGGATGAGTGATTCAGGGAAGTACCTTCACCCTACTTTTCATATTACTTATGTTTGTTGCACTGGGAATAATGCTTGGTTTGTCAATGTGGGGTGGCATATGTTGTAGTCCTTGTGTACATATTTTTGATATTTTTTATCTGGTTTCTTGGAGTTTGTTTTCGGTTCTTTGACAAAGAATAATCCCTTTGAACTGTACCAAAAAGATTTTCTTTGTAGGATTGAGTTAGTAGTTGCAATTGAGTGACGTTTACCTATGATGGATGGATGAAGATCGTCTTAAGGATAATTTCATCAAAGCATTTCTTGTGTCAAGGTAATTGGGCAGACCCTAAGTTACTATATAATGGCAAACTTGTGAAAGCATGAGGTGAACTATGTTTAGAGACTTTTAGGTTCGGGTGTTGACTTTAAATCAACTTAAGTATAAAAATTAATTCTTGCATGTGCTAATCTTGAAAATTGATTGTGATCCTTCCTGATTTGAACATGTTCCATGTGTGGTGAGGTTTGTATATTCTGTGTTATGACATGATGTCTAGAAGTTGCTTGGTGTGTGTGTGAAGTAAAATTTGAAGTATTGCTCTACTCAAAAAATGATTCATAGGCCTTTTTTCATTTGTCATGTAAATTTGGCCTTTTCAGATAGTATATCACTAGTTATCCCTTTTGACCCTATATCTTTTTATTGATAGCAAAGTTTGTGCCTTAACCCTTGCTTGAATCCCTAGTTTTTGTGCCTTGCTTCTTTAAGCATTGTAGCATAAACGTGTGTTAAGTGGTGAATTTGAAGAAAAGGAATTGTTGAGTGAAAAAGGAAATCAATAATTGGTTGTAAGGTGATGATAAAACTCTCTAAAAGTTAAAAAAAAAACAAAAGTTTGAAGTGTTGTTGATGAGAGGGAGTTACTAGTGAAGGAATAATTGTTGAAGAGAAGGCTCTTGGTGGCTCCTGGGTGAATGGAATATCAAGAACTATGGGATTTCGATAAAATCTACTTCCTCAAATCATCAACATTGGGAACACACAAATGACCCTTATATCGAAGCACACCATCTCCCCCTTGGAAAAAGCCTCAACGAACTTTTTAAGCACAGCATCCTTCAATTCAACTAGAATTGGATCAAGACCTTGCTTGGCTTTCACATTAGACACAAAGGACGATTCTGAACCATTATGAACAACACCAACTTTAATAGAATCAACCAACCGAACACCCAATCAGGCCAACCTATGAGCATCTCGAACCAATTCCTTCTTATCATCTTCGACATGAGCTACACTACCCATAGATAGCCGACTAAGAGCATCCGCCACAACATTTGCCTTTCCGGGGTGATAGAGGACACTTATATCGTAATCCTTTAGTAACTCAAGCCACCTCCTTTGGTGAAGATTTAGATCCTTTTGCTTGAGCACATATTGCAAACTCTTGTGGTCGGTGAAGACGTCAAAATGAACACCATATAAGTAATGCCTCCAAATCTTTAAAGCAAACACAACTGCTGCTAGTTCTAAATCATGGGTAGGATAGTTCTTTTCATGAATTTTAAGTTGCCATGATGCATAAGCAATAACCTTCCCATTTTGCATAAGAACACATCCTAGTAAAACCCTTGAAGCATCACAATAAATAAAAAACCCATCGGACCCTTCCGATAAAATCAACATCGGAGCTGAGGTAAGTCTATCTTTCAATTCTTGGAAACTCTTTTCACATGCTTCAAATCATACAAACTTAACTTTTTTTGAGTCAATGCTGTCAATGGAGAGGCAATGGAAGAAAACTCTTCCACAAACCTTCTATAATAACTGCTAAACCCAAGAAACTTTGAATATCTGAAGGGGATAGAGGTCTAGGCCAACTCTTAACCACATCCCTCTTCTTAGGATCTACCTCAATACTTCTACCGGAAACAATGTGACCAAGAAAAGTTGCGGATCTCAACCAAAACTCCCATTTAATAAACTTTGCAAAGAGTTGTTGGTCTTTAAGGACTTGAAACACAATCCTTAAATGATTGGTGCGCTTATATTCACTCCTTGAGTAAATCAAAATATCATCGATGAACACAATCACAAACATATCTAGGTATTGTCTAAACACCCTATTCATCAAATTCATAAATGCGGTCGAAGTATTTGTCAAACCGAGCAATATTATTAAGAACTCATAGTGACCATACAGAGTTCGGAAAGCCATCTTTGGAATGTCATCTTTCTTCACCCTCACTTGGTGATAACCTGACCGAAGGTCAATCTTAGAGAAGTAACATGCTCCTTGGAGTTGATCAAACAAATCATCTATTCTTGGGGGAGGATACTTATTCTTAATGGTAACCTTATTCAATTGATGATAGCCAATACACATATGAAGTGAACCATCTTTCTTCCAAACAAACAAAACTGGAGCACCCCATGGAGAATACTCGCTCGGATGAAAACCCTTATCCAACAATTCTTTCAATTGCTCCTTTAATTCCTTAAGTTTTACCGAAGTCATTCGGTAAGGAGGAATAGAAATAGGTTGCGTATCTTTGAGAAGGTCAATACCGAAGTCTATTTCTCTTTTGGGAGAAACACCAGGAAAATCATCGGGAAACACTTTTGAAAACTCACTAACAGTGAGGACCGACTCAAAGATACGGGTTTCAGAATCCATATCCCTAAACCAAACAAAATGGTATATGTAACCCTTATAAATCATCTTTCTAGCTTTCAGACAAGAAACAAACCGACTCTTAAGCATAGAGTTTCTCCCTTTCTACTCTAGGATGGGTTCATTTGGAAATTGAAACTTGACCACTCGGGTTCTACAATCAATAGAAGCATAACAAGAATGGAGTCAATCCATACCAAGAGTAACATCAAAATCTAACATATCAAGCTTTACGAGATCAACATGAGTGACTCTATGGGAAAAGGAGACGAAACAATCTCTATAGACTTTCTTAGCCACAATTGATTCACCAATAAGTGTAGAGATGGAAAAAGGGTCTATCAACACATCCGAAAGAACATCAAACCTCATAGTTAGATAAAGTAGCAACGGGATCAAGCAATACATAAACATCAAGATTAAAGACTTCCAACATACCGATAACAATATTGAGAGAACCTTCTTGATCATGTCGAGCTTTGAGTGCATAGAACCGATTTTTCTTAGTGGCTTTTGTACCCCAAACACTAGGTGGAGCTTTCCTACCATATTTTCCCTTATCAATTCTAAGTGAAAAATCTCTCAAGCGGTGACCACTCTTGCCACAACCAAAGCAATTATCCGTACCCATCAAGCATTTTCCCAAATGACTCTTGCTACACTTTTGGCATGTGAGAACTGAAGATCCATTTCTACCACCATTTCCTCCTTGAGGCTTAGGGTTAGACACCCTTTTCTTGTTGAAATTAGGAGCTGGAGCATTGGAGGAATCTTGATCGAAAAACCTTTATCAGAACTTAGAATGACCATGTCCATCGGACCTTGAGTGTGAAAAGTCACCATCACCGATCTTAGCCCTTTTTGCCTCCCTAGACATCTTCTTTAGTTTCTCCTCTTCGATTTGTTGAGCATGAACCATTAAGCGAGAAATATAAATATCATTGATAAGCATGGCGGTACGACATTCCTTAGCCACCGTTTCAGACACTCCCGAAATAAACTTGCTCATCTTTGCCCTAGGATCGACAACCATAGTAGGAGCATATCTAGACAATTGTGTGAATTTCAAAGCATACTCCTTCACAATCATGTTTCCTTGACGACGGTTAATGAATTCAAGAACCTTTGCCTCCCTTATCTCAAGGGGAAAGAACCTATCAAGGAAAGTAACCTTAAACATTTCTCAATCAAGAGGACCCACATCAACTTCCCTCTCTCATTTCCATTGGTTGAACCAAACTTGAGCAACACCCTTAAGTTGATAAGCAACCAATTCAACATTTTCCACCGGTGTCACATCCATAATCATCAAAACCTTGTATACCTCATCGATGAACTCTTTAGGATCTTCCTCAAACTTAGAACCATGAAACTCCGGAAGATTCATCCTAGTGAATTCCCTCACTCTAGTTGCCGCTGTACACACATTTGGGTTCACGGGGATCGTAGCCTCCCTATTGGCTTAAGTTGTCATGGCTTGGGCCAACACTTGAAAAGTAGCCCTAAACTCTGCATTAATCACTTGCTCGGCCAAAGGATCGACCAAAACTTGAGGAGCTTCTCGTTCCACATCCTCTATCGCATTCCTTAGAACATATGCTCTTTGAGGGGCCATATCCTGAAAAGCATCGGATAGGGATTAGGAGAGGGACATATAGAGTTACACTCTATTGCACGACTTTATAATGATAAAAGAAGTGGAATTTCCTAAATGCCTTATAGCCTCTCATTCATAAATGTGGCGAGCTTTATACTCATGAACAAAACTCTAGTCGACGTGGCTTATGAAACATCCTAGGACCTTTATAAAATTGTGTGCTCTGAATACCAAGTTTGTCACGACCTAAAGTACACCCTAGACGTGACATGGCATATAGGACCTTGAGAGGCCCCACAGAAGCCACTTAGCATACATCATACAAGATAATAGAATTTAAAGAGAGTTCAAAGAAAGCATTTCATATAAAAGAGTTTGACCAAAAATAGAAGTCTAAGCATAAGTCTCAATAAGTCATCTACTACATCAATAGAATAAATCTGGGATGTAATCCATACAAAGTCTGAAAACTGAAATGACATAAAAAGATAAAAAAGTCTCGGTCCTCGAAACATGAGGACTTACCAATCTTCAAAGTCAATAGAATCACCTAGGCACGAGAATGCAAGGTAGGAACATTGGACTCTACATTCATGAGATAATGTAGGTAAAAGTATGCATTAGTACATGGAATGTACTAACTATGAGACAAAATGCATAAACATGGACATGATAGTAAAATGGCTTAATAAAATAGACATGATCATAATGAGACATTTAAAAGCTTTATAGTGAATAAATGACATGAAGTTCATAAGGCATAGTCAAATACATTAGTACAAAGGACATAAGAAAGCTTTAAAGAAAACATAATTATTTTGTGGGACATTAGCTTTAACCGACAATAAGACCATGAGAGCTATATCATGGAATTTGGTATATCCCTAATACCGAAAGAAGGGGAAATTACTTGCCAAGGTAGAATCCGTACATATCATTATTTGTTAAAGCGGATCCACTAGTTAGGTTAATTAAGAAAATCCTACGAGAGCACGTAGTATGGAACTAGAGGTTGCTACTAGAGACTATCCTATTTGAGCCTCCACCTCAAAGACCTCTCGGTGCTAAGTCTAAATCCCAATGGAATTGTCACAACCCAAGGTACCCCCCAGATGTGACATGGCGTAAAAGACCCAGGAAGGCCTCATACAAGCCACTTAGCATACATACATACAAGATCATAGAGAATTAATAGTTCAAAAGATAATGTCATATCAAAGATTTTTAAGAAAAATAGCGGAAGACTACATCAAATGTCTCAAAGCCAATCTAACATAAGAATAAGAAATAACACTTGGGACGTAACCCAATACAATGTCAAACTGAAAGAACATAAAAGAAATAACAACTAGGCTATGTCCTCGAATGAATGAGGACTCACCAAGTTTTTAACAATCTTCTACTAAGCTCTAGCCACGAATAGAGGAGAATCGCCGGTCCCTACATTAACAAGTCCATGTAGGCAAGAGTATGCGTTAGTACAATCAAGTACCAAGTATGATAGCAATGCACAAAATCCTTTAAAACATGCTAAAACGGGACATTTTCATGACATGCAATGACCAAGATAAAACATGAGAAAGGTTAAGAAGCATGAACATAAACCATGCTCAAAGCAAGCTAAACATCTTTACTTTACTTAAGGAACATCATAAAAAGATTTTAGTTCATTGTTGTGAGAAGTAGCCTTAACCGACATATAAGACCATGTGAGACATCAACATGGAATCCGGTGTATAACCCCACACCGATAGGGCCATCCTACTTGCCAAGGTAGGACCCTTTACTTATCATATAGCTTATGTGGATCCACTAGCTAGTGTCTATCATAGACCATCATCCTATGGCGGCACATAGTTTATAGGACATGGGTAATCGCCACTTGTCCACTCGGTGTTAAGCATAATTCCCACGGATTAGACATAGTTTAATTATCATAAGTAGACATGGGTAGTTGCCTCTTGTCTATCATTAGTCATAAGTTCATTATTTGTAGACATGGGTGATCGCCTCTTGTCTACATTAGGAAACATGGGTGATCGCCTCTTGTCTACATTAGGAAACATGGGTGATCGCCTCTTGTCCCTTAGAATAGCTCCTTAAGAACATGGGTAATCGCCTCTTGTTCGTTTCAAATTCATAGTGTGAGTATTACGTGAGAAACCCTTTCACAACTCTACCATAACATCAACATATCATAAACTTCGATGCTTCAATCTTAAAGCACCCTTAATTCATCATTAGCTTCATAAGAGACTTACATGACTTCATAAACCTCATCTTTACATAGTTCATCATGCTCATAACTTACAATTCATGGAACTTACATAGGTTCATAAGAATTTATCTCGAACCATGCAATTCAATGCAAACTCATGCTTAGAAAGCCATAAACAAGGCAAATTGACCTTCATTGAGGGAACCCACATAATAGAGGAAAATCATATTTTTTGATTGAACATGCATTCATAATCTCATCATGAAAAGCCTTAGCGTAGAAATCATAATTCATACATGGATTTATAGAAATTTCTTATAATTCATCACTTTATAATTCAACCCACCAACAAAAGCATAATTTTGAAATTGGGGGAATTCGCATGGGTTCATGGGGATCCATCTAAATTCATGAAATTCAACTCAATTCATGCTTCATAGTTCATAAAATAATCAATTAAATCAACATTAAAAAGAACCCATGACATAGAAGAAAACCCTTACTTCAATTGGGAATTTCTATCTTGAAAATTGGAGATTTTAGGGATTCCATGGAGGAAAGGGCTCCATGGATGAACACTATCATAACTTGGGGTCTTAATTCCTTAAGCAATTGATGAAGAAGAGCTTGATTCCTTGAACCCTAGCTTGCCCTCCTCTTCTTCTTCTAACTTTTAGAGAGAGAAATATTTGAGAGAGGAGAATTTGGGGAAACTGGTAAAGTGATTGGAAAGGGTAGTTTTTAGGATTAGAAGGGCTTATATAGTGTTAGGAGTAGAGGGGAACCAACCTTGATTAGTAACTAGTCCATTAGGTGAAAAGACCAAACGATCCCTTAAAATATAACTGTCAGGCCCCATCGACGGTCTGACCTACGGCCCGTAGGTCCATCGACGGACCGTCATGGTCAACCGTCGTTGGGTTCAGACACTGCCAATTTAGACCCTGCAACGACGGGTCCTATGTAAGGCTCGTGGGTCAATCGATGGACCGTACATGGCAACCGTAGGTCTGAAGTTATGGCTGAAGAATTTTACTAAGTCTGGAGGAGACCTACGAGGCCCATCTATGATTCGTACACTGGACGACGGGCCGTCCTGGCAGGCCGTCGTTGGGGTTCTGAAACTTATCATTTTGAAAACTTGGGCTTGCCACCTACGATTTCCACCTAAGGGCTGTAAGTCAACCTACGATCCGTAGGTGGCTTCCGTCGTTACTGGCACCAACCCAAAAAATCAGAAATTTTCCACCCTTTCGAATTCGGTGTATTACATTATCTCCCCCATTCGTCCTCTGTCACGACCCAAGCCTAGGGCCTAGATGTGACCGGCGAATGGGGAACCCGAAGGAACCCCAAACAAGCCTCATAGCGTATCATTACACATCCTTGGTCGCGGAAGCAATTAAATGACCATAAGCGATAAGCATAATCAAGGGGGAAATCGGGACTAAGGGAGCAAGAAAAAAAAGAAATGATACATAAATACCATAGATGAGTCAAGCTCAAGCATAATACACAACTTGTCCAACACCACCTCTAAACATGAGTACTTAGCGGGGGCCAAGACAAACTACCGGGCTCACCCTCATAGTCAAAACATAACTAGAAAGGAAAAGTTTTATACATAGCAAAAGATCATGAGCAACGTCCCCGAAATGGAGGACTCACCAATAACCACTATAGAAAATCGTACTAGCCACGCGGAGGAGGATGGTCAAGCGGTGCTCCGGTCCCTACATGGTGACATCATGTAGGCATAGAGTATGCGTTAGTACATTTGAATGTACTAAGTATATGGGATGCAATGCAATGCTACATTAGATGGACATCATAGGAAAAATGCGTATTAATGAAATGATATGTATAATGATGCTTACATAAAAATCATATTTAGTGGGACGTAGTACATGTGTGGCGAGTGACCATCAATATAGTATTTCCAAGGCCTACCACCCCCTTGGAGAGGCGAAAGAGGTACAAACCCCTCAATATGGTTACACGGGCCTACCACCCCCCGAGCTAGGGACCAAGGTACAAACCCCTCGATATGGTTATACGGGCCTACTACCCCCCGTACTAGGCAACCAAGGTACCAACCCCTCGATATGGTTATACGGGCCTACTACCCCCCGTACTAGGCAACCAAGGTACAAACCCCTCGATACGGTTATACGGGCCTACTACCCCCCGTACTAGGCAACAAGGTACAAAACCCTCGATAACGGTTATACCGGGCCTACTACCGCCCGCGTACTAAGGCAACAAGGTGACAAACTGCCTCCGATACGGTTATACGGGCCTACTACCCCCCGTACTAGGCAACCAAGGTACCAACCCCTCGATACGGTTATACGGGCCTACTACCCCCCGTACTAGGCAACCAAGGTACCAACCCCTCGATACGGTTATACGGGCTACTACCCCCCGTACTAGGCTTGGTCGACTCACAACACTTATATAGAGAAAATCATATACATGTGTCCATTTCATCATCATTTCAGTAATTACATAACCATCCGACTCATAGGACGTACCTTGGAACGCTTTCCTCTTCCTAAAATTCTATAGAACTGGGCATTTTTTAATCAAACACAAGGTGGGCAATTGTTCATCTAAATGAAATCATGTATTTCAAGAATACTAAGTCCAACCAATTCAAAAATCCATATAAATCAGCCCACCAACAACATACATATATATATCAACCTTCATAATTTGATCATGGAAGCATGTAAACCATAAACATCAAATAATAATTCCATTTCATGATAATATGCAAAATGGACCATAATAGGGTGTGTAGTAGTAATTCCATAATTCAAGAGTTCATAAATAATCATAAGGACCCATAAACTTGAAGTAGAAATAGAGGATAAATGGTTGGACTTGTGGATAGGAAGGTTTCCACAATCAAACCCACATACCTCAACTTTGGAGAATCCTTGATGAAGATTGGAATGGAGAATCGAAGCTTGAGATGTTTGAATTTGGTTGAAGATCTTGGTGGAATTTTTGGAGAGGGCTTAGAGAGTGTTTTTGGAGTTTAGAAAATGACTAAGTATGGGACATATCCCCTTTTTATAAAAAAATGACTCCAACCCGCCTAAAAAAAAACTGCTCTCTGGAATTTGCAAATCTGCACAGACAGGTTTTACGAAAATGGTCATAACTCCCTCATCCTAACTCGGACTAAGGTGAAACCAAGTGCGTTGGAAAGCTAACTCAAAGAGCTTTAATTTAATAGGTTACAGCCCTTCCAGTTCCTTGTGTGCTAAAAGATATGCCCCTTTAAAGTTGACCCTCCAAATCGCAATTTTTGCGATTTTCGAATTTTGATACGGTTGCTCTAAAATTCGGGTTAGACCCATCCCCCACTCAATTTGACCCCACGAATAAGAATATGAAGTCGAATTTCCGAAATCATGCACGGATTTTGAGATATATGGAAATTACAATTATAGGTGTTTCCGAAGCACATTTTCGGGCATTTTTGGGGTCGTTTCAATATCTCCCCCTTGGGAACATTCGTCCCCGAATGTTAAAGAAACGTACATGATTTCGGAAATTCGACTTCATATTCTTACTCGTGGGGTCAAATAGATATATGGAAATTACAATTATAGGTGTTTCCGAAGCACATTTTCGGGCATTTTTGGGGTCGTTTCAATATCTCCCCCTTGGGAACATTCGTCCCCGAATGTTAAAGAAACGTACATGAGAGACACAAACATGGCAATTTCAGCCCACATAAGGATGCAACAATGCACTTACACCTTATTTCAAAACCTCAACATAGTTGTAAAACCACAATGAACTTGTCAACTTAAACATGAATGTATGCAATGACATGGGGGCTGAACTTAAGACCTGAGATTTTTATAAAGGGCTTAGATCAATACCTTAGGCTCGAGTGGAGTGGAAAAGATAAGGATATCGCCTTTGCATGTCCACTTCGGCCTCCCAAGTAGCACTTTCAACTTGTTGATTTCTCCAAAGGACTTTAATGGAAGCCACATCTTTGTTTCTCAATCTCTTCACTTGTCTATCTAAA
Source organism: Solanum appendiculatum (assembly GCA_018342035.1). NCBI lineage: Eukaryota > Viridiplantae > Streptophyta > Magnoliopsida > Solanales > Solanaceae > Solanum > Solanum appendiculatum. The sequence continues at coordinate 1,374,804 of JAGDQO010000730.1, forward strand.
ATCTGGACCGGAACCTCTTCATAGGTCAAATTATCTTCAACAACACCCACAACATCAAGAGACACAATGGCATTCGGATCACCCACACACTTCCTCAACATAGACACATTAAATACCGGATGAACCAAATTCATCTCGCTAGGCAATTCCAACTCATAAGCTACCTTGCCAATTCTCCTCATCACCTTATAAGGACCCACGTATCTTGGGCTCAACTTGCCCTTCTTACCAAAACGAACCACACCCTTCATGGGTGTCACCTTCAAATAAACCCAATCACCAACTCGGAATTCAAGAGCCCTTCTCCTCGCATCGGCATAGGACTTTTGGCGACTTTGGGCCATCTTCAACCTTTCTCTAATCATCCTAACCTTCTCAAGAGCCTCCATAACTAGGTCTGGTCCTAACAAGGCCACCTCACCAACCTCAAACCACCCAACCGGTGATCTACAACGCCTCCCATAGAGAGCCTCAAAGGAAGCCATACCGATGCTAGAATGATAGCTATTGTTATAGGCAAACTCAATCAATGGAAGATGATCATCCCAACTACCCTTAAGCTCCAATACACAAGCCCTAAGCATATCCTCAAGTGTTTGGATAGTCCTTTCGGCTTGTCCATCCGTTTGCGGGTGAAAGGCCGTAGTAAGCTTAACTCTCGTACCTAGACCCCTTTGAAAAGACTTCCAAAAGTGTGAAGTAAATTGAGTACCACGGTCCGATATGATGGATAGAGGAATCCCATGCAACCTTACCAAGTCATGAATATATAACCTTGCATAATCTTCCGCCCCATATGTTGTCTTTACCGGTAGAAAATGAGCCGATTTTGTCATCCTATCAACCACCACCCAAATAGAATCAAAACCTTTTCTAGTCTTGGGTAAACCAACTACAAAATCCATATTAATTTCTTCCCACTTCCAAGTAGGAATCTCTATGTCTTGGGTTAGACCACCCGGCCTTTGATGTTCGGCCTTGACTTGTTGACAACTATGACAACCGGAGACGAATTTGGCAATGTCCTTCTTCATGCCTCCCCACCAATACACATCCCTCAAATCTCTATACATTTTGGTGGAACCGGGGTGGATGGAGTAGGAAGAATTATGAGCCTCCTCAAGAATTTTCTCCCTCAAACCATCAACACAAGGCACACACAGCCTACCTTGGTACCTAAGGGCACCATCTCCCCCTTGGGAGAAAACTTCCACCTTGCCCTCTTTCACCAAGGCCTTCAATTCAAACAAGGAAGAGTCAAGATCTTGTTTTGCTATCACCTCATCCACCAGGGAAGGCCTAGCACCATCAACAACGACCACACCACCAATACCAACCTCTTCCAACCTAACCCCCAACCTAGCCAACCGATGTACCTCCCTAGCCATTTCCCTATCACCAATATCAACATGAGCTAGGCTACCCATAGACACCCTACTCAAAGCATCCGCCACCACATTAGCTTTACCGGGATGATAATGCACACTCATATCATAATCTTTAAGAAATTCTAGCCACCTTCTTTGTCTCAAGTTGAGATCTTTTTGGGTGAAGACATATTGGAGGCTCTTATGATCGGTGAACACATCGACATGTACCCCATACAAATAATGACGCCAAATCTTTAAAGCAAACACCACCGCAGCTAATTCAAGATCATGCGTAGGATAGTTCTTTTCATGCACTTTGAGTTGTCTAGAAGCATAGGCTATCACCTTACCATTTTGCATTAGGACACAACCCAAGCCAACTCTAGAAGCATCACAATACACAACAAATCCCTCAAGCCCATCCGGTAGTGACAATTTAGGAGCGGACACAAGTTTATCTTTCAAGGTTTGAAAACTCCTTTCGCACTCGTCGGTCCACTCAAACTTAGCCTTCTTTTGTGTCAACTTAGTCATGGGAGAAGCAATAGAAGAAAACCCATTCACAAATCTCCGGTAGTAACCCGCTAAGCCCAAGAAGCTCCTAATATCCGATGGGGTCAATGGCCTAGGCCAATTTCTAATCACATCGGTCTTCTTAGGGTCTACCTTAATACCATCCCCCGACACCACATGACCTAGGAAGGCAACCTCCCTCAACCAAAATTCACACTTTTCATACTTGGCATACAACTTCTCCTCTCTTAATCTTTGCAACACAACCCTCAAGTGACCCATATGTTCTTCCTCGCTATGCGAATAGATTAAAATATCATCAATGAAGACCACAACAAAGGAATCAAGGTAGGGTTTAAAGACCCTATTCATTAGGTCCATGAAGGTAGCCGGTGCATTGGTCAACCCAAAGGACATGACCACAAATTCATAATGTCCATACCTAGTCCGGAAGGCTGTCTTGGAATGTCACCCTCCCTCACCTTCACTTGATGATACCCGGACCGAAGATCAATCTTAGAGAAGTGGCTAGCCCCTTGCAATTGGTCGAACAAGTCATCAATCCTAGGAAGAGGATATTTATTCTTGACGGTGACCCTATTGAGTTGCCGGTAATCCATACACATCCTAAGGGACCCATCTTTCTTCTTCACAAACAACACCGGTGCACCCCATGGTGATTGGCTAGGCCTAATAAAACCCTTCTCCAACAAGTCCCTCAATTGTTTTTTCAACTCCTTTAACTCCGCCGGGGCCATACGGTATCGGGGAGGAGGTCTATGCCAAAATCTATTTCCCTTTCGGGAGGAACACCGGGAAGGTCATTAGGAAAGATATCAAGGAATTCATTTACGACCGGAACCGACTCTATAAGAAGGGTTTTGGACTCCATATCCCTAACCCTCACAAGGTGATAGAGACACCCCTTAGAGATCAACTTACGGGCTTTAATGCAAGAGATGAATCTACCCTTGACTACCACATTTTGGCTTTCCCACTCAAGAATGGGTTCACTTGGGAATTGGAACTTGACCCTACGGGTTCTACAATCAATAGAAGCATAGTATGCATGCAACCAATCCATCCCAAGAACAACATCAAAATCGACCATGTTCAATTCAACAAGATCACAAGGCAATATTTTATGCAAGATGCAAATAGGACAATTTCTATAGACCTTCCTAGCAACAATATATGCACCAATAGGAGTAGACACCTTATATGACTCACGCAACAAGTCGGGCTCGTCTTCCTCTTGTATTAGACATGATCTAGCATAGCAAAGAACAACCGTTAGGGAAGAACTTAATTCAACTCTACGGCACGACTTAGAACATGGAGAAGGGAAACATTTCCTAAAACGTCTCATAGCCTCTACTCATAGTTGTGGTGCACAACACAACCATGAATCGGACTCTAATCAACGCGGTGTGTTGGACTCCGAGGATCATTCAACCTAGGGCTCTGATACCAAGTTTGTCACGACCCAAGCCTAGGGCCTAGATGTGACCGGCGAATGGGGAACCCGAAGGAACCCCAAACAAGCCTCATAGCGTATCATTACACATCCTTGGTCGCGGAAGCAATTAAATGACCATAAGCGATAAGCATAATCAAGGGGGAAATCGGGACTAAGGGAGCAAGAAAAAAAAGAAATGATACATAAATACCATAGATGAGTCAAGCTCAAGCATAATACACAACTTGTCCAACACCACCTCTAAACATGAGTACTTAGCGGGGGCCAAGACAAACTACCGGGCTCACCCTCATAGTCAAAACATAACTAGAAAGGAAAAGTTTTATACATAGCAAAAGATCATGAGCAACGTCCCCGAAATGGAGGACTCACCAATAACCACTATAGAAAATCGTACTAGCCACGCGGAGGAGGATGGTCAAGCGGTGCTCCGGTCCCTACATGGTGACATCATGTAGGCATAGAGTATGCGTTAGTACATTTGAATGTACTAAGTATATGGGATGCAATGCAATGCTACATTAGATGGACATCATAGGAAAATGCGTAATCATACCCGATAAATAGCATATTAATGAAATGATATGTATAATGATGCTTACATAAAAATCATATTTAGTGGGACGTAGTACATGTGTGGCGAGTGACCATCAATATAGTATTTCCAAGGCCTACCACCCCCTTGGAGAGGCGAAAGAGGTACAAACCCCTCAATATGGTTACACGGGCCTACCACCCCCCGAGCTAGGGACCAAGGTACAAACCCCTCGATATGGTTATACGGGCCTACTACCCCCCGTACTAGGCAACCAAGGTACAAACCCCTCGATATGGTTACACGGGCCTACTACTACGGGCCTACTACCCCCCGTACTAGGCAACCAAGGTACCAACCCCTCGATACGGTTATACGGGCCTACTACCCCCCGTACTAGGCAACCAAGGTACCAACCCCTCGATACGGTTATACGGGCCTACTACCCCCCGTACTAGGCAACCAAGGTACCAACCCCTCGATACGGTTATACGGGCCTACTACCCCCCGTACTAGGCTTGGTCGACTCACAACACTTATATAGAGAAAATCATATACATGTGTCCATTTCATCATCATTTCAGTAATTACATAACCATCCGACTCATAGGACGTACCTTGGACCTTCCCTTTCCTAAGAATTCTATAAATGGGCATTTTATCAAACACAAGGTGGGCAATTGTTCATGTAAATGAAATCATGTATTTCAAGAATACTAAGTCCAACCAATTCCAAAATCCATATAAATCAGCCCACCAACAACATACATATATATATCAACCTTCATAATTTGATCATGGAAGCATGTAAACCATAAACATCACATAATAATTCCATTTCATGATAATATGCAAAATGGACCATAATAGGGTGTGTAGTAGTAATTCCATAATTCAAGAGTTCATAAATAATCATAAGGACCCATAAACTTGAAGTAGAAATAGAGGATAAATGGTTGGACTTGTGGAAAGGAAGGTTTCCACAATCAAACCCACATACCTCAACTTTGGAGAATCCTTGATGAAGATTGGAATGGAGAATCGAAGCTTGAGATGTTTGAATTTGGTTGAAGATCTTGGTGGAATTTTTGGAGAGGGCTTAGAGAGTGTTTTTGGAGTTTAGAAAATGACTAAGTATGGGACATATCCCCTTTTTATAAAAAAATGACTACAACCCGCCTAAAAAAAACTGCTCTCTGGAATTTGCAAATCTGCACAGACAGGTTTTACGAAAATGGTCATAACTCCCACATCCTAACTCGGACTAAGGTGAAACCAAGTGCGTTGGAAAGCTAACTCAAAGAGCTTTAAGTTAATAGGTTACAGCCCTTCCAGTTCCTTGTGTGCTAAAAGATATGCCCCTTTAAAGTTGACCCTCCAAATCGCAATTTTTGCGATTTTCGAATTTTGATACGGTTGCTCTAAAATTCGGGTTAGACCCATCCCCCACTCAATTTGACCCCACAAATAAGAATATGAAGTCGAATTTCCGAAATCATGCACGGATTTTGAGATATATGGAAATTACAATTATAGGTGTTTCCGAAGCACATTTTCGGGCATTTTTGGGATCGTTTCATCCTCGAATGAGAATCAAGACGTCATAAGGAGGGTAATAAACAAGAACTAGCGACCCAACCTAGAATTCAATCACATAAATGCACATATCTGAGGAGGAAAAAATCAACTCCAAGCTAAAGCATGTTCAACACATCATTTCATGAAGACTTTATGCAACTCATACTCAATGCACATAATCCTAGACAAATCAATCAAGCTATCTCATTTTCTCGTAATTTAGACTCTTTATGAACATGCATAATCAAGGAATCATGGAAATAACTAAGACACATGAAACCAAAGAATGAACCATGAGGAACTAGATACCTCAAGCTAGAGTAGGATCGGAGGGAAAAAGATGAGGATATCAGGACATCATATCGGCCTCGGCCTCCCAAGTAGCACCCTCAACTAATTGATTCCTCCAAAGAACTTTCACGGAAGCAACTTCTTTATTCCTTAACTTCTGGACTTGCCGGTCTAAAATCTCAACCAGAACTTCTTCATAAGAAAGACTATCCTTTATGCCAAGATTCTCCAACGGCACTATAGACGTCGGATCACCAACACATTTCTTCAACAATGAGACATGGAAAACCGGATGCACCAATGCCAAATCATCAGGCAAATCAAGTTCATAAGCAACCTTAATAACACGTCTCAAAATTTGATATGGGCCTACATAACGAGGACTAAGCTTCCCTTTCTTCCCGAATCTCATTACACCCTTCATGGGCGAAATTTTCAAGTAAACCCAATCATCAACATCAAATTCCAAATCTCTCCTTCTAACATCGGCATAGGACTTTTGTTGACTTTGAACCATTTTCAACCTTTCTCTAATAAGTCAAACTTTCTCCACAGCCTCATGTACCAACTCGAGACCTATTAAAGCAACTTCTCCAACTTCAAACAAACCTATAGGAGATCTACACGTCCTTCCATAGAGAGCCTCAAATGGAGCCATGCCAATACTAGAATGGTAGCTATTATTATAAGAAAACTCAATCAAGGTAAATGATCATCCCAATTACCCTTGAAATCAATTGCATAAGATCTCAACATATCTTCCAAAGTTTGGAAAGTACGCTCCGCTTGCCCATCATTTTGGGGATGAAAGGCCGTACTAAGCTTGACACGAGTACCAAGCCCTTTTGGAAAGATTTCCAAAATTGAGAAGTAAATTGTGCACCACGATCGGAGATAATGGATAAAGGCACTCCATGCAACCTAACCATTTCCCTCAAGTTCAACTCAGCATAATCCTCCACCGAATAAGAAACCTTGATGGGAATGAAATGGGCTGATTTCGTCATACGATCCATGATAACCCAAATCGAATCATATTGTCACCGGGCACGTGGTAAACCAACAATAAAGTCCATATTCAAATCTTCCCACTTCCAAGTAGGAATACTAATATCTTGGGACGAACCTTCCGGCTTTTGATGCTCAACCTTCACTTGTTGGCAATTAGGACATTTAGCCACAAATTCCGCAATATGCTTCTTCATTCCATTCAACCAATAGACCCCCCGCAAATCACGGTACATCTTGGTAGCTCCCGGGTAAATGGAATATCGAGAACTATGGGCTTTCGATAAAATTTATCCTCTTAGGTCATCTACATCGGGAACACACAAAAGACCTTGATATCGAAGTACACCATCTCCCCCTTAGGAGAAAGCCTCAACGAACTTTTTGAGCACCGCTTCCTTCAACTCTACCAAATTAGGATCAAGATCTTGTTTAGCCTTTACTTCATGCACAAAGGACGATTCGGAACCATTGTGAACCATAACACCACCTTTAGTGGAATTAACCAACTGAACACCCAATAGGGCCAATCTATGAACATCGCGAACCAACTCTTTCTTACCATCCTCAACATGAGCAACACTACCCATAGATAACCAACTAAGAGCATCCGCCACCACATTAGCCTTGCCGGGGTGATAGAGGACACTCATGTCATAGTCTTTTAACAACTCAAGCCACCTCCTTTGGCGAAGATTTAGATCTTTTTGTTTGAACACATACTGCAAACTCTCACTACAAGAAATTAGACTTTCAACGACCAATTCTTAATGAAGGGATAGGAATGTTGTCGTTAAAAATATATTTATAACGACTTAATTTTTTTCCATCGTTAAAAGGTAATTTTAGTTTAATAGTAGCGAAGGGATAAAATTCGGGTGTTAAAAAATTAAAATTTGGTCGCTTATGATTAAAAAGGGGCGCTATTATTTTTCCCTTTTAATCGTAACGTCTCTTCACCCACCCCTTCCCCTTACCCCACCGCGTGTGAAACGAAAACAGATCAAGACACACGATATACTCGCTCATCAACAACGGGTGCATGCTCTCTATTCAGATTATTTAGAAGAATATCAGCAAACACACATATACTTGCTTCAGCAGCGTGCTCTCTCCATGTTTTCAGGTTTTGTTAATAGAAAATAATTAGTACGTTTCTTTGTTTCAGCTTTTAAATACGAATCAATGCCTCTTTATTTTGACTGCAGAACTCAGTCTTGTCTTCTTACTTCTCATCGTCGCCTACTATTTACTAGTCTAATTGTTGCTACTGATAATATCGAGACTCATCTTGACATTTTCTTCTTTGCAAGGTAAGCTTTTGTTTTCTCACCTATGAATTGCTCTGTGGAACACCTAATTTTGCCTAATATTGAATTTACCCTATATATAATTTCATCTAGGTTTATTTTTTTGAAAACCTTGTTTGCTGGTGATTTGTTATCTGTATGATCTGTCTAATAATTTTAGAATTGTATGTTGCCTTGCCAATGAATCTACTATTCTTATCCGTTGGACTTCTTTTCTTTCTATTTTCTTCCTCTTAGTTGACAACTTGCTTGTAGCTGTGTAATGATAGTTGATATATGAATACTTACTGGATGCACTGAATTTCAATTTTCCTCTGGTAGAGTTTGATTTCAACACTTTTTTCTATTTAAATTTGTTTGACTGTCGAATTTGGTTAACTGGTCGGGTTTAAGCATTATATTGGTGGTGGTTTGATGACGTCTACACAATCTCAGCTTGTATATAGTTTGTGAGAGATCTTTATCCTAATTTGAATCAACACCTCTCTATTTTCATTGCAGAACTCAGCCTTACTTGCATGATGCACTTAATTTCAATTTTCCTATGTTAGAGTTTGATTTCAGCAATTTTTTCTATTTAAATTTGTTTGACAGTAGAATTTGGTTAACTGGCCGGGTTTAAGCAATATATTGGTTGTGGTTTGATGACGTCCATAAAATCTCAGCTTGTATGTAGTTTGTGAGAGGTCTTCGTCCTAGTTTGAATCAGCGCCTCTCTATTTTGATCGCATAATTCAACCTTACTTACAGGATGCATGTAATTTCTGTTCTCCTCTATTTTTTTTCCTCTGTTAGAGTTTGATTTCTGCACTTTTTTCTATTTAAATTTGTTTTTTTTGTTTACTGGTCAGATTTAAGCAATATATTGGTGGTGGTTTGATAACGCTCGTAAAAGTTCAGCTTGTATGTAGTTTGTGAGAGCTCTTCGTCATAGCTTGAATTAGCACCTCTTTTCTCTGTTTTGATTGCAGAACTCAGCCTTACTTACATGATTCACTTAATTTCAATTTTCCTCTATTAAGAGTTTGACTTGTAGACTTTTTTCTATTAAAATTTGTTTGACAGTAGAATTTGGTTAATTGATCGGGTTTAAGGTGGTGGTTTGAGGACGTTGTAAAATATCAGCCTGTATGTAGTTTCTGAGAGGTCGTCGTCCCGTTTGAATCAACGTTTCTCTATTTTGATCACAGAACTAGGCCTTGTCTTCGTACTTATCATCATCACCTGCTATTTACTGGTCAAATTGCTATTACTGATAATATCGGGACTCATCTTGGTGTTTTCTTCTCTGCAAGGTAAGTCTATGTTGTTTTATCTATGAATTGCTCTGCAGAACACCTAATTTTTATCAATTCTGAATTCTCCCTATATAATTTCATCTAGGTTTCTTTTTTTTAAACCTTGTTTGCTGGTGATTTGTTATCTGTTAGATATGTCTAATGATTTTAGATTTGCTTGTTGCCTTGCCAATGAATTTACTAATCTTATCAATTGGATTACTTTTCCTTCTATTTTCTTCCTCTTAGGTGAACTGTACACTCTTTAATTGACTATCATTCAATTAGTCCAGCTCCTTTCTCCAAGTGTGATATTGTGACGACCCGATTTCTCAAGTCATGATGGTGTCTACAACCCACCGGTAGGCAAGCCAAACTCTATCTCGAAACTTAACAGTAATGGGACTAAGAGTGGAAACTAGTCCAAACAAAGCAGAAGCATACCATAAGAACACATAAATGAAGGTTGAAACGAAACGAAACTAAATATATAAAAGGCACCTCCCAAAACCTGGAAGTTTCATGTACAGAACCACTAACAAGAGTACGAGTCCCAAAAGTGGACCACAGAAACAACTGTCTCGAAATAAAACGACAGGCCAAAAGATAAATACAGAAGGAGACAGGTAATCCCAGAACGCCATGTGCTCACCCTAGTCTCCTGAACTTGCAGCTCCCGGCCCGATCTCAACGCTGATAACTAATGCTCGAACTTGCATCACAAAAACAGATGCAGAGTGTAGCATGAGTGCCAAAACAACAGGTACCCAGTAGGCATCATAGACTGACTGAGAAAGAACTGCAAAAATAGGTCGATTAGATAGAATCAACAACAACAACAACAGAGGTCATTAGAAAGGAAACAAAACAAGGGAAAAGTAAACTGAGGATACCTAACTAAACCCAGCTGAGCCCCCATATGGCTTGCTGGGCACACTAATGCGCAAGTTTAAATAAATCCGAACGGACCCCCATAAGCCCGACAGGTACACAGAAGAGTTATACTACAGAACGAAGGGAGATCCATCATAAGAAGCCGTAACACCTATGAGTCCCGGGCCCAGCAATATAATACCTGGGCCCCGCCCAATCATCCGTCACGAACTGGAAATATCGGACTCTAACCGGGTAGCGTTAGTCTCGAGCTGGAACAATATCTGGGCCCCGCCCAATCGTCAATCACGAGCTGGAAATACCAGACTCTAACCAGAAGCGTCAGTCTCGAGTTGGAACAATATCTGGGCCTTTCCCAATCATCAGTCACGAACTGGAAATACCGGACTCTAACCGGGTAACGTCAGTCTCGAGCTGGAACAATATCTGGGCCCCGCCCAATCATCAGTCATGAGCTGGAAATACCGGACTCTAACCAGAAACGTCAGTCTCGAGCTAGAACAATATATGGGCCCCGCCCAATCATCAGTCACGAGCTGGAAATACCAGATTCTAAGAGGACACGTCAGTCTCGAGCTGGAACAATATCTGGGCCCCGCCCAATCATCAGTCACGAGCTGGAAATATCGAACTCTAATCGAAAATGTCAGCCTCGAGCTGGAACAATATCTTGGCCCCACCCAATAATCAGTCACGAGCTGGAAATACCAGACTCTAACCGGAAATGTCAACCTCGAGCTGGAACAATATCTGGGCCCCACCAAATCATCTGTCACGAACTGGAAATATCAGACTCTAACCGAAAACGTCAGCCTCGAGCTGGAACAATATCTGGGCCACACCCAATCATTAGTCACGAGTTGGAAATACCCTACTCTAATCGGAAACGTCAGCCTCGAGCTGGAACTAATCAGTCTACGCTCAACAGTCTAGCACTGGAAATACCGGTTCCAACCGAGTAACGTCAGCTGCGGGCTGGGACTAATAGCCTACACTCCACGGACTCTCACTGGGAATAACGGGTTGTAATCGTATAACGCCAACTATGGACCGGAGCTGGTAGCCTTCCCCGTGACAGCCTAGCACCGGAAACATCAGATGGGAACCACGTAACATCAGTCTCATACTGGAACTAACAACCTCAAACCAGATAAAACCACCACGAACAATACAACGCAAGACTAAACATCACGGGCCGCCGCCCCACAAGGATATCAACCGAAGGGTCCCAGCCTAGCACAACCCAACTGTCATTCAACACAAACACAACATCTTCCGGCAGCATCCCACCATCGCAGAAATAGATGGGAAAGAATCGGAAAGTCCGAAAGCCATGAAATCGCCTAACTAAGGCTCATACTATCAGACCCAAGTCTGCTATACCAGTCTACAAGGATCTAGTCCATCCGAATAGCCGTCGGATACATACTCAAGTCAACAGGTGCATAGGACTAAGGCAATACTACCTTAACCTATTCTAAGTCTGAAATCACAATAATCAACCCAACACAGAATCCAAAGACCCGGACCCACTCATGCATCAACAAATAATCACCCAACAGATAGTCCCCAACACAAATACAAACAATCCAAGTCAACAACCCTATCTACAGCATGATACTAGCCCAGAACAGTCCAACAGATAACTATAAAATAGGAAATAGGATAAGCAGGGAAACAACACTAGCTAGCCACCCCAGATTCACAAATCTCAACCAGCATTTACACATTCAAGCTCAATCTAGAAGGAAGGGAAGCCGTAACCTACCAAAACGCCGATCACAAGCGCTCCAAGTCACTCGACCAGAGATTTTCCCCTTCTGAACGGCCTCAGACTGCTGCCACACTATCAAAAATAGAATCACAACGTCAATACAGTCGTTTACACACTAAAATCAACAAATTCGGAGACAGGCCAATTTTGGAGTCAAATCGGGCAAAGTGGGACCCGCTCTGGATTTTCCAGAATTGACTATGTGAAAAGGTCCCAAATCCTTCTCCAAACACGAATCCCAAAATGGATTGCCCATTAGGGGTCGTATCCGCTCCTAACAGCCCACAACAACAAATCACAAAACTAAACAAAACAGGCCAACAAAGAACTTACCCTCAATTTAATGGAAAACGAGGAACACCCAACAAACCCCAACCTAAAACCCATGAAGCCACCAAGCTTCCGAGTGCTTGGGACTTCAAATCACCGAAAACCAACCACCGAGGAGATTTTTACGAAGGTTTAAAGCTCTAAAAAAGGAGAGTTTTGACCTCATTAAATAGACACTGCCAGGTCCTTCCTCTCCGCGAACACGGCCTTAGGCCCGCGAACGTGGAGCACAATCACCATCGCACAGACCTCAGCGATCGCGGAAAGCAAGGATAACCCTCACCCGACAGACCTCCGCGAACGCGGAGTAGAAGAAGCCCCTCACCAAATCAGCTTTCGCGAACGCGGAGAGTCTTCCACGAACGTGGAGCACTAGGAACCACCCAGCCTCACAGATCTCCACGAACGCAGCCTCTGGCCTGCGAACGCGGAGTAGACTCTCCCACACCTTCACCACGCGAAGCCTATCCCGCGAACACGGAGAGTAAATGAGTCTATAGTTTTGACATCTGCACCAGTTGAGTTTTGGACAATTCCAAAAATTCGACGGGGTGCTCGGGATTCATTCGGAACCCTGTGCCTGCAAACGAACTATGCTACCTCCTTGAATTCGACATTCCAGACTCAATGGCAAAGTCAAAATTTCTATACGAGGTCGTTTCGATAAAAAGTGGGTCCCACACCCATTTAGCCATTTTATCCAATTTCTACCGAAGGCCTCAAAATCATATCGGAAGCTCCCGGTAATTCTCAAAATGTCAATCTAGACCAAACTCGGCATTTCGGAACTAACCGCGCTGTCGGAATCTTCAGCAAAGTGCATTTTACAAAAATGTTGACCAAAGTCAACCTTAAACCAAATTTCAAAGACTAAAGAGCTAACTGGCATCAAAATCACACCGAAAACCCCGGGACTCGGGGAAACGATGCTCCTAGCCTAATTTGGCCGCTTCAAAGCTAATGGAAATCAACAAATTCGGAGACAGGCCAATTTTGGAGTCAAATCGGGCAAAGTGGGACCCGCTCTGGATTTTCCAGAATTGACTATGTGAAAAGGTCCCAAATCCTTCTCCAAACACGAATGCCAAAATGGATTGCCCATTAGGGGTCGTATCCGCTCCTAACAGCCCACAACAACAAATCACAAAACTAAACAAAATAGGCCAACAAAGAACTTACCCTCGATTTCATGGAAACCGTGGAACACCCAACAAACCCCAACCTAAAACCCACGAAGCCAACAAGAATTCGAGCACCTGAGACTTCGAATCGCCGAAAATGAACCACCGAGAAGATTTTTATAAAGGCTTGAAGCTCTCCAAAATGGGAGCTTTGACCTCATTAAATAGGCACTGCCACGTCCTTCCTCTCCGCGAATGGGGCGAAGCCTCCGCAAACGCGGAGAGTAAACTCTTCAAAGTTCCGCGAACGCGGAGAGCAAGGATCGCCCTCACCTAGCAGACCTCCGCAAACATGGTGAACCCTCTGCGAATGCGGAGTATAAGAAGCCCCTCACCCAACAAGCTTCCGCGAACGCGGAGCACTAAGAAGCACCTAACCTCACAAATCTCTGCGAACGCGCCCTCTAACCCATAAATGCAGAGAGTAAATGAGTCTGCAATTTTGACAGCTGCATCAGCTGAGTTTTGGACAATTCCAAAACTCCGACAGAGTGCCCGGGATTCGTTCGAAACCCCGTGCACGTAAACAATATGCTACCCCCTCGAATTCGAAATTTCGGACTCAATGGCGCAGTAAAAATTTTCATACGAGGTCATTTAGACAAAAAGTGGGTCCCCACCCATTTAGCCATTTTAGCCAATTTCTACCGAAGGCCTCAAAATCATATCGGAAGCTCCCGGTAATTCTTGAAAGGTCGATCTAGACCAAACTCGGCATTCCGGAACTAACCGCGCTGTCAGAATCTTCATCGAGTGCATTTTCCAAGAATGTTGACCGAAGTCAACCTTAAACCAAATTTTAAAGACTAAAGAGTTAATTGGCCCCAAAATCACACCGGAAATCCCGAGACTTGGGCAAACCATGCTCCTAGCCTAATTTGGCAGCTCCGGAGATTATGGAACCATCAGAATTCCCATCTGAGGTTGTTTACTTGAAGTTATGACCGAAATCAACTTTTTAAGGTTCAAAAGCTCCAAAACAGAAAAACAGGCATAATACCCAAACGAACGACTAGGCGACCGAACAGTCAGTGCCAGCAAGTCATAAATGACTTTGGGTCACTACAGGAATGCTCTAAATGACAGAAAGAAGGTATTAACACATAGAAATGACCTGGAGGGTCATTACAGATATACCATAGCTTTTCATAGAGAAGTCACTATTTCTTCGATTTACACCAGTGCTGCATGTTGATTTCCTTTAGTACTTGATCAATTCCTATTGTCTGTATCTGAATGTGAGTCCTCTGTATGATGGTTTCCTTTACTTTCTGAATCCATACACTTCAAGCAAATAAAGAATTAACAGACTCTAAGTCATGTATGTCACAAAGACAACTCTCATCATTCTCCACATTAATGTGCATCCTTCTTAGCCTCTCTTGAGTAAGGAGTCTGTTCAGTGCAGGCAACCACAATATAAACTTATCGGAATATAATCCCTGTACTTTACATTGAGAATAGTTCTATCAATGAAGATTTACATGATTAGGCTTTAGGCTCAGATCACTATTATAAAAAGAATTAGCAAATAAGATGGCCTAGAGTAACAACAAAGCCAGTACAAGACGAGTTTCTGATTAATAAACAAGCACTGCACAACATTGCTTTGGAATCCTTCTCTTTCTCTTTACATCATCAAATAGTTGCACATATATAAAGTATTGTTTTATATAGAAATCATGTGAAAGGCAATGTCTAGACAATGTTTAGAACAGAAATGAGTAGAACCCAAACAAATGTCGTAAAATTTCTAAATGAAAAAATCACACAACTTTTAGTTGTTATCGGCTTGTAATGATGCAAGCTTTTTGGTATTACCTGGAGACTGTATAAATTAGGAACTCTCATCCTTTTTGAGCCATCAAGAAGGTGCTTCCAAGGAAAATGATTGTCTTCACCATAAAATTACCACAAACATGCATGGAACACAAAAGGGAATCAGACTTAAAACCAAGAAAACTTGGTAGAAAGTGAACTGTGGTGATTCAAATCTTCTTACTGCCAGGGGAAATCTTATTTTAGTCTCCCCTACTATATTAGTGTAGCATTTTCCTCTCTAATCTTATCATTCATCCCAACCTTTCACTATATTGGTTTACTGGTCGAGTTTTAGCCATATATTGGTGGTGGTTTGATGACGCCCATAAAATCTCAGCTTGTATGTAGTTTATGAGAGGTTTTCAACAGATTATATCATTAATATGCTTTCGTAGATTCATAGTTCATGCAGAGAAATGCTCTTTTCTTATAGAGGCTTTTCGCGTGAAATATTTTAATCACATAATCCCTATACCTCAAACAAGAAATACCAACATAAAGCTTCTATAATTACTTTGAATAGTTTTCTCTTTAATTGGGGTCATTCTTCGCCTAAGATTCAGTTAGCCAAATGTCACAGCTTTCTTTTAGTCGTATAATGATAGTCAATTTTAATTTCTAGGCTTAATTTTGAGTTAATTAAAAGTAAACTTGTCTAAACAATGTTTAAAAGTTGTCTCTATTGTAGTCTCTTTCCTAGAGTTAAATCTATGTTTTTCCTAGTTTGAATTAGCTATCTTGTCCAACTTTCACAACTTCCAGATCCATATAGAGGAAATTCAGTGATGCTCTCCCACTTCAGTTACCCCGCGTTACTCCACCCACCTCTTTGCCATCCCGTCAAAAAAATTAGAGTCTTACATTAGGTTTCTTCTATTTCTAGATTTTTAGGGGAAAATTAGCAAACGAGTAGTTGAGTCTCTCTATTTCCAGATCTTTCAATGAATATCATCAAACAGAGCTGCACTCAGGTGTGCGTCTCACTATCTTAAGATTTGTTAAAACAAAATAAGGTGTGTGTCTCTCTAAAATTGCAGTGAACTCTCAGCCTAAGAATAAGTTAGCCAAATACCGCAACTTGCTTGTAGCCGTATAATGATAGTCAACTTTACTTAATCAAGGTTTAATTTTGAGTTAACTAAAGAAAACTAATCGAAACACTCGTTATAAGTTGTCTCTATTCTAGTTTCATTCTTGGAGTTAAATCTATATCCTTCCTAGTTTTAATTAGTAACTCTTGTCAAACTTTTACACTTCTAGATTCATATAGAGGAAATTCAGGATGATCGCCCAGTTCAGTTACCCTACGTTGATCGTCACCGTGTTTTGGGAAGTGCTTCTACCTCCTCTCCTGCCTCTGTTTCCTCCTCCCCCTGGATGATTGTGTCTCTCTCATTGAGAAATTTTATGTTGTTTTCCATTTTCCCAATTTCTTGTTCAACTTAGTGATAATAGGATTTGGGTCAATTGTTTTAACTGGATGAACAGTTTCTAGATCACTATCTGTAGAGTTCTCTTCTACACTTTCATAATCTTCCTCGTTGTTATTTCCTTCTTCTTCAGTGTCATCTTCATCTTCCTCACTTTGTTGTTTCTCCTTATTGTTGTCATGTTCCTCAGAAGTATTGTCATCTTCTTTTGAGGTTGAGATATAATGTGTCCTACATTCTAGCTCTACTTCTAGCGGGATGGATCTTCTACATGGCCTCTATGCCATCAATATAAAATACTATCTCGAGAGAATTTCTAAAGGATAAAATGCTCTACTAGAAATTACTACAACAACAACATGCCCAATGTAAATTCCACAATTGGGGTTTGGGGAGGGTTTTGGATGTATGCAGACCTTACCCCCAACATTTGTGGGATAGGGAGGTTGTTTTCGATAGACCCTCGACTCAAAAGATAAGAGCATAATGATCCTCTAAAACAAAAAAAACAAGACGGATAATCTATATGTAACTACAAATAGAAGTCTAGTTTCACAATTTAACATCTTTAAAGGACAACTATCCAGTTCACAATAGAAAATGCAGTAGGAAGTACGTTAATGTCACGTTTCTACGAATAATCATAAAAGTAAACAGAGAAGCTCACCGTCTTTCTCCAAAATCAAAATAAATCACCTTGATCCACCTTTGACACCAAAATAATGATTCTTTTCTGCTAGATATACAATTTCGTAAGGACTATATAAGAACTGCACAAAAAATGAAAATTGAAGGTAGGGAAGCAACAACTCAAATGCAAGGAAATTCACCTATAAAACTAAAATTAGGTTAGACCAAAAAACAAACTTCATCAAAATGGAAAGCTACAAATTCACTTACACTTCTAATGTAGCTTTCTTTGTACTTTCATTGGCTGAAAGTCACTTTTCAGACTGATAGAAACGATTAAGGTTAGAGAGACAGTGAAATAAAGTTTTCATTAAACAAGGAAAATGCAGATATATTATCAGGGTTGATTTCATAAAATGTTGGGACCGAGGACAACAACAATAGTTGTCTGTCTGCTGGTTTTGACACCTCCATTTGTATTTGCATTCTTCAAGACTCCAGTAGATACCCCCTGCTAGCTAGTTTCCACTAAAGCTGAAGATCCATTTGAAAGAGAAGTCTTATTCTTAACACCCTTTGTTTTCACTTACTTGGAATCCTATTTCTTTGGATATATATCGATGGTCTTCCTCATTACATTGGAACTAACACCTCATGCATGGAATGATGGATTTTGTGATAGACTAGACTTTTTGAGCAAGTCAATACAGCCTTGCCTTTTAGACTCACTTTATCTTTCACCATCATATTGTTCTTGATAGTTTCACTTGTAGAACAATGTCTTAGTTGTTGGCAAAACGTGTTGCAAATTTTGCTTTTTAACTGTGGTATATATCTGCCCTTTGCAAATGCACCAATGAGGCAGTGAATACAAAAATGGGTTGCTTGGACTTTAGCTTTATTGTTAGTGCAGAAATGAACTGATTTGGCAAAAGCCATGATCATAACTCCATTTCTATCTCTAACAATCCCTCATATCCCAACCTTGTTATGATGATGTTTCTGTTTTGGATTAAGTAATGGAAATTTTCTTTACCAAATTAGCATATGTACACTCAGTA
Organism: Solanum appendiculatum; assembly: GCA_018342035.1. Lineage (NCBI taxonomy): Eukaryota > Viridiplantae > Streptophyta > Magnoliopsida > Solanales > Solanaceae > Solanum > Solanum appendiculatum. The sequence goes on from JAGDQO010000730.1 coordinate 1,393,287, forward strand.
AAAGATTTGCTACTCTACCATCACATGCACTGCACAGACCCTAGAGTCTTGTGCTTTAGCAAAGTCCTCAACCAGTCTTTCCGATCCTCTATACTAGTAGGATTTTAGTGTGGATATACATTCAGTCTAGATAAGTGTCCTAAGAGCTTGGGGTTCAAACTTGCCCTGTAGTATACCTCATGGATGATCACTCTCAAGATAAATTCTTCAGATCTGATTTTCGTCTAAAAGATCCCTAGTTCTTTTCTTGCCAGACATAATACATAGAGGCTATAAACTTGATTTTGATGATTTCTATGCCACTGCTCTTGCCACCACCAAACTTTATTGCCCAATTTTTTCACAGAGAGCTACAAGAAAGCCTTAGCTTGCCAGTCCATGTTAGCTCTAGCTATACCCTGCTATTTCAGTATTTGAGCCATATGATCCCTGCTATACCACACTTTAAAACAGTATTGAAGAGTTTCATCCTCATTATTGCATAATGGACACACAGTCAGTAGTAACACCCCATGTACTAAGCTTGTCTCAAGAAGCTAGCTTGCCATGGACAGCCAACCTTAGTATAAAAATCCACTTTGCTACAATCTTGTATTTAATTGTAACAATCAAGTAGGGGGTATAATCCATTTAACAACAATTATCTTAATGTGGCTTTGGACATGCTAAAAAGTATAGGGACCACCAGAATCACAAGCATATACCCTACAGGTAGAACACACCAATCAGTAATGACATGATTAATCTCTGAAAAATTGATGTCTTTTTCTGAATGCTTGTGACAATGATTTTGAACAAGTAGCACAACAACTATTAGTGTTATTCAACATTGCTTTTGAATCATTCCTTTAGGCTATATGACTCTTTAGCTTATTTAGTCAGTCAAATCTAACTTGAGTCACTACCCCCATATTGTATATTTAAATTTCATTAGCTCCTTGTACTTTGTATAAACATATTGTATACGTCCTGAATGATCACTCTCGAGATAAATTCTTCAGATCTGATTTTCTTCTGAAGGATCTTCCCATTCCTTTCTTGCCTGGCGTAATACACAACAACTGCAAGCGTGATTCTGAAGATTTCCGTGTCATTGCTCTTTCACCACCAAACTTTACTGCCTAATTTACTCACAAAGAGCTACAAGACAGCCTTAGCTTTCCAATCTATGTTAGCTCTAGCTATAACCTACCATTTCAAGAATCTGAGCCATATGATCCCTTCTATACCACACTTAAAACACAATGTTGGATGGCTTCATCCTCATTATTGCATAACAGACACACAGAGTCAGTAGTAGCACCCCATGTACTAAGCCTGTCTCTAGTAGCTAGCTTACCATGGAGAGTCAACCTTAGGATAAAAATCCACTTAGTTGCACCCTTGTATTTAATTTTAACTATCTAGTGGGGGGAATCATTCTTTTAACAACAACTATCTTCATATGGCTTTGGATGCTTTGGACTTGCTAAAAAGTAAAGAGACCTCCAGACTCACAAACATATACCCTACAAGTAGCACACACTAACCACTATGTTGCATGATTAATCCTTACAAAACTTGATGTTCTTTTCTAAATACTTGTGAAATTAATTTTAGACAGGTAGCACACTAACTACTAGCTAGTGCTTTTCAACATTGCTTCTTAATGGTTCCTTTAGTCTATATGACTCTTTAGCTTATTTAGATGGTCAAATCTAACTTCCGTCACTACCCCATATTGTATTTTTATATTTCATTAGCTCCTTGTCCTTTGTATAGACATACTGTATATATACGTCCTAAATGATCACTCTCAAGATTGTTTCTTCAGATATGATTTTCTTCTGAAGGATCCTCTAGTTTCTTTCTTGCCAGACATAATACACAATAGCTGCAATCATGATTATGAAGATTTTCGCGTCACTGATCTTTCCACCACCAAACTTTATTTCTCATTTTACTCAAAGAGCTACAAGATAACCTTAGCTTGCGAATCCATGTTAGCTTTAGCTATTCCCTGCCATTTCTGTAATTTGAGCCATTTGTTCCCTACTATACCACACTTATAAAATAGTGTTGGAGAGCTTCATTCTCATTATTGCACAACTGATACTAGATATTTGAACCCTTATGAAATGGGGATAGTCCTTTCACTTTAACTTTGGGAAGCATATGAAGTGTAAGATATTTTGCAGTTCAACACATTCCCATTGTTTTTTCTTGCCTTTGTATTTGTACCTTCTTAAATCTATAAAAAAGCCATATTTTGTTTTTTAGGGCTAATTTTGACTAGTTTCTTGAGTGAGATTGGATGCTGGCTACTTGAGTTCAAACTTAAGAGCGTAAAACAGAAAATAATTTTTTAGTTGAAAGTTATGATCAAAATAATACTAGTTGTGTTATTGTAGTTCTTACTTTTGATCTCCATCATCGTCTGTTGTTTATTGTGTTTTAATTATCGTACTATTTTGTTGTTCGTGTAGTCTTTCACTGCTTCCTTTGTTAGTTGCTATTTTGTTGTTGTATCTTCATGTGGCATTGATGGCTGTCAATAATTCTGTAAACATTCATCTAGTTTTCATTCCATTGGATGCTTTTGTTTAGTGACATGGTTAACTCTGCTAAAATGAGGTCTGATAAATATATTAGTTATTATTCACATGCATTTTTAGAAGCTTTATTTTATTGTTGCATCCTTATAAATATTTTAAGGTCCTATATGTGTTTCTTCTTTAAACTTTTAATTCTTTGTTATTAAACTGATATACATTTATTTTTTTGCAGCTCAAGAATTTGAAAGTGAAGAATTTATTGTTCAAGAAAGTAAGGAGAAAGTTGATGTTCCTGAGGATTTTCTTAGGATAGTTTAAAGACTATATCTTTTATATACATGTTGCAAATTTTCTCTTTTTAATTAGGAGTTGATTAAAGTTGATGTCATACAACTTGGATATGGTATATATATTTCTTTAGTTCTTTTTATTATTGATGAAGTTTTACATCAATTTAATTATTTTATATATTTTTGAATGTGTGAGAATATTATTAGTTCAGTATTATAATATTTATATAATAGCAAATAGAAATGTAGTCTTTGAAACTATTTTATGATGGGCGTATATTTAATTTTCAAATAACCATTAGCGATGGAAAATTTGGCCATTAAAAGTATTGGTGTCAAAACTAGCATACAATTAACAAAAGGAATTTTGGTCGTTAAAATACTTGTATTAGTTGGATGTTAGTTATTGCTAATGATTTTTAACGGCCGGATTGATTATTATTGTAGGGAAAATATGGTCGCTATTAAAGAACAAATAACGACTAGATTTTGTGTTGTCATTAAAAGTATTTTTAACGACCGGATAGAAACCCGTCATTAAACTTTTAATGTCGGAGCTTTTAACGATGGGCGACGATCGGATTTGTTCCTTTCGTTAATGACCTTTAGCGACCGGATTTAGACTTTTAACAACCAAATGTCCCCTCGCTAAAAGTCATTTTTCTTGTAGTGTGTTATGGTCGGTGAAGATGTCAACATGAACACCATACAAATAATGCCTCCAAATCTTTAAAACAAACACGACTGCCGCTAATTCTAGGTCATGAGTAAGATAATTCTTTTCATGAATCTTGAGTTGCCTTGAAGCATAAGCAATAACTTTCCCTTTTTGCATAAGAACACATCCTAGCCCAATTCTCCAGGCATCACAATAAACCACAAAACCATTGGACCCTTCCGACAAAGTCAATATCGGAGACAAGGTAAGTCTATCTTTCAATTCTTGAAAACTCTTCTCACATGCTTCGGACCAAGTGAACCTAACCTTCTTTTGAGTCAAAGCCGTCAATGGGGAAGCAATCGAAGAAAACCCTTCAACAAACCTCCTATAATAACCGGCCTAGCCCAAGAAACTACGAATATCCGAAGGTGATAGAGGTATAGGCCAATTTCTAACCGCATCCATCTTCTTAGGATCTACCTCAATACCTTTACCGGAGACAATGTGACCAAGAAAAGCCACGGACCTCAGCCAAAACTCACATTTACTAAACTTTGTAAAGAGTTGTTGTTCCTTAAGGACTTGCAACACAATTCTCAAATGATCGGCATCCTCATCCTCACTCCTTGAGTAAATCAGAATATCATCTATGAACATAATCACAAACATGTCAAGATATTGCCTAAACACCCTGTTCATCAAATCCATAAAAGCGTCCGAAGCATTTGTCAACCCAAACGACATCACTAGGAATTCATAATGGCCATATCTAGTCCGGTAAGCCATTTTCGGAATATCATCTTCTTTCACCCTCAATTGGTGATAACCCGAACGAAGGTCGATCTTAGAAAAGTAACTAGCCCCTTGAAGTTGATCAAACAAGTCATCTATTCTTGGAAGAGGATACTTATTCTTAATAGTAACCTTGTTCAATAGGCGGTAGTCAATGCACATACGAAGTGAACTGTCGTTCTTTCTTACCAACAAGACCGGAGCACCCTATGGAGAAATACTTGGTTGGATGAAGCCCTTATCCAACAAGTCTTTCAATTGTTCTTTTAGTTCCTTAAGTTCCGCCGAAGCCATTCTATATGGATGAATAGAGATAGGTTGCGTATCCGGGAGAAGGTAAATACGAAGTCTATTTCCGTTTTGGGAGGAATAACGGGTAAATCATCGAGAAACACTTTCGAAAACTCATTAACAATGAGGATCGACTCAAGAGCAGGGGTTTCGAAATCCACATCTCTCACCTTAACAAGATGGTATATGCAACCTTTAGAAATCATCTTGTTAGGGTTTTAAGAAAAATAGCGGAAGTCTACATCAAATGTCTCAAAGCCAATCCAACATAAGAATGAGAAATAACATTTGGGGCATAACCCAATACAATGCCAAATTGAAAGAACATAACATAAATAACAACTAGGCTATGTCCTCGAATGAATGAGGACTCACCAAGTCTTTAACAATCTTCTACTAACCTCTAGCCATGAATAGATGGAGAATCGTTGGTCCCTACATTAACAAGTCAATGTAGGCAAGAGTATGCATTAGTACAATCAAGTACCAAGTATGATAGCAATGCACAAAATCCTTTAAAACATGCTAAAATGGGACATTTTTCATGACATGCAATTACCAAGCTAAAACAAGATAAAGGTTAAGAAGCATGAACATAAACCATGGTCAAAACAAGCTAAACATCTTTACTTTACTTAAGGAACATCATAAAAACACTTTAGTTCATTGTTGTGGGAAGTAGCCTTAACCGACATATAAGACCATGTGAGCCATCAACATGGAATCCGGTGTATAACCCCACACCGATAGGGACATCCTACTTGCCAAGGTAGGACCCTTTACTTATCATATAGCTTACGTGGATCCACTAGCTAGTATCTATCCTAGACCATCATCCTATGGTGGCACATAGTTTATGGGACATGGGTAATCACCACTTGTCCACTTGGTGCTAAGCATAATTCCCATGGATTAGACATAGTTTAATTATCATAAGTAGACATGGGTAGTCGCCTCTTGTCTATTATTAGTCATAAGTTCATTATTAATAGACATGGGTGATCGCCTCTTGTCTACATTAGGAAACATAGGTGATCGCCTCTTGTCCCTTAGAATAGCTCCTTAAGAACATGAGTAATCACTTCTTGTTCATTTCAAATTCATAGTGTGAGATATTACGTGAGAAACCCTTTCACAACTCTACCATAATATCAACATATCATAAACTTCGATGCTTCAATCTCAAAGCACCCTTAATTCATTATTACCTTCACAAGAGACATACATGACTTCATAAACTTCATCTTTACATAGTTCATCATGCTCATAACTTACAATTCATGGAACTTACATGGGTTCATAAGAATTTATCTCGAATCATGCAATTCAATGCAAACTCATGCTTAGAAAGCCATAAACAAGGCAAATTGACCTTCATTGAGGGAACCCACATAATAGAGGAAAATCATAGTTTTTGATTGAACATGCTTACTTCCATAAAACCACCCTTAGGTCATTCATAATCTCATCATGAAAATCCTTAGCTTAGAAATCATAATTCATACATGGATTCATAGAGATTTCATATAATTCATCACTTCATATTTCAACCCACCAACAAAAGCATAATTTTGAAATTGGGGGAATTCGCATGGGTTCATGGGGATTCAGCTAAATTCATGAAATTCAACTCAATTCATGCTTCATAGTTCATAAAATAATCAATTAAATCAACATTAAAAATAATCCATGACATAGAAGAAAACCCTTACTTCAATTGGGAATTTCTATCTTGAAAATTGGAGATTTTAGGGATTCCATGGAGGAAAGGGCTCCATGGATGAATACTATCATACCTTGGGGTCTTAATTCCTTAAGCAATTGATGAAGAAAAGCTTGATTCCTTGAACCCTAGCTTGCCCTCCTCTAGAGAGAGAAATATTTTAGAGAGGAGAATTTGGGGAAATCTTGTAAAGTGATTGGAAAGGGTAGTTTTTAGGATTAGAAGGGCTTATTTAGTGTTAGGAGTAGAGGGGAACCAACCTTGATTAGTAACTAGGCCATTAGGTGAAAAGACCAAACGATCCCTTAAAATATAACTGTCAGGCCCCATCGACGGTCTGACCTACGGCCCGTAGGTCCATCGACGGACCGTCATGGTCAACTGTCGTTGGGTTCAGACACTGCCAATTTAGACCCTGCAACGACGGGTCCTATGTAAGGCTCGTTGGTCAATCGATGGACCGTACATGGCAACCGTAGGTCTGAACTTATGGCTTAAGAATTTTACTAAGTCTGGAGGAGACCTACGAGGCCCATCTATGATTCGTACACTAGACGACGGGCCGTCCTGGCAGGCCTTCGTTGGGGTTCTGAAACTTGTCATTTTGTAAACTTGGGCTTGCCACCTACAGTTCCCACCTTCGGGTCGTAAGTCAACCTACGATCCGTAGGTGGCTTCCATCGTTACAGGCACCAACCCAGAAAATCAAATATTTTCCACACTTTCGAATCCGAGGTATTACAGGAATAGATAAAAGTCAAATAAAAATTTAACATAGGAAAAAAGCAATAACCAATACCAATCCACAGATTTCAATATCCAAACATAGAATAGCTCCTTAAACATAATTCAACATGGATGAGAAAATCTTTCACCTATGTGAATTCATTTGTGAGAAATACCTTCCACAATTCATGATCATCATAGTAAGTGAGAAATCCTTTCACAATAGCATTGATACTTTCCTTTCAAAGTTTCCCCAAATCATTTATAATCATTTCATAAAACATGCATAATTTCATAATTCATATATTCATGGGTTTATCATAAAACCATAGTTGAAAATCATAATTTAGTCATGGGTCAATGAAATTTCAACTAAATATCATAGATTAACATCAATTCATGCATTAGAATACTTAATTAATTAAAATAATTCATAATTTGAAGAAACCCACATTCATGCATTGAAACCCTAACTATATCCATTAGAAATTGAGTTGGGAAATTGAAACCTTTGGGGACCTCATAGAGAAAAGGACTCCATGGGTGAATACACACATACCTTGTTGCTAGAAGCCAAAAAGGAATGGAGGATTGGAGACTTGAAGGGAACCGTAGCTCTTCTTCTTCTTCCTTGGGCTTGAGAGGGTTTAGGGGGATGAACTTGGTCAATCTTTAGGGATTTAGGAGAAAGAGTTGAAAAATGGGTGAATTGGGGGTTTAAAACATTTATATAGAGCTTAGGGTAGAAGACAAAACGACATAGTATTGGGTTAAAACATTTAGGAAAAGACCCAAAAGCCCATTTAAAAATAACTGCCGGACTCGACCTATGGTCCGTAGGTATTTCTATGGACAGTCCTAGTCAACCGTAGAAAGATTCAGAAATTATTATTTTGACCTTCAATCGATGGAACCCATGTACGGTTCGTAGGTCTTCCTACGGTCCGTACATGCCAACCGTAGAAACTAACTATTGGCCTTAAAATTTAACTAAATCTGGGAGTGACCTACGAGACCCGTCTACGACTCGTACAATGGTCGACGGATCATCTTGGTGAACCGTCAAAAGGGGTTCTGAAACTTGATTTTTGAAAATTATTTCCCCACTACCTACGGATGCCATCTACGGTCTGTAGGTACTCCTACCAATCGTAGGTCATGCCTGCAACTCAAAATCTACATTTTTTCTCTTTTCCAAGTCCGAGGTGTTACACGCTGCTATAGCGGAGGGAACTAATTCCTTTTATAGCGAGTAATCTTGCTACGACGACTGGCTGGGGCCGCTATAGAGAGGTTAGTCGCAGTTAATGCAGAAAATCTCTCAAAACTACTCATTATTTGGCAATTACGTTTTGGAGAAAAGTAGGGGCAACCTACGGAAAATTTCTTTTGTATTTCATCATTATCATCGATAAAGGTAAGCAAATCACTTCCCTAACTTAGTAACTCGATTATAGGGTCCTAGTTTGTGTTGGTAAACTTAGGGGAGGGTTTCATTTAATTAATAGAGGAAACCCTTGTTTAGGTATGATTATCATGAAGTTTTCCTGGGGTTTGAGAATACGATATAATCCATGTGTATTTAGGTCAGTTGGATCTGATTATGTGCTATACTGATTGTTGTAAATCAAGAACAAGCTAGGTATCATACCAAGGGAAAAACTCGGGTTCTTAGAGCATTCACGGCTTGATTCAAGGTAGGTGATGGTTGTTTGATTCTTATTTATGTTATATGTGCTTGCTAACTACTTCATTAGTATTATATGTATAAGGTATGGCTAGAAATGGAAGGAGTATAACCTAAAACAAAAAGTTTGTTGTCAATCGCATGAAACAAATGTATTTACTCGGGTGTACAAGTGTAGTTGTATTCATTATGGTTGTGATTGTGATTGGTAGTTGGATCGGATACCTTGTTGGTGCAAATTACTAATGGTTGGCTTGGGTGCTACGCTTGGTACATGTGATTGTTTGTGTGTGGGTTCCATGAGTGAACCGGGTTGGCTTGCTACAATGTTGTTGGTCATGTTTGTTGCATATGTTATCTATTTTACTAAGTTGTGGTTGTCTGTTCACATCTCATATAACTGGAGCTGGCTGATGATCCTACCACTACACTGTGGATATTGTGTATTGATAGTGCACTTGCTCTTTTTTTATTAAGTACATGGCATATTTTGGCTGCTGCTTCATGACCTCAATTGTGTGACTCTAGCATTTTTTGAATCCAAGGGTGAGCTGCTTCTTTTGAGCTGCCATGGGTTTATCTATCTATTTCTAGCCCATTTTTCGTACATAGACTCTTTATGTTTTGGGGTTGCATCTCCGTACTCTAGAGTTTTAGGTTTTTGGTACACGACGTTGAGGTTGGGGGGGGGGGGTGTTTCCACAAATGTTAATTATAATGGTTTTTGTGTATGAATAAACTTGATTTATGACTTTGGTGTTGGATTATAAACACTAGTTTTACTTATTAAAAATGATGTTTTAAGTTGATCAATTGATGGTGTATTAGTAGATAGTTGGTTGTCCCATTGGAGGTGTAGTGTGGATGCCTCTCACGGCGGGTTGGGTCGTGCAGTGCTTAAAAAATTCGAACGTGCTTAGTCGATATTATTGCGAAAAGATTGGAAAGATCGACCTTTATCACAAAATATCTGTCATTTCCTATTAATAACAACTATCAACTATTTTTATCTCTATTGAAATTTGAATCTAAAACCTTATGATTATCAATCTATTTTATTAACTGCTCGTGACACACTTAGGGGCCATTTTGTAGCTGGTTAAAGCTCAATCTAATATAACTTGGTTATTCATATATTAATTTTATACATTGTTTGGTTTGTAAATAGAATAAAAGTAATTCATGTAGTAATTTTATACAATGTTTGGTTGGTAGGTTTTAAATGTTGTATAAAAGTTACTCATGTATTAATTTTATGGTGTGTTTGGTTGTGTTTTAGTAATTCTACATAGTTAATACTTACATAACTTATGAGGAAATTTATGTATAATTTTATACGAGGTATAAAGTGGAATAAGTTATGTGGGTATTAGTTATACATGGATTAAAATTATAAAATTTCATATTTACCCTTATCAATTTACTTTTAAAATTTTTAATTACGTGTGCTTTATAAAAAATTATAATATTTATTTTTTTAAAAATCATATAAAAAGCCAGTATAATCTGGAGTTTGGAGATAAGTGCTCGTGCTCTCCTTGACTCCAACTATCAAATAAAGGAGCCCATTACTTGCACACCGTAAAACTATCAAAATTCAAAATCATTACTTGCACAATGAAAAACATTTTAATCAATAGTAGAAAACTCGGTGCCAACTTCTGGAACGAAAGTTCTTGCACATCAAAGGAAATTGGCATGAACTATTACCCTTATTAATTTACTTTTAAATGTAGATTAATTTGTAATAAATCAATAATTATTACATGTAAAAAAAAAAGTCACTACCAACTTTTTCCTTTGGATTTTTTTCTTGTTAGTTGCTTAATTGTTATTAGTTTCCTTACTTAATTTTTTGTTAATTGTTTTCTTTTTACGGTAAGGTCGTGGCTGTTAATTGTTTTCTGGTTAATTTTAATCAATTCCTTTGCTTAGTTTCTTTGCAACATACGGTCAATACATGTATTAATTTATTTTTAGTTATTTGTTACTTAATTACTTAATTGCTATCCTATTCAATACAAATTACCTAATTGCTTTGAGTTATTTGTTATTTACTTTATTGTTTTTAGCTATTGATATTTCTTTACTTTTAATCTGTTATTTAGATAATGCATATGATAAATATTAGTTCACTAAATATTCTTGCAATTAAGAAATAAAAATTAGCTTACTAATATATTGTAATCTTTACGTAACTAAACCTTACATAACTAGACCATGCATAACTACACCCTGCATAACTAATACCTGGCTACCTACATAACTAAACTCTACAAAACTAATACTGGCATAACTTTAGCTAGTAACCAAACGGCTCCTTAGGTATTTTAAAACATCCAAACGAGATAAATATTTTATTTTTCATAGTAAACAAAGTCAACCGTGCACACTGTCAGCCAAATAGGACTGATAATTATTTCATGTGATTACATTGGCCAAAAACCAGCCTGACTTTCTTCACTAACCCCAATATTCTTTCTTTGACTATAATTTGGCTCCTTGACTTGGTTGTTTTAATAAATCCCATTTCCTAAATTACTTTCCATTATTGAAAGATAGGCAGTGAAATACTCTCCGTATTCTATTGGGAGATGTGATAGAATAGATATGAAATTTCTCGGGTTATTTTTAATTAGAGATACTAGTTTTGGAGTAAATTTTTTTTAAACAAATCTTTAATAGGATCTACTTCTCCTTTCTAGGATCCTATATGACACGAGTTTTAATTAATCAAATAAGTTAGTTCTGAATAACGATCGATTAAATAAAAAAAGATATCATATTTGTATTTAATTTATCTTGAATAAATAAATAATAAACACATGATCAACAAAGGAAGCTAATGCAGCAAGGCAAAATAGTACAACATTAAAAAAATACTCAATAGAAATCTTTCAAAGTGACAACATGTCTTTATACCTAAAAAAAAGCAGCTCTTCTTCTTGTACAACATTTATATTATAGCTTAGCTTGTACAAAAAAATGAAGGCTTTCAATAAAATCCACCTTTATTTCAATGAACTTATCATCACTTTCATTCATGGTTACCTAATTTATTAAAATTCATCATGCGGGCAACTTTTGCTTTCTTGAATTCATAGAGACAAAGACAACAAGAGAGAAATAAGTACAAGGAAAACATAGATGAGAAGAGCTCCAAATTTGTTTATAGAAGATTTAGATATTTAATAAGAGATGAAGAGTCACTTGAATGCACGATTTGTTTATCACAATTCAAGTATGGAGATAAAGGGAGAAAGGTTAACAATTGTAATCATGTGTTCCATGAAAGCTGTTTGTTTAGAGAAAGTGATATCCCTAAGACATCTTTTAGGACCCGTTTATGGTTACTTCAAATTTCTTGTCATGTCCTTCGATTTAACTAATGCTCCTGCAACATTCATGATCCTCATGATTGAGTGTTTAAGCAGTATCTAGACATGTTCATTATTGTGCTTATCAACGACATCCTAATCTATTCCAAAAGTGAGGAGGATCATGTTGGTTACCTCGGAATAGTTCTTAAATTCTTAAGGGCCGTGAGTTATTCTCAAAGTTTTTGAAGAGTGAGCTTTTGTTGGAGTCTGTGGCAGGTCTAGGTCACATAGTGTCCAACGAAGGTATTCGGGTTAACTCTCAAAGAATAATGGCAGTAAAGAATTGACCCAGACCCACAAATTTGATCGATATTAGGAGTTTCTTACGCCTGGTTGGCTATTATAGAAGGTTCATATAAGGGTTTTCATCTATTGTTGCATCTTTGACTAAGTTGACTTAGAAGAAGTCTAAATTTCAATGGTCTGAGGATTTTGAGAAAAACTTCTAGGAATTGAAAACTCAGTTGACTAATATTGCTCCAATGTTGACCCTACTAGAGGGTACAAAGGGCTTTGTTATGTGTTACTATATAGTGGGCATTGGTTGTGTTATGATACAAAGTAGTAAAGTTATAGCTTATGCTTCCAGACAACTTAAGACCCACATAAAAAATTATCCGACTCACGATCTCTAGTTGGCAGCTGTAGTATTTGCATTAAAGATTTTGCATCATTATCCTTATACTGATCACAAGAATCTTCAATACGCTTTCATGCAGAAAGATTTGAACCTTAGGCTAAGAAAATAGCTAAAATTGCTCAAGAATTATGCTATGAATATTCTCTACCATCCAGTTAAGGCCAATGTTGTTGTTAATGCTCTTAGTAGAATATCCATGGAAAGTACAGCTCAAGTGGAAGAGGGACCTTTTAGACTCTGACGAAGGTTGTGTGCTTTTTCAGATTGGGGCTCAATTATCCCTAGTGATGGAAGTTAAAGAAAAGTAGAATAATGACCCCATCTTTTCCTAGTTAAAGGAAGAAGTTCATAAGTAAAAAGTGATGAGCTTTGAACAAGGAGGAGATGGAGTATTAAAGTACCAAGGTAGATTATGTGTTCCAAATGTGAATGATCTCAGAGATAGAATCATGGTAGAAGTGCATAATTTCAGGTATTCGATACACCCAGGTTCCATAAAGATGTACCAAGATGTGAGAGAACTCTTTTGGTGGAATAGTATGAAGAGGGAAATCACTGTTTTATTGCTAGGTGTCCGAATTATCAACAGGTTGAAGTTGAGCACCAAAGGTCATGTGGTATGGTTCAGAATATAGCTCTTCCTGAGTGGAAGTGGAAGACGATCAATATGAATTTCATCACAGGCAGTGTTCCGCATTTTCATGCTTAAGAAGTGTGTGGGTGACGTTTCACTCATCATGACTACGGAAACTTTTGGGGTGAAAGATAATTTGTCCTACGAAGCGGTTTCAATTAAAATTCTTGATCGTCATGTTCACAAATTGAGAATAAGGAGATAGCGTCAGTAAAAGTTTTACGGAGAAATCAGTTTGTTGAAGAGGCTACATGGGAAGTCAAAAAAGATATGAAAATAGTATCGGGCTTAGCAGAGGCCAAATATCAGTAGAAATATTAAAAAATGCTAAAAAAAATATAGTTATATATAATTATTAGACATTGTAAAAACAACTATGAGAATTTCACCTTTCACTAGAGAATGAAATTTTGGTCAAATAATGAATTACTCTCCAGTCTCCATTAATTTATAGAGGTGTAGCTTAATTAAGATATATATGAACAGTATATATTAGTTTGGTAATTTGCAGGGATATTAAGTAAATGAGAAGAAAAGGTGAGTAGGAGGAATGTGAATATATATATATAACTAAAAATGATTGTGGTATTGATGAATTGATCTAAAACACTGATCCACTTAATTGAGTATTAAATTTTTACTAGTTCAATTTTGGCGAAATATCGTGAATGCCTTTGCAGCATAGAGCATGTAACGTAAAATAAGGAATGAAGTTGTGATGGAGATTTAGTTTTAAAACAAGTGACTGTGCGCAAGTTTAGAAATCATGTGTTCACTGTTAATCACAAGTAGTACTATTTAAACAACATTTCAGAAGTCAAAAAAGAAACCTTTCATAGTTGTCTCATTGAGACCGAGCCCTAATTAAAATAAAAACTTCTTGTTGTCGCGGCCGGTCAATAAAGGGCCAGAACCCCTAAACAGTCAAAGGTTCGACCCTTGACCTTCGTAACAACAACAGGAAGGTATAAAAAAGAAAATATCTATATCAAAAATTTTAAAAAAAAATATTTATTGAAAAAAAAGCAGAGATGGGAGGACCTAAGATAAAGTATACCTTCCTATTTCTATGTATCACTTTTGCTACAATAATACCGAGCCTTAGAGCTCATATTGGTCACTACGACGAGGTGTGGAGGAGGAGAGCTGAAGAAGCAAAGGAGTATGCCCGTCAAATTTACGAGCCACACCCTGAAAATGTCACACTTGCATTTAACCAAAAACTCCGCAAGTAAGTTAATTTTCTTCATTTTTGATCATGTTGATAATCTTAACTATATTTACGTTATGAGTTGGATTGAAGCACGATGAAGGAATTAAGGGAAGTGAAAGGTACAAATAGCACAAGGAGGGGGCTAGGGACGAAAAAGTACAAAGGACCTTGCATGGTCACAAATCCAATTGATAGGTGTTGGAGATGTGACCCTAATTGGGCAGAAAATAGGAAAAGACTAGCAGATTGTGCAATGGGATTTGGATCTAAGGTCACTGGTGGCAAAGACGGTGAATTCTACGTTGTCACCGATAATTCTGATGATTATAATGATCCAAAACCCGGAACTCTTCGTTATGCTGTTATCCAAAAGGAGCCATTGTGGATCATATTTAAAAAGGGTATGACCATTAGGTAAGTAGTCACACATTGTTGAATGTTCATTTATTCAAAATACAATTTCAACTTCAAAACACTCATTTAATGTTACTGGAATAGGTTGCACCAGGAGATGATCATGCAGAGTGACAAGACCATCGATGCCCGTGGGGTTAATGTTCACATTGCTGAAGGCGCTGGCATAACCCTCCAGTACATCAAGAATGTGATCATCCATGGACTTCACATTCATGACATTGTTGAGGGAAATGGTGGGATGGTTCGGGATGCTGTTGACCATATTGGAATACGTACAAAGAGTGATGGAGATGGTATTTCAATTTTTGGTGCATCTAATATATGGATTGATCATGTGTCTATGCAACGTTGCTACGATGGGCTAATTGATGCTGTGGAAGGATCAACAGGTATCACTATATCAAATGGACATTTTACTGATCACAATGAGGTGATGTTGTTTGGTGCAAGTGATAGTTCTTCAATAGATCAAGTTATGCAAATAACATTAGCTTTCAATCATTTTGGTAAGAGATTGGTACAAAGAATGCCAAGATGTAGATGGGGATATATACACGTTGTTAACAATGACTATACTCATTGGAATATGTATGCCATTGGTGGTAGCATGCATCCAACTATCATTACACAGGGTAATCGTTTTATCGCGCCTCCAGATATCTTCAAGAAGCAGGTAACAAAGAGGGAGTACAACCCAGAATCAGTGTGGATGCAATGGACATGGAGATCAGAGGGAAATCTATTCATGAATGGTGCATACTTCACTGAATCAGGAGATCCAGATTGGTCCAAGAAACACAAAGATCTTTATGATGGAATATCAGCAGCCCCAGCAGAAGATGTTACTTGGATTACTAGGTTTGCAGGTGTACTTGGCTGCAAAGAAGGAAAACCTTGTTAGACAAATTCAATTTTTTAATCCACATCAAATAGTTTTTGTATCCAGATCACTAATTGTAAATTCTTTTTTTCTTGTCACCTAGCTATAAACATTAATTTATTACCCTTGATTTTTTGTTCATACCGCCTACCTTTTATTTTCTCCTCAATGTTTTGGTTCCCTAATAAATGAAGCATTAGTTTTTTACATTTATTTTTCTATGTATGTTCAAACAATTTCACTCATGCTTTCAAATAACAATTTATCTCTTCATTTAATATCATCTAAAGTCTCTAATTGAGAATTTCTGCAACACACATCTAGCATGCCAAAACTCATAATAGTACCATTGATGGTAATTTTGTTTTTAACAACTCTCCACATTAAAAAAACTAGTATAGTATCGCGCATATATCATTAAATTAAATTATAATTGTGATTTTATTTCTTTGAACGTGTTATATCATATTGAATCAATAAATATATAACGATCATATTATTTTGCAATACAATATACCTAATAATTTAAATACTATATAAAACTGAAGCAAACAAATCATATAAATACAATCGTCAAATAACTTTTCCATGTACTCCAAATATTATAATTAGATACAAATAATTCCAAAGTATAAAATGATTAGAAAATAAGGACACAATATAATTTATAGAAAGTTTGATAATTCCGCAAAATATTTTTTTAAAATTATCTTAATATTTGCTTACTCATTTATTGCCTTTAATATATATATTTTTTTATATATTAAAAAAATAATTTTTATCAATACAAAAAATCTTAAGTGAGCGCTTACGTTCTTTTGAGTGAAGAATCTATTAGAAACAATCTATCTATTTCACAAAGATACCGATAAGATTTTAGTACATCTCACACTCCTCAAATCCAATTGTGAAATAATAATGTCTATGTTGTTGTTGCCAAATAATAAAGTGCAATTAATAACTAACTTTCTTTTTAAATATTCTTTTTCAACTTAAACTTTTGAAATTTAGTTTCAATGGTCTTAATTGAGATTTTTATTTTATTTAAAATAGTTTCGATAAAAAAATTATTTTATCAAATATTTTAAATATTATTTCTCTTTCCATTTTCCATATTATTATTACATTATCTATTACATGTTTATTTTATGTACTATTTATTTGTTTATTTATTTCATATTATTGGTTAGTTTTATTTAATAAATAAATAACCTCACATCATATTTATTATTCTTTTGTATATCAATTTTCCGTTGTAATGACCCTCAATGTCATTTTCTTTATTTTCTGGTCTTTTCAGCGTTTAGAGCTTTTATGTAGCGATCCCAAGTCATTTATGACTTGCTGGGACTAACAATTCGGTCGTCGGGTAGTTCGTTTGGATTTTGTGCAAGTTTTCATATTTTGAAGCCTTTGAAACTTGAACAATTGACTTTAGTCAAGAGTTCAGGAAGACGGCCTCACAATGCAATTTTGACGGTTTAATTAGCTCTGAAGGGCCATTTTAGGCTAGGGGCATGGTTGGTTCGTGTTTCGAGACTTCGCGTGTGAATTTGTGCTGTTAGGCTTTTAACTTTGAAGCTTAAGCCAAAGGTTGACTTTGGTCAACATTCTTGGTAAACGTACTTGGATGAGAATTCTGTCAGCGCGGTTAGCTCTGGAATGTCGAGTTTGGTCTAGAACAAACCTTCATGATGTTCCTGAGGCTTCCAACCTCATTTTGAGCCTAATTATGGATTTTAGCTTAAAATGAAAATTGGGGCTGAGACCCACTTTTCATCAAAACTAACTTGGATGGAAGTTTCGATGGTTCCGTTGAATCTGGAATGCTGAATTCGATAGGATAGCATATTTCATTTGCGCTCATGGGATTCTGAACAAATCCAGAGAATTTCAAGTTGGGGCAAACCAGCTTATGTGCATCAGCTGGTGCAGCCCACTCCCTTCATCGCGTTCGCAAGGGCTGAGGGCCTCGTTCGTGAGGGGCTGGCAGCCTTGGCCTCCGCAACCGTGAGGCACCTCACCGCGTTCACGATGACTTGCCTCGCTAGTCTTTGCATTCACGTGGATATGGATTCTGTCCACGTTCGCGAAGGGCTTCTTCTGAGTGGGCCACGATCGCGAGCCTCAAGCGCTGTGATCGCGATGTGTTGGTTGGACTAGTATTCTAAATATAACTAGTCATGCGATCAACTTGACCTCAAGATTTCTCCTGGCGATTTTGGGAGCTTGGGAGCTCCGTTTTAGGTGATTCAAAGTGCTATAGGTCTATGGTGATTGTGGATATGCATTGGAGTGTTCATGGAAGTGCGGAAGGTGTCGGTTTGAGGTAATTCTCACCTCGAATGGGGCTACCTGTTCTCTTGAATTGGTGTTTTATTTGCTTCTGTGTGTGTGGGCTATTCTAGGGCACAAAATTGAGTCCTATTTTGGGACATAAACTCGGTTAGTCATTTAGGACCTTTTCACAGAGTCAATTTCAAGATTCCCAATGTGGGTCCCACATTCTTATTTTGACTCAATTTTGGGTCCTTTTCCAATTGTTGTAAGTTTAGTGTCTAAACGTCCATAATAATGTCATGATCGATAATTTGATATTGTGGTGGTGCTTGGATGCATTTTAGAAGCAGATAGCTCGTGTGCGGTGGATTCGGAGCGCTCGTGATTTGCTTTGATGTAGGCTTTGGTCTCTTTTCTTGATTGAGCTTCTTAGATGATGCCTAGTATAGATTTCATGTACTGTTGGATTGTAATTGCCAGGTATTTAGTTTTCTTCTTGTTATTCCATCCTTTCTTGATTCCGTAGGAGCCTTAGGATTAGTGCGGGTGTTAAAATCCTTAGTATAGGCTTGTAGCTTCGCTGGTGGGGTAGATGTTCTTGCCTATCTCTGTTACGATTGATACCTTGTGGCCTTAAGTTTGGTTGGACCTTAGGTGCTTTAGACTGTGTTTTATCGCCCTTGTTGTTTTCATTTGCTTCCTGTAGGGCTAGTAGTGGGGCTGTTCTCTTTGCATTGGTACTTGTGACCTTGGTGGCTCGTCATAGCCGTGGGTTGGTCCTAGTTATGCCCAGTTAGGGACTAGAGTGGTATGATTATGCTAGGGTGTCATCCCTTTGAGTTGGTTCTCCTCCGTATTGATTTGAGACCTCTTCTTAGGTCCTTTAAATGATTGTTTATCAGTAATCCTATGATATTCTTACTAAGCTTGGTTATATTGTTGGGCCTGAAGCCGTGTGCGAGGACTCGCCAGATCCCATGTTAGTACTCTTCCCTTTGGTAGCGTGTTTTGGTTGACTACATGATTATTTGACTTGAGTGCCTTGATTGAATGCTGGTGATGGCATGCATTGCGTTGTTTGTTCATTCTCATGGATTTTTGTGGTACGATCCCAGTTCATGCATTGGCATATCTATCATTCTTTATGAAATACTGTCTTACTCGTCTTTTATGCCAAATTGGTTTAATGGGAGTCGTACCACCTGTACCACTTGATTTACTGGTTTTTGATACCACGAGGTGTCTGGGACGTGTTCCTTTCATAATTTATATTTTAGAGGCATCTGGGATGCGCTCAGTTCTACTTGACTAGCCGGCGCGTCAACGCCCTTTCTTGCATGATCTTTGGCTACTTTGAGATCCTCTTCGGAGTCGACACGCCCCCACGTCACTCTTACTAGTTGGGCACCTTACGCCCCTGGGAGTGGACTGTCTAGCTGGGTGGTTTTGATATACTAAAATCCTCTTCAGAGTCGACACGCCCCCGGGTCACTCTTACTAGTTGGGCTAGGAGTTGACTGACTGGTTGGGAGGCCTAGAATAATTTGTCAATCTTGCTAGATGGGCTGGGAGTCGACTGTGGTCGTGGTTACTTGGGCTGGGAGCCTAGTTTTCACTTTTTGGGTTCGGATTCGTGGCACTTCTTTGTTGGTCCTATTGTATTCATGCGCATCGCCTGTCACCAATATACTTGTTTGTTGATTTTACCCTCTGGTTTATGTGGGCGGATGGGTTATGTTTGTTGTTTGTAACTTTCGAGCTTATGGGGGTTCGATTAGGTTATTGTTTGACTATATTTTGGTCTATGTTATTATTTTCTTGTTAGCTTATAGGTTTTGCACCTTGAAATTGTGGTTTTGAGTACTCCCAAACTTGGGTGGTTGACTTGGTATCTTAGTTTCTTATGAATAAGGTGTTGGCTTACGTTTCAGGTACGTTCTTGACTCGACTTCTCATTCCTTGTATCTCGTTTCTACTCTTTATTGTCCTTCTACTTTAGAATCTCATGTTTAGTTACTTGTGCTATGTTTCCTTGTTACCTTTTGTTTATGCTTGTGTTATCTTTTGAGCTCAGTCGGTTGTTGCCTGCTGAGTACCATTTTTGATACTCATACTACACTTCTGCCCATGTAGATTACAGTTTGAGTTATCGTTGTTGATTTGGAGTCGTGTAGAACAGCTTGGAGTTTCAGAGATTAGGGTGAGCTCCTGGCGTCCGAACTACCGGTTTCTGTCTATTTTGGCTAGGCTTAGTCTTTATATTTTATTCAAAGATAGACTGTACTTATGTTGCATTTGTAAAAGTCTTGTACTTTTATTTTGGATTAGATGCTCAACTATTGATTGATGACAGGTCTAGGGATGATTCCTTGTACTATTTTCTTATATTACCATATTTTCGCTTTGTTATATGCTTTTTACTCCTTGTTGTTGGCTTCCGATTTGTAGTCCGTAACTTATTGCTCCGGGCTAAGGGCTTCCTACTGGTGGGGTGTAGTAGGTGCCATCATAACCTGATAAATCAGTTCGTGGTAGTATGGTATCAGAGCTCTAGGTTTATAGGCATCGTTGGCATGTAAGAAAATGCCTAGTAGAGTCCTGCGGATTGGTGCAGAGATATCTATATCCTATCTTCGAGAGGCTATAGGGCATTCTTAGGAAATTCTATTTTTAACTCTTATCATGTTTTTTTTGTTTTGATTAACTGCTTCTTTGGAATCTACTCTCTCTTAGGTTGATAGCTCGAAGTATTCGATAGACATGGGCGAAGCATCAACACATTCCACCAGGGTTTCGACACATGATCGGGCTAGAAGGCCTCTGTCGAGCATGGACCTTGAGGTCGGAGGCATTATTTAGCATTCAGAGAGTCTGGGGGCAGCCCAGGCTACGACAGGGTCTTTGGCTACCTCGATTCCTTGACATTTAGTGTTAGGAGGTCCGAGCTCTTTCGAGTGTACACCTTAGATAGGTGTGGTTCTTGGTGCAGCAGGTTCTCTTCAAACCAGAATTGGGTTGACTGGTACCTAGAGGGGCTCATTGTGCATTTTGAACTATGTGTAGGGCTTTCTAGAGTGGGCTAGGCATAGCCCCACATTGTTCCCTTCAAGTCGTGAATTGAGTCAGGGGTTCATTAGGGGGTTGGCTTTGCCACTACGGTTGGCATTGAAGCATTTGGTATCAGCGGGGTCTACCTTTCCTGAGGTTATGAGTCATGTGAGGGTTGTAGAGCAGGCGTGCCTTGAGACCTACAGAGATAGTAGTAAGAGGCCTTGCCATCAGTACACTGGTTACACCATTACATTTCGAAGTGATTATCAGTTCAGCGAGAGACATCTTCCTTCTCGACCTATTAGGCCTATGGAGGTAGCATCTCAGGGTTTAGGAGGTTCTGAGGTAGGTCAAGGTTCCTACGACAAGTAGAGTTCAAGAAAGACTTCTCATGATGGTCATTCTTGACCCCAAGGCACTGTGTCTCATATTAGGGCTAAGTCTCATATTACTCTAGTTGGGTCTTCGCAGCTAGTTTCTCTCGATGATGGTTGCTATGGGTGTGGCGAGATAGGCCACTATGTTAGAGATTGTCACAAGGCCCCAATGCAGTTGACTGGGGTGGTTCTGAGTCTGGCAGAGGTAGACAACGCAGATCGCCGCGTTCTTCATTTCGAGCTTCCCGCTATAGAGGCTTCTATGATATTGAAGGGCCTGACCACTGGTCTAGAGAGTGTCCTAGGTAGGGGTTGCCTTTCCAGGTAGTGCAGACATCTAATACTTCTCGAACTGGGGTGGTCGGGCTTGGTTGTACCTGTGGGGAGTTTGGTCATCAGTCTACAGCTTGTCCCTAGTATAGGACCATGATGAGGGGCATTCAGTTAGATCTGTCTCATGGGTTGTCGGTACCTTTAGTCAGAGGTGGTGCCTTTGGTGTTTTCAGTGCTACATCAGGTGTTCAGGTTGAGGTCTGACACAGTCCGCTCTATGCTTCTGTAGGCTGGCCAGAGGCCGAGGCTCTAGGTATCCCTTCTTTGCATGTGATTTTGTAGTTCCCTCTTTAGTTCTTATTTTGTGTGATTAGGGGTTTTCTTGCCCATTCGGGTTTATTCGACTTAGTACCTATCGTTGGCTTACCTCCGGTAGTTGATTGCTTTTATTTGTGAATCGACTAGATGTGTTGCTTTGATTGGGGGTAAGAGTTGGGTAACTCCCCGTGCCTTTGCCTTATTAGTCCTGGTTTGGTTGTGGCCTTGGGATTGCTGGTTTCTCTTTTTGCCACCCTTGTTGTGAGTTTTTGCTGTGATGCCGATCCTTGTTTGATAGGTGGCTACACCAACTTTTCCCGGTGTGAGATTTGTGTGTGTTGGGCCTGATTGGCTTAGGAGGTTCGCTTAGTTGTGTGTTGTACCTTTTGGGTAGTAAGTGGGAAATTGCTAGTTTTTTGTATGGTGTTGAGTAGTTAGCCATCTTTAGTGTTGTAGTCTTTTTTGTTGCTTTCTCTCTTTGCCTTAGTCTCTTCTCACTTGCGAAGTTGTGTTTTCGCTCGTTCGACTCCTTTTGGATTCATCCTCTTCTTGTGGTCTTTGAGTTTGGTTGCGGCTAGCTGCAAGTTGGAGGTGTGATTCCTAGTTGTGCCTAGAATAGCGGTTGTGTTGGTCTTTCGTTGCTATGTTGATGGCTCTCAAGGGCGGTGTATGATTTACAGTCGGAATGGTGGTGTTCATTGGTGATTTCACAGTTTATCTTCTACAAGAAAATGGAAATTTGCTAAGAAAGTTCACCATCAGGACGGGGCTAAAGTAATTCATGGAATCTATGAGTTGGTTCTACTTCAGGATGCATAGTCTTCTTTTATCATGCTCGGTAGCTTGTGGACTCGTGGTGTCTGTTTCTCTTTTAGAAGTTCCTTTGCTTGGGGTAGGTCCTTGGAGCTGGGCACAGTGCAAACTTGTCATTTCTGGGATGGTTGTCCTTTGGATTAGCATGGTTAGCTTCAAAAGGTTGTGTTTCAGCTGGTGCTGTTGGTCCTTGTATGCCAAAGGTGGATTTTGGGCCTTACCTTGGGTTGAGTTCCATATTTTGGTAGTTTTTATTCCTCGGTGTTTAGATAGAGTATGTATTTCTCCTAAGGCTTGTGTTGCATGGATTTGGAGGCATTTTTTTGAAGGCGCTGGAGATGTTCAGGATGACCAAGGACTGGCAGAACGCTCGTGATGGTTAGAAGGTATTAGCTGTGGAGCATAAGGCTAGTTTTTCAATTTGGGAGTCGGGTTGCATTTGCCATGGTCCTGTAGTTGCTCTATTCTGTGGTTTTGGTGCAGTGTTGGTCTTTTCAGATTAATCTAGAGCTTTCAGGAAAGTTCGATTCAGTTGGGTGAGATTGAATTACAAAAATAACAGTCAAGATTATCATAAGAATCATTCGAGTAACTCGAGAGTACATGTAAAAGAGGAGAATAAATTATAGAAGATAGTAGAAAGGACAAAATAAACCTTCATAAATAATCTGTACACAGGAAAGAGAGGAGAAAAATTTGTATTGAAATGATCTATTTGAAGCAGTAGAAGATTAATGAATACACTAAACAGTTATTGTACAGATTTAGTACTTTCACTATCTACAATCCCAATTGTGACTATGTGAGCTCTAAAACTCACAGCTAAAATTTCTAGATTCCTCTTTCAAAGAAGCTCCATTGTGTATCAAAAAGAATTTTAGTGACATGTGTTGAATAAACAAAGCTAAACTAACTTCATTTCTTAATTATCAATAACCTCCTTATCAATAACTTGCTTATCATTTCTATCATAAGAGGTTGAATGATTTTAACAATAATAATAGAGTCAACTTCATTTATCCTACTACTTCGTTTGCCACATATCATTCTCACCATCCTCAGATACTCTGATATTGATTTATTGTCCATATTTCTCATTACAAGTTTAACATAAATGAAAATTTCAATGGTTAATGTTTTCGCTTCCAAATTTCAATGGTTAATGTTGTATTCACATCAGGAGTAAGGTTATTTGATTGATCCAGTGATTGAGTATCTTGAATAGTTTCTTATAGTTTGCTTAAAAACACGTCCACCCGGTGCCATCAATTTGCAGAATTCTATCAAAACACAAAATGTAATTTTAGAATGTTCATAAGATATAAAATCCTATGGTTTAACAAAAATAGTTATATAAAAGCACCAATCATTGACAACTAAAGGAAAATCTAAAAAGAACATAATCACCAATTCAGAAAATCTCGCACACGTCATTTATTAATATATAAGAGTTCACTGTCTATTGAACTATTGAAGCATCACTAGAAGATCATATAACTAGTACAACACATCAAAGATATATTTATGCTGGAAATATGTCCAAATTTGAAGGCACAATAACTTTTTTCGAAAGCTTATATAAGCTGAGGTGTTAAGAAGAGGTTGTAGATTTTAAAAATGTCGAGCCTCGTAAAGAAATGACTATTGATTTTAGATAAAAGATGAATTGTCCTACAAAATATTCATCTCAAATGATTTTGGTTCAGTTCATCTGAATCCAAAGTTCTTACCCTATCCTAATTCAAGTGCAAGAAGCATAATTTGACAGGGTTGAGTACCATGTTTCACAATCCATCCTATCTTGCTTCGAAATCTGAGGGAAAACATAAATATATAAACAAAACAGAGGAAAAATTGTTCCAATAGAAGTCTGGAATAGTGTTACTTCACTAGTATGTTTCACACACCAACTGTAAATATGCACACTACACGAAACTGTAATCTACACAATAAGTTGGAGTGTTTCTTTTTCAATAATTGGTTATATGAAACAAATATAGAGCATGATGAATGGTTGTGTCACAAAAATCAATGATTAATCGTTCAATATATGATTGCCGCATATAACTATTTGTTTAATTTTGTTCAAATGTAAAGTAAGACTGATACATACCTAGTCTTCTTGTTCAGAAATTTTGCTTCACATTGTAATTGAAACTTTTTCATCTATTTTCTCATACATATGGTGGTTATCCTGAAATTCTTTTGGAGAAAAAAAACAAAAAAAAATAAGCGCCAAAAGACGGTTTTTCCTCCATTTCTCTGCTTTCTATAATTTTATTTGGTGGGTGAATATGAAGAAGTGAAAGAAGTAGTGGAGCTTATTAACCCAAAAAGTTAGGAAGTGGAGAAGTGCGTGGTTAACTTCTTCTTTTATTAGATTTAACATTTATCCTTTCCTCCGGTTAGTATTTTAAAAATAAAACTACACATAAAAGGACATAATGTCGATCAATACTTTAGAAAAAATATATTGCACTCACTAAAAGGCATAAATGTCCAATCATTTTATTTATCAAAATTAATTTTGAAGATAAATTCTTATGCTTAGAACTAAAAAGGAAATCAGGAAATGACTTCCCTTGAATAGAAAAAGTAAATAGAAAACTTAGAATAATAACATTAGTAACAAAGGGAAAAAATATTGAATCCATATTGAAGATCTCAAAAAATATATAAATCAATGTCTTACCGATTGTACTAACAATTGTACCTCCTTTAGCTGAAACCCGAAACCCTAGGCCTTGTACTTCTGGTTGATAATCCTAAAAAAAAATTGAATCGCCAGAGAATCCACTTCAAAAATCAGGGGAACTGACTAAGAGCAACACACTGGAGCATTTTTTGTCTTCTGTCAGCTGCGATTTTGTTGCTAAACAAACTGGCCATTGCAAGATAGATAGTAAAGACATCGATGATGATATTTGAGCTAACATGCAAAGTTTCAAACCTCTGAAATTGGATTTGTAGAAGCTTTACATCAGAGATAAGGAACTCTTCGAATGGATCAACTTGTGTACTTCAAAAATAAAGAATAGTTGAGCTAGTAAAATTAGGAGAGAAGAAATGAGATGAATAAGCTAGGCAGAAAATAATTAGGGGAGAAGAAAGGAGATGAAGTGGCTGGGTAGGGGAGATAGGAGCTGAAGAGTTTCTATAACTTCCCTAATTAACTGTCCATCTAATGAAATATCATTTCTCTTTGAATTTTTGGCCTATATTGGGCAATTTTATTGTTTTGTTCTCCTTATAGGTGCGACACACACACACATTATATATATATATACACTTTGAGAATGATTTTATTATATATTTTCTCCATTTTAATTTGTTTGTTTTATTTTAACTTGACATAAAGTTATAAAAAAATAAAGAAGACTTATGAATCTTATGGTCTTAAATTAAAAATATGTTAAATGTATCAAAATTGTCTTTCATTTTTTTGGTTTAAAGAGTTCCATTTGGAAATCGAAATTAAAGAATTGTTAAAACAATATATATATATATATATATATATATATATATATTATTTTTGAAACGGACTAAAACAAAAAGTAGGACAAACAAATTGAAATGGAGGAAGTTGTTTCTTTTTGCATCTTAATAACGACAATATGAACTTTAATACTTTATCCTTTTGAAGCAGAAATTTTTTAAAGTACATTCAGGTCATATTTTTTTGTAGATTTTTATTAATCAATACATGATATATGTGAAACACACCTATTCTAAATTAGTATGATCAATAGAAAATTCGAGGCCAGAAAATACCTAAAGAGAGACATAGCTCAACCTCAAATCATGAGCACATGTAGCTCATTCTTTAAAAGTTAAAGGCTTAGTCTCTATATACACAAGACTCAAATGTATTCATCGAACAAATATATATTATATTTTGAATACCCTTGACACATTAGGGAGATATGACCTACCGGTAAAGCAAATTCAACGAGGATAATGTTTTGTGCTTTCGAGTCCCATATTTTGCTGACAAGCAAAGGACACTCCGTTAAACATTTTTACATAAATTTTTTCTAATTTAAGAGTTTGTTAACAAATACTCTTAAATATTAAGTAAAAATAAATAAAAAATTTTAATTATTTTTTTTAAAAAAAAGGCACATGAGCGTAGCGAGCACAAAACAAAGAAAATGTACATGGGTCTCCTTGAAGAACGGTAGCGCACATCTTTCTCATATCGATCAAGGCTTTACTTGAGTTTGAAATAAGGGGCAAGAAGTAAGGGTGTAGCACCTGCGTGAAAGCCATTGTACCTTAGCACATCCCTTTTCTTGCATGAGTGTTAACGACAACCTTACATGTATTCTATATTTACTTACGTTACCAACTATCAATTCTTGTTCAGCTTTCAAGGGCTTGAATAGATTGATTTGAGAACTTGTTTCAGGGTCACCCCGTGGGAGAATTTCGTAATCTCTTTTGATCTTGGATCTAATTCTCTGCTTAGTGGCTCGATCTCTCTTTCTTTTGAAGGTCGTGCAAAGTGATAACTATTCGAAGGCCTCACACCGACACTAGTTGAGCCTTACCTTGAAAAAAGGGTGGTAGGTGCCAACGTTGAACTCTTCAACTTGGCCACTGAAGAAAGGGAAGGCTGGGTACGTATGATAGCTAATGTTTGTGGTTTGAGTTCGCTTATAGAAGCAGAAATCCTGAACAATCCTTTGCGGGATTTAATTTTTTTATAGTGAAAATTCCATAAAGCTCGACCCAAGATCCATGTTACGAAAACCAAAATTAGAATAACAATGCTTAAATAAATCTTTATGTTTAAAAAATATCAACTCACAAAAAAAATTACTTTTTAGTTTAGTAAATTGAATCAATTAAATTTGAATTTCATGTGACACAAATGGATCTAAAAGACCAAAACAAATTCAAATAACAAAAATTCAATGTAATTGATAAAGTTTTTTTTTGATTAAAAATATGTCAAATTGAACTATACCTCAATTTTTTTGTATCAATATAATGAATCAATCAATTAAGTTTAATATAGTTAGCTTTTTTTTCCCCACAAAGTGCTAGTTGAACATAATCAATAATTACAATTAAATTTTATTTAAACTGTAACACCCCAGTGACAACGGAGGCCATCTACGGACCGTAGGTGGAGTGACGGGCCAAAGATGGTAACCGTCGATGGCCCTGCCAGCTTTATAAATTTTGAGTTTCTGAACCTTGACCTACGGAATAGCAGGACGGTTCGTAGTTCAGTTAATGGGCCGTAGATGGGTTCCGTAGATGCCTTCAAGACTTAACCAAATTTTCAGTCCAAAACAAATTTTCTGAATCGATTGACGGAAGAGCAGGACGGTCCATCAGTGGATGTACGGACCATAGGTCCTGTCCATCGATTGGCCCCGACAGTTTATTTAAGGGCTTTTTGGACTTTTTCCCTAAATGTTTATTCCTTATACTAGACGATTTTGCCCCTTAATCTTGGCCCTATTTATATTTTCTAAGCCCTAACCACTTCATTTTCCAACTCTCATCTCCCAAAATATTTCTCTCTCTAGAAGAACAAGAAGGAGAAGAAGAGAGCTAGGGTTCTCATCAAGGTCATCAATCCTCCTTTTATTTCAAGGCATTTGCATTGAGTTATGATAGTATTTACCATTTGGAGTCTTTCCTCCAATGGGTCCTCTTTTCCTTAAGGTTTTCAAGGTATAGTCTTGCCCAAGAGAGTTAAGGTTTGACAAATTCTTATGGGTTCTTCATTATGCTTTCCATTGTTGATGTTATGGTTGATAGTGCACGATCTAGCGTGGTAAAGTAAGCTAGAGCACGGTTTAGCGTGGTTTACATGCAACTTGATGAATCCCATGAGCTTATGCTAAGTATCCCCCAATTTATGATTATGCTTATGATTGTGGGTTGCTTGAGAAAAGATGAATTGCATGAACTCTTTGTGAAATGAGTTAAGGATTATGATTATAAAGCTATGAATTCCATGTAAGACTATGAATGATGAAAAGAGGATATTTTATGAAAAGATGTATCGTGAATCAAAATCTATGATTTTCCTCTATTATGTGGGTTCCCTCAATCATGACTAAAATTGCCTTGATTTATGGCTTTCTAAGTAATTGCTTGCATTGAATTGTATGTTTGAGGAGAAGCTTATGAACCCATGATTTATGAGTTAAGAGCATGATTAGCTATGTAAATATGAAGCTTGTGAACTCATGCATATTTTATGAAGTTTATGATATGTTAGTGCATTTTGTTGAGTTGTGAAAGGGTTTCTCATGTAACGCTCAACCTATGAGTGTGAAAGGTTTTCTCACACGTAATGATTCATAACTTGTTGAAAGGTTTGCTCAACTAAGCTTGAATCCATGATTAATGAACTATTTTATGAAGGAATAAGTGGCGATTACCCATGTTCCCTAATGTAGACAAGAGGCGATTACCCATGTCTACTAATAATGAAATCATGACTAATAGAAGAACAAGTGGTGATTACCCATGTTCTTAAAGAGCTATTCTATGAAGGGACAAAAGGCGATTACCCATGTTCCCTAATGTAGACAAGAGGTGATTACCCATGCCTACCTAAGATAAAATGAACTATGATAATTCCGTGGGAAATATGCTTAGTACCGAGTGGACAAGTGGCGATTACCCATGTCCCATAACCTATGTGCCACCATAGGGTGATGGTCTATGATAGACATAATCAAAGCAGTTCATGCTCTTACCTTGGCAAGTAGGACACCCCTTTTCGGTGTGGGGCAGACACCAGATTCCATGTTGATAGCTCACATGGTCTTATATGTCGGTTAAGGCTATTTCCCCACAAGTTAATGAACAAGTGTTCTCATGATGATGGTTAAAGTAAAGTAAATGAAAGATAAATAGTTTGTCTTAGCCATGTTTTGTGCTTCATGTTTCTTATGTTCTATCATGTTTTAGCTTGGCCATTACATGTCATGATTATATGTCATTCTAGCATGGTTTATATGCCCTTTTATGCATTGCTATCATACTTGGTACTTGATTGTACTAACGCATACTTTTGCCTACATTGATTCTATTGATGTAGGACTTGCCGGTTCTTCTCATTCCACTCGTGGCTAGTCAGTTCTAGTGATAGTGAAGACTTGGTGAGGCCTCCTATGTCCGAGGACCTAACCTTATTAATTTTTCATGCTTTCCATTATGCTTTTTGATATTGTACTGGGCTGCGTCCCAAACCATTATTTTTATTCTGATATGTTAGATGGCTATAGACATAAGTTTTAGACTTCCGCTGTTTTGTTATATAATGCTCTTTTTAATTCTTTTCTCTATTATCTTGTATGTTATGTATGCTAAGGGCTTGTGTGAGGCCTCTTGGGGTCTTGTACGCCGTGTTACATCTAGGGGCCACCCTTGGTCGTGACAAACTTGGTATTTAGAGCACAAGGTTTAGAAAGATTCTAGGATGTCTCATAAGCCACGTCGAGTAGAGTCTGCTTCATGAGTGTGTAGCGCGCCACATTTATGAATGTGAAGCTACAAGATGATTAGGAAACTCCACTTTTTCATTATCCTTAAGTCGTGCGTAGAGTGTTACTCTATATACCTCTCTCTCCTAATCCTTATCCTACGCGTTTCAGGATATGGTGTCTCGAAGAGCTTATACTCGAAGGAATGCGAGAGAAAGTGAAGAGCAAGAAACCCCTCTTCAAGCTCCTCAAGTTCCGGCCGATCCTTTTGCCGAGCAAGTAACCAATGTGGAGTTAAGGGTTACTTTTCAGGTGTTGGCCCAAGTCGTGATGGCTCAAGCCAATAGGGAGGTTGCGGCTCGCGTGAACCCAAATGTGGGTACGGCGGCATCAAGAGTGAGGGATTTCACCCGGATGAACCTTCCGGAGTTTCACGGTTCTAAAGTGGAGGAAGATCCTCAAGGGTTTATTGATGAGGTTTATAAAGTGTTGATGATCATGGGAGTGTCACCGACGGAAAAGGCGGAGTTGGCCGCCTACCAACTCAAGGGTGTCGCTCAAATTTGGTACAACCAATGGAAGAGTGAGATGGCGGTTGATGAAGGTCTTCTGGAGTGGGAGAAATTCAAGGGTGCTTTCCTCGATAGATTCTTTCCCCTTGAGATGAGAGAGGCGAAGCTACTCGAGTTCATCAACTTTCGTCAAGGGAGTATGGGTGTGAAAGAGTATGCTTTGAAATTCACACAGTTGGCTCGATATGCTCCTTCTATGGTGGTCGATCCTAGGGCAAGAATGAGCAAATTTGTTTTGGGAGTGTCAGAAATGGTGGTCAAGGAGTGTCGTACCACCATGCTTATTAGTGATATGGATATTTATCGCCTCATGATTCATGCACAACAAATAGAGGAGGAGAAGCTCAAGGAAAGGTCTAGGAACTTCAAGAGGGCTAAGACTGGTGATGGTGGGTTTTCTCAGTCAAGGTCTGATGGACATGGTCGTTTTAAGCCTAGACAAATGTTCTCTAATCAAGGGCCTTCCAATGCCCCTCCTAAGTTCAACCAAGAGAGGGTGTCTAACCCTAAGGCTCAAGGAGGAAATGGTAGTGGCTCCTCATTGGCTACTTGTGCCAAGTGTGGGAGGAAACACGAGGGTACTTGTCTAGCCGGTTCGAATGCATGTTTTGGATGTGGTAGGATGGATCATAAAGTAAGGGATTGTCCCTTGGCTGCTAAGAAGAGAGGAGAAAATCATCAAAGGGCTCAACCCCAAAATTCGGCAAGTTCTAGTGGAAATCAAAAGCAAAACCGGTTCTATGCACTTCAGGCCCGTCATGAGCAAGAGGGTTCTCCAGATGTGGTTACCTGTATGTTGAAAATATTCCACTTTGATGTTTATGCTTTGCTTGATCCAGGTGCTACGTTGTCTTTTGTGACGCCTTATGTAGCTATGAAGTTTGATGTTGTTCTGGATGTGTTGTTAGATCCATTCCGTGTCTCTACTCCTATTGGTGAATAAATTGGGGCTAAGAGAGTCTATAGAAATTGTTCCGTCTCTTTATTACATAGAGTCACTCATGTGGATCTTGTAGAGCTTGATATGCTAGACTTTGATATTATCCTCGGGATAGATTGGTTGCATTCTTGTTATGCCTCTATTGATTGTAGGGCCCTCGGTCAAGTTCCAATTTCCAGATGAGCCTATCCTTGAGTGGAAAGGGGAAAATTCTTTGCTTAAGGATCAATTTGTTTCTTATCTACAAGCTAGAAAGATGATTTCTAAGGGTTGCATGTACCATCTTGTTAGGGTGAGGGATGTGAATTTCGAAACCCCTACTCTTGGGTCAGTCCCTATTGTTAATGAATTTCCAGAAGTATTTCCTGATGATTTACCCGGTGTCCCTCCCGAGAGGGAAATAGACTTTGGTATTGACCTTCTCCCTGGTATGCAACCTATCTCTATTCCTCCTTATAGAATGGCTCCGGCAGAACTTAATGAACTAAGAGAGCAATTGAAAGATTTGTTGGATAAGGGCTTCATCCGACCAAGTATTTCTCCATGGGGTGCTGCGGTCTTATTTGTTAGAAAGAAAGATGGGTCACTCCGTATGTGTATTGACTACCGCCAACTGAATAAGGTTACTATCAAGAATAAGTATCCTCTCCCGAGAATTGATGATTTGTTTGATCAACTCCAAGGGGCTAGTTGTTTCTCTAAGATTGATCTTCGTTCGGGCTATCACCAATTGAAGGTAAGGGATGATGACATTCCGAAAATAGCTTTCCGGACAAGATATGGGCACTATGAGTTTCTAGTGATGTCTTCCGGGTTGACTAATGCTCCAGCCGCATTTATGGATTTGATGAATCGCGTGTTTAGACAATATCTTGATATGTTTATCATTGTGTTTATAGATGATATCTTGATTTACTCAAGGAGTGATAGTGAGCATGCTGATCATTTGAGGATTGTGTTGCAAGTTCTCAAGGACCAACAACTCTTTGCTAAGTTCGAGAAATGTGAGTTTTGGTTAAGATCCGTAGCCTTTCTTGCTCACATTGTTTCCGGTAAAGGTGTTGAGGTAGATCCTAAGAAGACGGATGCGGTTAAGAATTGGCCTAGACCTCTATCACCTTCGAATATTCGTAGTTTCTTGGGTTTAGCCGGTTACTATCGAAGGTTTGTTGAAGGGTTTTCTTCAATTGATTCTCCATTGACGGCTCTAACTGAAAAGAGGGCTAAGTTTGCTTGGTCCGAAAGGTGTGAAGCGAGTTTTCAAGAGTTGAAAGATAGACTTACCTCGGCTCCAGTGTTGACCCTACCAGAAGGGTCCGATGGGTTTGTGGTCTATTGTGATGCTTCCAAAATTGGGTTGGGGTGTGTACTAATGCAAAATGGGAAAGTCATTGCTTATGCTTCAAGGTAACTAAAGGTGCATGAAAAAAATTACCCTACTCATGATTTGGAGCTAGCGGCAGTTGTGTTTGCTCTGAAGATATGACGGCATTACTTGTATGGTGTCCATGTTGACGTCTTTACCGACCATAAGAGTTTGTAATATGTATTTAAGCAAAAGGATCTAAATCTTCGCCAATGAAGGTGGCTTGAACTATTAAAGGACTATGACATGAATGTCCTCTATCACCCTGGCAAGGCTAAGTGGTGGCAGATGCACTTAGTCGGATGTCAATGGGTAGTGTTGCCCATATTGAAGATGGTAAAAGGGAATTAGTTTGTGATGTTCATAGATTGGCTCGTTTGGGTATGCCATTAGTTGATTCCACCCAAGGTGGTGTTATGGTCCACAATGGTTCAGAATCTTCCTATGTGCAGGATGTGAAAGCTAAGCAAATTCTTGATCCCAACCTAGTCGAATTGAAAGAAGCGGTGCTAAAGAAGTCCGTAGAGGCTTTCTCCCAAGAGGGAGATGGAGTGCTCAGATATCAGGGTCGTTTATGTGTCCCTAATGTAGATGACCTAAGAGGACAAATCTTGATTGAGGCCCATGGTTCTCGTTATTCCATTCACCCGGGAGCTACCAAGATGTACCGTGACTTGCGGGAGATCTATTGGTGGAATGGGATGAAGAAAGACATTGCGGGATTTGTGGCTAGATGTCCTAATTGCCAACAAGTGAAAGTTGAACACCAAATACCAAGAGGTTTATCACAAGATATTGACATTCCTACTTCGAAGTGGGAAGATGTGAACATGGACTTTATTGTTGGCTTGCCGCGCACTCAGCGCCAATATGATTCGATTTGGGTGGTTGTAGATCGTATGACGAAATTAACCCATTTCATTCTCGTCAAGGTTTCTTACTCGGAGGAGGATTATGCTAAGTTGTACTTGAGGGAGATGGTTAGGTTGCATGGAGTGCCTTTATCCATTATCTCCGATCGTGGTACACTGTTTACTTCTCAGTTTTGGAAATCTTTCCAAAAGGGCCTTGGTACTCGTGTTAAGCTTAGCACGGCCTTTCATCCCCAAATTGATGGGCAAGCAGAGCGTCCCATCCAAACTTTGGAAGATACGTTAAGAGCTTGTGTAATAGATTTCAAGGGTAATTGGGATGATCATTTGCCTTTGGTTGAGTTTGCTTATAATAACAGCTACCATTCTAGTATTGGTATGGCTCCATTTGAAGCTCTCTATGGTAGGAGGTGTAGATTTCCCATAGGTTGGTTTGAAATTGGGGAAGTTGCTTTGATAGGCCCGAGTTAGTGCATGAGGCTATGGAGAAAGTTCGGCTTATTAGAGAAAAGCTGAAAATGGCTCAAAGTCGACAAAAGTCTTATGCCGATGTCAGAAGAAGAGAATTAGAATTTGATGTTGATGATTGGGTTTACTTGAAAATTTCACCCATGAAGGGTGTAATGAGATTTGGGAAGAAAGGGAAGCTTAGTCCCCGTTATGTAGGCCCATATCAGATTTTGAGGCTTGTTGGAAAAGTTGCTTAGTTAGATTTGCCTAATGAGTTGGCATTAGTTCGTCCGATTTTCCATGTCTCATTGTTGAGAAAGTGTGTCGGCGATCCGTTGACTATAACGCCTTTAGAAGATCTTGGCATTAAGGATAGTCTTTCTTATGAAAATGTTCTGGTTTGAGATTCTAGACCGACAAGTCCGGAAGTTAAGAAATAAAGAAACTGCTTTCATGAAAGTTCTATGGAGGAATCAATTAATTGATGGTGCTACTTGGGAGGCCGAGGCCGATATGATGTCCCGCTATCCTCATCTCTTTCCTTCCGATCCTCCTTTAGCTTGAGGTACCTAGTCCCTCATGGTTCATTCTTTTCGTCTCATGTGTCATAGTTGATTTCCATGATTCCTTGATTTATGCATCTTCATGAAGAGTCTAGCATGATATATGTGCATTGAGTATGAGTTGCATAAAATCTTCATGAATTTTTGTATTGAGCTTGCTTTAGCCTGGAGTTGATGTTCCTCCTCGGATATGTGCACTTATGTGATTGCATGCTAGGTTGGGTTGTTAGTCTGTGTCTATTACCCTTCTCATGACATCCAGGTTCTCATTCGAGGACGAATGTTCCCAAGGGGCAGATATTGTAACACCCTAGTTTTTAAAAAGAAAGAAAATGCAGTTTTAAAATTTTTTCGGTGCCAATGACGATGGAGGCCATCTACGGACCGTAGGTGGAGTGACGGGCCGTAGATGGTAACCTTCTATGGCCCTGCCAGCTTTATAAATTTGAGTTTTTGAACCTTGACCTACGAAATAGCAAGACGGTTCGGAGTTCAGTTGACGGGCCGTAGATGGGTTCCATAGATGCCTTCCAAACTTAGCTAAATTTTCAGTCCAAAACTAACTTTCTGAATCGATTGACAGAAGAGCAGGATGGTCCATCAGTGGATGTACGGACCGTAGGTCCTATCCATCTATTGGCCCCGACAATTTATTTAAGGGCTTTTTGGACTTTTTCCCTAAATGTTTATTCCTTATACTAGACGATTTTGCCCCTTAACCTTGGCCCTATTTATATTTTCTAAGCCCTAACCCCTTCATTTTCCAACTCTCATCTCCCAAAATATTTCTCTCTCTAGAAGAACAAGAAGGAGAAGAAGAGGGCTAGGGTTCTCATCAAGGTCATCAATCCTCCTTTTATTTCAAGGCATTGGCATTGAGGTATGATAATATTTACCATTTGGAGTCTTTCCTCCAATGGGTCCTCTTTTCCTTAAGGTTTTCAAGGTATAGTCTTGCCCAAGAGAGTTAGGGTTTGAGAAATTCTTATGGGTTCTTCATTATGCTTTCCATTGTTGATGTTATGGTTGATAGTGCACGATCTAGCGTGGTAAAGTAAGCTAGTGCACGGTTTAGCGTGGTTTACATGCAACTTGATGAATCCCATGAGCTTATGCTAAGTATCCCCCAATTTATGATTATGCTTATGATTGTGGGTTGATTGAGAAAAGATGAATTGCATGAACTCTTTGTGAAATGAATTAAGGATTATGATTATAAAGCTATGAATTCCATGTAAGACTATGAATGATGAAAAGAAGATATTTTATGAAAAGATGCATGGTGAATTAAAATCTATGATTTTCCTCTATTATGTGGGTTCCCTTAATCATGACTAAAATTGCCTTGATTTATGGCTTTCTGAGTAATTGCTTGCATTGAATTGTATGTTTGAGGAGAAGCTTATGAACCCATGATTTATGAGTTAAGAGCATGATGAGCTATGTAAATATGAAGCTTGTGAACTAATGCATGTTTTATGAAGTTTATGATACGTTAGTGCATTTTGTTGAGTTGTGAAATGGTTTCTCATATAATGCTCAACCTATGAGTGTGAAAGGTTTTCTCACACGTAATGATTCATAACTTGTTGAAAGGTTTGCTCAACTAAGCTTGAATCCATGATTAATGAACTATTTTATGAAGGAACAAGTGGCGATTACCCATGTTCCCTAATGTAGACAAGAGGCGATTACCCATATCTACTAATAATGAAATCATGACTAATAGAAGAACAAGTGGCGATTACCCATGTTCTTAAGGAGCTATTCTATGATGGGACAAGAGGCGATTACCCATGTTCCCTAATGTAGACAAGAGGCGATTACCCATGTCTACCTAAGATAAAATGAACTATGATAATTCCGTGGGAAATATGCTTAGTACCGAGTGGACAAGTGGCGATTACCCATGTCCCATAACCTATGTGCCACCATACGGTGATGGTCTATGATAGACACAATCGAAGCAGTTCATGCTCTTACCTTGGCAAGTAGGACACCCCTTTTCGGTGTGGGGCAGACACCGGATTCTATGTTGATAGCTCACACGGTCTTATATGTTGGTTAAGGTTATTTCCCCACAAGTTAATGAACAAGTGTTCTCATGATGATGGTTAAAGTAAAGTAAAGGAAAGATGAATAGTTTGTCTTGGCCAAGTTTTATGCTTCATGTTTCTTATGTTCTATCATGTTTTAGCTTAGCCATTACATGTCATGATTATATGTCATTCTAGCATGGTTTATATGCCCTTTTATGCATTGCTATCACACTTGGTACTTGATTGTACTAACGCATACTTTTGCCTACATTGATTCTATTGATGTAGGACTTGCCGGTTCTTCTTATTCCACTCGTGGCTAGTCAGTTCCAGTGATAGTGAAGACTTGGTGAGGCCTCCTATGTCTGAGGACCTAACCTTGTTACTTTTTCATGCTTTCCGTTATGCTTTTTGATATTGTACTGGGCTGCATCCCAAACCTTCCTTTCTATTCTGATATGTTAGATGGCTTGAGACATAAGTTGTAGACTTCCGCTGTTTTGTTATATAATGCTCTTTTTAATTCTTTTCTCTATTATCTTGTATGTTATGTATGCTAAGGGCTTGTGTGAGGCCTCTCGGGGTCTTGTATGCTGTGTTACATCTAGGGGCCACCCTGATTCATGACATAAACTTTAATACCATATATGTTTTAATTATTTATATCTTCTCATATTAAAAGATAAAAAGGGTTTCTCTTTATCTTAATTAAAGAACTGTGGCTATAGCCTTGGCCTATTCAAAAATTACATAAAAATAGCTTCTATTGTGTTGCTCTTCTATATCACAGCTGCATTTTTCCTCTTCATCTTCTCACATAGTCGATCAAAGCTCATTGGTAAGTCTCCTTTTTTACTTCAATCTAGTTCTCTCCTCATACTTCCATGGCCCTTTTCTCCTTTGTTTAATTCTCACCATCAAAATACTACATTCTTATTTATGAATAGATTTGCCATAAGAATGAATTGAGGTTTG
The DNA here is from genome assembly GCA_018342035.1 of Solanum appendiculatum. NCBI lineage: Eukaryota > Viridiplantae > Streptophyta > Magnoliopsida > Solanales > Solanaceae > Solanum > Solanum appendiculatum. Next base: position 1,431,498 of record JAGDQO010000730.1, read on the forward strand.
ATTTATATGTGGATTCATTGGTTGCCTTTGTGTTCTTACACTAATTACTGAATGGAGTTTCTCCATTGATTCGAGGCGACTCATATCAGTAGTTTTAAAGAGTTGTATCTTTTGGATTGACCTTTGGGTTCAGACAATGCATCTAAAGGAAGAAATAAGTTAGGGCTTGTCCTACCAATTTCATAAAAGACATAATATTAATAAGTAGAGAACCAGGACAAATATGAATAATATGTTAACATAGGACTTGTCATTTTGTTGCCGTATACACATGGACGAAGTAGTACTTTAGATAAAAATGGTAGGTAGGATAAGATTGGAGTCGAAATTCAGCGTGTCGATGAATGCTTTTACTCTTAATGACTTTGTGATCGTTAAGGTGTGAGAACGGCAAGGATAAACAAATGGTCATTGCTTTTAAAGTGTAAGTTGTTGCTAAGGTGTTAATCACAAGAATTGTAATAATTGAAAGGAATATATGTGAATCAGAAATTTTGTAATAATTACCAGCAATTATGTGCAACACACATATTCAATAACTAGTAACATAAGTAAGCAGGAAAAAAGTAAATTCCTAGCTAGATGTTAATTTAGAATGTCTTTTCACTTGGTGCATTATTTCCCCTATAAACAGTTTGGATAAGTAACTTGCATCTTCTTGAGGCCTTTTTAGTATGATTTATTTTACTTCACATAAAACAAATAAAATTGGTGGACTGATGACTATCTTTGCTGTAGTTACCATATTGTTTGTTATTGGCTTATTGCTACATGGTATTCTTTTTCATTATTTTTAGAGTGGCATCATCACTATTGCATTTCCTTTTCACACTTGATTTTGATATGCTTTACTTGACATGAGAATCTATTAGACTTAGCCTCTCTACCTTTGTAGGGGTAAGGCTGTATATGCACCACCCTCCCTAAATCACACTTGTGAGATTACTTATATTATTGAATTTTTTTTATTGAAGGAGCTCCATTTCTTCTTGTTGGTTTAAACACGTAAATCTCCTCTAGCAGTTAGGCATGGCAATTGAGGTAGGGCAGGGTGGTAGAGAACACCCTTAAATGGGAAGGAGAACAACTAAATGGGGTAGGGCATGGCCAATCTTATTTATTTAAAATACATAACAGAGCTGGGGGTAATGGGCCGATCGTATTGCAGTTTACTCTTTAATCATTGGAATACAAAAGAGCGGAGTTGTTTTGCACATACTTGAAATTTCTCACATCATTTCTGGAATTTGACAACAAAAAGTGCACCGTTTGAAATTTTTTACAGCAGTTGGTGTGATAAGGCTTAAAGCTCAAGGGTTGAAGACAACCTGTCAAAAATCAAAGACAACAATATGGTTATCAAAAACAAATCACACCATTTCAGTACATTTATAAGTGGACGATCATATGCTCGAACTTTATGTCCTAGTCAAGCTTAACATCAGAATTAAAATAGACGTATAAAATTAACCACAATAAGCTTGGTCAACTGGTACCACAATTATTTTTTCTTATAAGGTAGGTACTTAAGTTATATATTATTACAAATTATTTACTGTCAATACACAAATAGCACAAACTTCTTCATCTAGACAAGCAATTCTTGTGGACTGGTGACTATCTTTGCTTTAGTTACCATATTTTTTGTTATTGGCTTATTGCTACCTGGTTTTCTTTTTCATTATTTTTAGAGTGGCGTCATCACTATTGCATTTCCTTTTCTGTAATACCCTATGATTAAACCCTATTATTAAATTAGGGCATTTTAGTCATTAGCTTTAGTTAAAAGAAAAAAAGAAGGGGAGTGGGCTTTAGCCCCATCTCACGTGCAAAAAAAAGGGCTTCATAACTACTGAACCTGTTCAGCCTTCCTCCTCCCATATACGCAGCAATAAGTAAAAAGAAATAAAAAACAAGGAGCTCTTCTTGTTTTTACAGTGAATGAACGAAGAAAGGTAAAAAATTCAAGACCTTGTTTCATAAGTAAAGAGAGAAGCAGAAGAGAAAGATAAGTTCCTAAACTTAGTTTATAGATTAGATTTCTATATTCTGTGCCTATACAATTGGGTCGAAAGTTATCAAACATGAATTTAAGAAATAGAAGAATTTGTTAAATTTTCATGAATGGGGGAGGACATTTAATGATTGGAATGTAAATTGTTGTATTTCGACATACAACAAAGAAAAGAGATTGGGCAGCAAGATAATTTTGGCTGTTTAAAGCACAAAATTGAATAATTTTGGAAAGAACTTTGAATGGAATAAGGATCTGGTAAGTTGGTAATATAATGGGCTAATTGAATTACTCAAAGTATGAGTAAATATAGTTCGACGAAGTGAGAATCAATCATGACATCCCATGGATTGGGTATTCTAAATTTATTTTGAATTAGCCTAAATGAGATTTTAACACGAGATCGATATGATGCGATTATAGATTGATTGAAGGGAGGTGAATTGGTATTATTGTGTGGCCATTAGAGTATCGATGAATATTATGCATGACTTGTAGTTGTTATAAGTTGTGTTGTGTATTTCTGAGACAAGGAAAAATTTAGGATAGGCCCAAAAACAAAGAAAACTCTTTTCGATTTTCTGTAGAATTATGGTAAGGCTTGCTTTGGGATTCTCCCCCTTAGAGCCTGTCACGTTCCTAAATTGGGTTGTGACAAAGTTAGTATCAGAGCTTAGGCTATTCTTGTGACTTATGGAGCACATGTTAGTAGTAGAATCTCAATTATGGTTATGTTGCCGGCCATTCCTATAATCGTGATTCTGCGAGAACGTGATAGGATGTTTCTGTCTTTATTTCTCATTCCTCCTCATGTGTGCGACTAATAGGGTCAACTAGATGAATCTAACATTGTTTATCTTCCATCACGTGTCTTGAACTTAGTCATCAAATAACAAGAATAGTCCAAAGGTTTGGAGGCATTAAGGGTCACCTTCGTAAACACATGTATCTTCCAATAAAGGAGAACAAACAAAAGTAATTTGAAAGGCCAAGAAAGAGGTCGTCATGTCACTATGAGGGATTTTTGTGCACCTATGTGAAATGTAATATATTTCTTTTCTTGCAAGAGTACTATTCTGCCACTTTAGCAACATGAGAGTGTTACTTTTAAGCCACTTATCTTTCCCGAATGAGCCAGGGATATTAATGGACATGTTGAATAGAGTTAGCAGCATACCTAGTGAGGTCTTACAAGTGGGGTTTGAAAAACATAATGAATTGAGTCATACAATAAAAATAGGGCACAAGACCATCTTCAGGAAGCTACAAAGATTCAGATTTGTTTGGAAAAAGAAATATTCTTGAGAGTTTCTAGAGATGTAATCTCCCAGGTTCATAGGTTCTAACAACTCAACCATACTTAAATTTTCAGTATAGATTCATGGGTGAATTACTTAAGGACTTATGAGCTCTATCATGTTCCAACAAGAGTATTGCAACTCTGGCAACATTTAGATGATGAACATGACAAAATTCATGGTATAATACTGTACTGTTTGAAATACCCATAGAGGAACACCAACGACTTGAGGCGATTCACTAAGTTATTTATGGATTATTTCTTTCTTGATGGTTGAAAATGTGTAACTTGATAAGGATTTTAAGAAATTTATTCCAAATAATGTATTGAACTGATAACTGATATATGACTCCAGATTTTTTTCTCAATTGTCTAGATATGCTCCCTACTTATTACCTAACAAAGTATTTATGGTTTAGAGGTTTGTTGGAAGGTTGGTTAGTCCGTTGAACAACCCTATATATGAAGACGTTAACCTATTTTGAGATAGTTGACATTGCTAAAATAAAGATTGGAAACATGTAATGTGATGAGTGGGCAATCAAACATTCATTCAAGAAGACCAAAACTAAGAAATCCTTCTATGGGAATTGTAGTAAATAGTTGGAAATTGTGAATGCTCAAGACATTGGGCAATACTTTTTTTGGTTTCTACTCTTGTGGGGTATTTTTCTTGTGTTCAACATGTATACGATGCTTGTCAAGATAGAATTGAGGGAAAGGATACCATAGCTAATCAAATCATATTTATATGGTTTAATTGATATGTCATTGTGTGTGGATGGGTTATTTGCCTCTCAGAATACTCTCAAATGTTATGAGAAGATAGTTTAGTTGAAAAATCAATGAATTTATTTTTTCAAAAGAAGAAAGTAGAAGAGAATGGGAGTGACAGGAGTAGGAAATGTTTTATCTTTTATTGTTGTGACTTTGTGACCAGTGAAGAAAAATTCATATGCTTCCGATCTATGGTAAAAGAAATGGTATGTGGTAAGGCATAGAATAGACCATACACCTAGTTGGAGAAGCACCATTAGTGAGAGAATTAGATGATGTGTTTTCTATGAATTTTCTTCGATTACCGCCCATACAAGAAGTAGATTTTTGATAATGATTTGGCACCTGACACCTAGCCCATTTTGATACCTCCATATCATACGATATCAATGTAGTAAATGTTAGGATATATACTATTAACCATGTGTTTAGATATAATATTTATTATAGAATAATTATTTATTCAGTTTTAATTAATTATATATTCATTTATGGTGTCTGTTTACTTATATAGTAGATGATTTAGTCCATAGAGTTTTAACTTATACACAGAGGATTAGATCATCGATTCTTAGAAGTATATAACTTTTTGTTCACAATCTAGGATGTAAATTGGACATGCCATTGGTACGATTGTAGCAGAAGATTATATATAATTTACTTGATTATGGGAACGGTATATTTCAAACTTCTTGTGCTAGTGCATTTTGTATGTACTAAACGGTACTGAGTAGAGATAGTTATTTTAGACTGACTGATAAAAGCATATTCTCTAAATTGTTAAATGTACTTATATTCTTAATCATGATATAACTATTATAATCTGTATATGTTAATTATCATTTTGATTTATTAAAAGGTGAGATTCTGATGGCTGGTAGATTGGATGATAATAATATATATTAGTGAAATAATAAGTTAGTTGATGAAATCCATGTCTCGATATAGAGATTGATGACATGCCTTTTTGAGAAGCTTATAAGTTTTCATCCTGTCAAACCTTGCAAGTGGATTTATGAATCTGACACATGAAATAAGTGAAGTAGTGCTCTAAAGAAATTAATCATTAAATTAAATTCGTCAGTAATTGAATGTATTGATTAGTATCTATAATCTTAACATGAGGAATTACATAAGTGTTTAATGGGGAATTTTGAAATATAAATAGAGGAGTGCAATTACAAATTTCTTGTGAAATGATTTGTATTTATTATGGTAAAAAGAATTCAAATTAATTATTTAGAATTATTTCTATAATAGGAAGCCTCAGCAGTTAATTTTGTGGTTCTTATAGTGCCCATGTTTAACTAGAACTCATAATCCTATTTCTATGGGAAATGGAAGAACAAGAAAACTTGGTTTTCTTTTCCTTTTGGATTGGGAAGAAATCTCTATAAATAGGGATTCTCCTAACCTAGAAAAAGATTGAAGTTTCTATTGATACTTGTCCACCCAAGTATTGAGAGAGTTTGGATGTGAACTTGGAATCACTGTAGAAGACCGTGGAACTGTTGTCTAACTTGTGGAATCGCTTGAAGGTATCTGCTCATACTTCAAGAGGTATTTATCGGATTAAATTTCAGCAAGTTTATGTGTTCTAGCATAATTGTATGTGTTCTAGCATAAACATGTTGGTTATCTATTATTCATATAAGATGTATGATTATGGTATGCTTTCGTTGTGCATAAAGTTTTTCAACAATTGGCATCAAGAGCCTTGCTTGAATCTAAGTAGATAACCTAATATATATATATATATTGCATTGTAATGACCCTCTAGGTCATTTCTGTGTTATGCCTCTTTTCTGTCGTTTAGAGCAATCCTATAGCGACCCCAAGTCATTTATGACTTTCTAGCACTGACTGTTCGGTCGCCTGGTCGTCGTTTGGTTTTTATGCCTGTTTTCCTGTTTTGGACCTTTTGAACCTTGAAAAGTTGATTTCGGTCATAAATTCAGGTAAACGACCTCAGATGGGAATTCTAACGGTTTCATCAGCTCCAAAGCAGCCAAATTAAGCTAGAAGCAGAGTTGGCCCGAGTCTCAGGGTTTTTGGCATGATTTTAGGGCCCATTAGCTCTTTTGCCTTCGAAATTTGGCTTACGATTGACTTCGGTCAACATTCTTGGGAAAAACACTCGAATGAGAATTCCGTTAGCGCGGTTAGTTCCAGAATGCCGAGTTTGGTTTAGAATGACCCTTTGAGAACTTTCGAGAGCTTCTGATCAAAATCCGAGGCCTCCGGTAGAAATTTGCTAAAATAGCCCTTTGGGTGTGGGACCCACTTTTAGTCGAAACGATCTCGTATGAAAATTTTGACCATGTCATTGAGTTCGGAACATCAAATTCCAGGGGGTAGCGTATTTTGTTTGCATGTATGGGGTTTCGAACGAATTCCGAGCACCTCATCGGAGTTTTGGAGTTGCCAAAACTCAGCTGATGCAGCTGTCAAATATTGCAGACATCCCATCTCTCCGCGTTTGTGGGATAGGCTCTGCGTTCGCGAAGGAGTGAGGGAGTCTACTCAGTGTTCTCGGGCCAGAGGCCTCATTTGCAGAGGTTTTGGTGGCAATGCTCCGCGTTCGCGTGAGCTACTCTGCTTTCGCGGAGGTCTGTGGTGTGTGGGGTGCTTTGTTCTCCGCGTTCACGGGCCTGGGGCCGCGTTCGCAGAGTTCTGTGTGTTTAGGGTGTTCTTGTTCTCAGCATTCGCGGAGCTATGGAGGGTATCTTTCGGCCTTCGCGGAGAAGAGCGTGGATCAGTGGTCTATATATGGAGGTCGAGGTTCATTTGGAAGAGAACTTTGAAAATTCATATCTCCCTCCTCGGTTGTTGGTTATCGGTTTTCAGTGATTCAAAGTTCTAGCGTTAAGAATCTCATTGGCTTCGTCGGTTTTTAGTTGATTAGCGTTGGGTACCCCTCGATTGTCATGAATTGGAGGCGTAAGTTGCTTTCTTGGCCAATTTTGTGAAAAGTTTTATTTTCTTGTGTTGGCTGTTTGGAGCTGATTCGAGCCTCGATTAGTGTCCCGTTTTGGACTACAGGCTCGGGGGAGGATTTGGGACCTTTTCACGGAGTCAATTTTGGAAAATCCAGAGAAAGTCCCATGATTCAGATTTTGACTGCAAAAATTGGTCTGTCTCTGATTTTGTTCATTTTAGTGTCTAAACGATCGTATTGACGCTGTGATTCTACTTTTGATACCGTGGCAGTAGTCTGAGGCAGTTCGGTAGAGGAAATCTCTAGTGGAGTGACCTGGAGCGCGCGTGATCGACTTTTTGGTAGGTTACGACTTCCTTTCTTTTTAGATTGAGCATGATTGTGTAAATACTTGTCGACTTGTGTGAATCTGGGGTTGGGTAGCTAGTATTGTTCTTCTTCTTCTCTGTTTCTCTTCGTTTATAGTTGTTTTGTGGGCTGTTCGGGGCTAGTATCATGCTGTAGGTTGGGTTGTTGGCTTGGATTGTTGGTATTTGTGTTGTGAGTTATCTGTTGTTGCATGCATGAGTTCGGGTTATTTGCTTTCATTGTGTTGATTGCTTGTGTTTTTCGGCCTTATATTAGGTCAGGGTAGTATTGCCTTAGTCCCATGTTCCTGGTTGACTTGAGTATGTATCTGACATAAATTCGGATGGACTAAATCCTTGTAGACTAACATAGCAGACTTGGGTATGATAGTTGAGCCTTAGTTTAGGTATTTTCGTGGCTTTGGATCTTCTATCTTCTTCTCTCTTTCTATCCTTGCGATTGCGGTTTATTGCGTGAGAATTTCGCTATTGCATCGGCTATCGGTTAGTTTATGCTAGGCTGGGAGCCTTCGGTGGATATCTTTGTGGCGCGGCGGCCCATGGTGTTTTTCCTTGCATCGTTTCGTTATTGGTTCTTGGATCCGGTTTGAGGTTGTTAGCTCCAGCACACAGCTGACGTTATTCGGTTAGAATCCGGTATTTCCAGCGCTAGGCTATCATGGGTAGGCTCCTGCTCCGGTCCGTAGCTAATGTTACATGATTGCAGCCAGGTATTTCCAGTAGGAGTCCGTGGAGCGGAGTCTACTAGTCCCAGCTGCGCAGCTGACGTTATTCGATTGGAGCTGGTATTTTTACTGCTAGACTGTCGAGCGTGGGTTGTTGTTCCAGTATGAGGCTGAGGTTACGCGGGTGGGACTCGATATTTCCAGCTCGTGACTGATGATTGCGCCGGGCCCAGGTATTGTTCCAGCTGGAGGCGGACATTACCCGGTTAGAGTCTGGTATTTCTAGCTCGTGACTGATGATTGGGCGGGGCTCAGGTACTATCTTTTTGGGTCCGGGACCCATGGGTGTTGAGGCTTCTGGTGTTGATTTCCTTTGTTTCTGTAGAATAGCTCTTATGTGTACCTGTCGAGCTTATGGGGGTCCGTTCGGGTTTTATTTAAACTTGCGCACGAGTGTGCTCAGCGGGTCTTATGGGGGGCTCAGCTGGGTTTAGCTTTGTTGTTCTTTGTTTACTTTCTGCTTTCTCTGCTTTCGTTCTGTTGACCTCCATTGTTTATATTCTATCTTGTCTGCCTATTTTTACCTTTCTTGCTCAGTTGGCCTATGATGCCTACTGGGTACCTGTTGTTTTTGTACTAATGCTACACTCTGCATTTGTTTTCGTGATGCAGGTCTGAGCACCAGTTATCAGCGCTAAGATCGAGCCTGCAGCTATCAGTTCAGGAGACTAGGGTGAGCACATGGCGTTCTGGGATTACCTTTCTCCTTCTGTATTTATATTTTGGCTTGTCTTTTGCTTTCAAGACAGTTTGTTTCTGTGGTCCACTTTGGGACTTGTACTCTTGTTAGTAGTTCTGTACATGTGATTTCCAGTTTCAGGGAGGTTTCAGTTATGTATATAGTTTGGTTTTGTTTCACCTTTCTTGTTTTGTGCGTTCTTGTGTTGCTTCCGCTTGGTTGAGATTAGTTTCCACCCTCAGTCCCATTACTATTTAGTTCCGGGATAAGGTTTTCGCTAGCCTACTGGTGGGTTGGTAGGTTCCATCATGACTCGAGAGATTAGGTCGTGACAAGTTGGTATCAGAGCCCTAGGTTCGTTGGTCTCACGTGTACAGAACTAACATCTAGAAGAGTCCTGAGGATCGGAGCGGAGACATCCGTGACTATCTTTGGGAGGCTACATGAAATCCTTAGGATGTTTTCTTAATTTGATTCCTGTCCGTGCATTGTGTCTGATTGGTTTCATGAAATCTCACTTGTTCCATTCTGTGACAGGATGGCTCGCACGCGCAATGGAGGTCGACCCTAAGGTCGAGATAGTGCGGCGGTAGCAGACCGCGATAGATCGAGGACTCTGGAGCTGGAGCCTCAAGGAGAGCAGGTATCTCCCCAGCCGGTGGGGTCGGGACCAGCCCAGCCACTGCTCGCACCAGCTGTCATCCCAGATCTTCAAGGCATGCTCGCCCAGATCCTAGATGCTATTGGGGGCATGCAACAGCTGGCCCTAGCACCAGTCCCATAGTCGGTCCCAGCGGAGCAGGGCCAGCCTGCGGTAGTGGCTCCAGAGGTGCTTTAGCCCCCAGCACCGGCCGCGGTTCAACCGGACCCTTTGGATGGGGTTATGCCATTGAGGGTGCAGAAGATGCTCGGGGTGTTCCATAGATTATCACCGCTGAGGTTTTCTGGGGCTGCCAGGGAGGACCTCCATGAGTTTCCCACCACTTGCCGGGAGAGATTGCAGACATTGGGTGTAGTGGAGTCTAAAGGAGCTGACTTCACGGCCTACCAGCTAGACGGACCAGCCAGGCAATGGTGGCGTTCTTTTATGGAGTCCAGGCCAGCGGGATCCCCACTAGTATCTTAGACAGAGTTTTCTAAGGCTTTTCTGGCCCGTTTTATTCCACGGAGCGTCATGGACCGACTTCATGATGAGTTCTCGAGGTTGGAGCAGGGCTCTATGTCAGTGTCCAAGTATGAAGCCAGATTCCTTGAGCTGTCCCGTCATGCCGCCATGATTCTGCCTACAGATGAGTAGTGGGTCCGACCTTTGTTAGAGGGTTGAGGCTGCAGTTAACGATTAAGTCGTAGTCTATGTTATCAGCGGGCCGTTCGTTCTTAGATGTGGTGGACCACGCCCGTACTATTGAGCAGCTTCATCGCGAGGCCCACGGGGGCAACGGCAAGAGGGCTAGGCCAAATGATAGATTCAGTGGGGCCCGTCATAGGCTGAGGGATACCCGAGATCGGGGTTATCAAAGATTTCAATCAGGGCAGTCTATTCACCCATACCAGGCAGCATTACAAGTTTCAAAGGGTGACCAGCACCATCATAGTAGGCATAGTGCCGGCCAGAGTCAGGGCCAAGGTGGTCTCCAGTCAGGTGCATCAGGTCGGGGTAGCCGGCCTTCAGCGGGTAGCAGATCATCACAGGGTTGCTTCACTTGCGGGGAGCTTTGTCATTGGGCCAGGGTGTGCCCTTCTTCTAGATCAGCCTTACCGGCTCCGTAGGCAGCGAGACCGGTGTCATCAGTAGCACCTCCAGCTACAGGAGGAGGTCAGCAGTAGGGTGCTCAAGGAGGTTCTTGGGGAAGCAGGACAGGCGGTAGAGTGGATGCTCGGGGTAGAGGCGCCCAGGGCCATTTCTGTACAGCTCCAGCTAGAGCAGAGGCCGAGGCATCTAATTATGTGATCACAGGTACGGTTCTTCTATGCCATCAGTATGTTTCAGCTTTATTTTATCCTAGTTCTACTTATTCTTATGTGTCGGCTTATTGTGTGCCTCGATTGGGAGTGAGTCCTGAGCCCTTATATGTGCCCTTGCGTGTTTCGACCCCAGTAGGGGATTTTTTAGTAGTGGATCGGGTTTGTAGATCCTGTGTGGTGGCTATTCAGGGGCAGGACACTCTGGTCGATCTTATTGTGCTATGTATGGTGGATTTTGATGTGATTTTGGACATGGATTGGCTAGCCCTTCACCGGGCCATCTTGGATTGCTATGCCAAGACCGTTACTTTAGCCATGCCTGGTATTCCACCGGAGGTGTGGCAGGGCTCTCGCAGTTGCACATTAGTCGGGGTGATTTCTTGTATTCAGGCCCAGAGGCTGGTGGATAACGAATGTTTGCATATTTGACATATGTTAGAGATGTTAGTAGGGAGGGCCCTACAATTGATTCAGTGCCTATAGTCTGAGAGTTCGCAGATGTGTTTTCTGCCGACCTTCCTGGCCTACCCCGGAGCGAGATATTGACTTTGCCATAGACTTGGAGCCGGGTACTCATCCTATTTCTATTTCACCATATCGTATGGCACCTGCAGAGCTCAAGGAGCTAAGTGTTCAGCTTTAGGACCTCTTGGATAAGGAGTTCATTCGGCCTAGTGTGTCGCCTTGGGGTGCCCCAGTCCTGTTTGTGAAGAAGAAGGATGGCACCATGCGGATGTGTATTGACTATAGGCAGTTGAATAAGGTGACGGTAAGGGACCGTTATCCTATGCCTCGTATTGATGATTTGTTCGACCAGCTTCAGGGTGCCGCAATGTTTTCGAAGATTGACTTGAGATCTGGCTACCACTAGTTGAGAGTTAGAGCAGTGGACATCCCTAAGACAATATTTAGGACCCATTATGGCCATTATGAGTTCCTAGTGATGTCTTTTGGGTTGACTAATGCCCTTGCCACCTTTATGGATTTGATGACTCAGGTATTCAGTCCGTTTTTGGATTACTTTGTCATAGTCTTCATTGATGACATCTTGGTATACTCTTGGAGCCATGGTGAGCATGAGCAGCATTTGAGGATAGTGCTCTGGACTTTATGAGATCTGTGACTTTATGCCAAGTTCTCAAAGGGTGAGTTTTATCTTGAGTCTGTAGCATTCTTGGGGCACGTGGTGTCCAAGGATGGCATTATGGATGATCCGGTGAAGATTGAGGCTATTCGTGGTTGGGCTAGGCCCACTTCTGTGACTAAGGTTCAGAGTTTCGTCGGATTGGCAGGGTACTACAGATGCTTTGTCGAGGGTTTCTCCACTATAGCAGCGCCTCTAATTCAATTGACTCACCAGGATATTCCATTTTTGTAGTCGGAGAAGTGTGAGAGGAGCTTTCTGAGGCTCAAGGAGTTGCTTACCACCGCTCCTATATTGACTCTTCCAGTTGAGGGCGAGGGCTTCACGATCTATTGTGATGCATCCGACGTTGGTTTGGGTTATGTGTTGATGCAGCAGGGCCGGGTTATTGCTTATGCATCGAGGCAGCTTAATCTGCACGAGCGCAACTACCCCACTTATGATCTGGAGTTGGCAGCGGTAGTTTTTGCGCTTAAGATCTAGAGGCATTATCTTTTTGGAGATCATTGTGAGATCTATATTGATCACATGAGCCTTCAGTACATTATTAGTCAGAGGGATCTTAATTCGAGGCAGCACCGTTGGATTGAGCTCCTGAAGGACTATGATCTCTCTATTCTCTACCATCCTGGCAAGGCGAATGTAGTAGTGGACGCCTTGAGTCGGAGGGCAGGGAGTATGGGTAGTCTAGCCTTCCTTTCTATTTCGGAGCGGCCCTTAGCTTTGGACATTCAGTCCTTAGCCAATCAGATAATCAGACTTGACCTTTCAGATTCCAACCAGGTGTTGGCTTATGTGGGGGTTCAGTCATCTCTGAGTGATCAAATCTGTAGTCGTCAGTTTGAGGATAAGGCATTGGTGTCACTCAGAGATAGAGTTTTGGTAAGTGATGCTGGGCAGGCTACCATAGAGTCAGATGGGGTTTTGAGGTTTGTGGGTCATTTGTGTGTCCCGAGGGTTGATGATTTGATTCAGCCGATCCTTAGCGAGGCCCATGATTCTAGATATTCTATCTATCCGGGCACAACCAATATGTATCTTGACTTGAGGCATCACTACTTGTGGAGCAGTATGAGGAGAGATATCTCGGACTATGTGTCTCGTTTCTTGTGTTTCCTACAAGTGAAGGCCGAGCATTTGAGGCCTAGTGGAGAGTTGCAGAGATTCCCATTCCTAAGTGGAAGTGGTAGTGTATCACCATGGACTTTGTTGTTGGGTTGCCATGAACTTCTAGGGATGTTAACAGTATTTGGGTCATCGTGGATCGATTGACCAAGTCAGCACACTTCATCCCAGTTCATTCATCCTTCCATGCTGAGAGTTTAGCTCATATTTACATTCGGGAGGTAGTCCGTCTTTATGGTGTGCCTGCTTCTATCATCCCAGACCGGGGTCCACAGTTCACTTCCTACTTTTGGAGAGTATTTCAGGAGGAGTTGGGCACCCGAGTGGATCTTAGCACAACTTTTCACCCGCAGAATGATGGCCAGTCAGAGCGTACTATTCAGGTTCTTGATGATATGTTGTGGGCCTGTGTTATAGATTTTGGAGGTCAGTGGGACCATTTCATGCCCTTGGCAGAGTTTGCGTACAACAACAGCTACCATTTCAACATTCAGATGGCCCCGTTTGAGGCCTTATATGGTAGGCGTTGTCGCACTCGAGTTGGTTGGTTCGATTCTACAGAGCCTAGGCTGCGAGGGACAGATCTGTTTTGGGAGACCATTGAGCATGTGAGGTTGATTCAGGATAGGCTTAGGACGGCTTAGAGTAGACAATGGAGTTATGTAGATCGCAGGCGTCGACCATTGAGATTTGTTGTGGGTGATAGAGTATTCCTCCGAGTGTCGCCCATGAATGGCGTGATGAGATTTGGGAGGCGGGGAAAGCTTAGCCCTAGGTATATTGGGCCACTTTAGATTTTGAGGGCAGTTGGCGAGGTGGCTTATGAGTTAGATTTACCTCCAGCATTCTCAGCTGTTCATCCGGTTTTCCATGTTTCGATGCTGCGCCGGTATGTTCCAAATGAGTCTCATGTGCTCAAGTATGATGTAGTTGAGTTGGATGATCGCCTGACCTATATTGAGGAGCCACATGCTATTCTGGCAAGTGATGTGAGGCAGCTGAGGTCGAGAGCCATTCCTGTAGTTAAGGTCCATTGGAGGCATCATCCAATTGAGGAGGCTACTTGGGAGACCGAGCGGGATATGCGGGAGTAGTTCCCCAGCTTATTTGAGCCCTCAGGTACTTCTTGATTCTTACTTTCGAGGATGAAAGTCCTTTTAGTAGTGGATATTGTAATGACCCTCTAGGTCATTTCTTTGTTATGCCTCTTTTCTATCGTTTAGAGCGTTTATGTAGCGACCCCAAGTAATTTATGACTTGCTGGCACTGACTGTTCGGTCGCCTGGTCGTTCATTTAGTTTTTATGCCTGTTTTCTTGTTTTGGAGCTTTTGAACCTTGAAAATTTGATTTCGGTCATAACTTTAGGTAAATGACCTCAGATGGGAATTCTGACAGTTCCATCAGCTCCAGAGCGGCCAAATTAGGCTAGAAGAAGGGTTGGCCCGAGTCTTGGGGTTTCCGATATGATTTTGGGGCCCATTAGCTCTTTTGCCTTCAAAATTTAGCTTATGGTTGACTTCGGTCAACATTCTTGGGAAACGCACTCGGATGAGAATTCTGTCAGTGCAGTTAGTTCCAGAATGCCGAGATTGGTCTAGAATGACCCTTCGAGAACTTTCGGGAGCTTCTGATCAAAATTCGAGGCCTCCTTTAGAAATTGGCTAAAATGGCCCTTTGGGTGTGGGACCCACTTTTTGTCGAAACAACCTCAAATGGAAATTTTGACTTCGCCATTGAGTTTGGAACGTCGAATTCGAGGGGGTAGCATATTTCATTTGCGTGCACGGGGTTCCGAACGAATTCCGAGCACCCCGTCGGAGTTTTGGAGTTGCCAAAACTCAGCTGATGCAGCTGTCAAATATTTTAGACATCCCATCTCTCCGTGTTTGTGGGAGAAGCTCCACGTTCGGGGAGGTCTGGATGCCAGTGCTCCGCGTTCGCGGAGGTCTGTGATGTGTGGGGTGCTTTGTTCTCCGCGTTCGCGGGCCTGGGGCCGCGTTCCTGGAGTTCTGTGTGTTTAGGGTGTTCTTGTTCTCCGCATTTCTGGGTCTGGGTTCGCGGAGCTGTGGAGTGTTTCTCTCCGTGTTCGCGGAGCCTTGGCCGCGTTCGCGGAGAAGAGCGTGGATCAGTGGTCTATATATGGAGGTTGAGGTTCATTTGGAAGAGAACTTTGAAAATTCATATCTCCCTCCTCGGTTATCGAGTTTTGGTGATTCGAAGTCCCAGGCGTTTAGAATCTCATTGGCTTCGTGCGTTTTTCATTTATTAGCGTTGGGTACTGCTCGATTGTCATGAATTTGAGGCGTAAGTTCCTTTCTTGGCCTATTTTGTGAAAAGTTTTGTATTTTCTTGTGTTGGTTGTTTGGAGCTGATTCGAGCCTCGATTAGTGTCCCATTTTGTACTATAGCTTCAGGGGAGTATTTGGGATCTCTTCCCAGAGTAAATTCTGGAAAATCTAGAGCGGGTCCCACGATCTTGATTTTGACTCCGAAAATTGGTCTGTCTCTAATTTTATTGATTTTAGTGTCTAAACGACTGTATTGACGCTGTGATTCTATTTTTGATAGCACGGCAGCAGTCTGAGGTCGTTCGAAAGGAGAAATCTCTGATGGAGTGACTTGGAGCGCGCGTGATGGGTTTTTTGGTAGGTTACGACTTCCCTTCTTTTTAGATTGAGCATGATTGTGTAAATACTTGTCGACTTGTGTGAATCATGGGTTGGGTAGCTAGTATTGTTCTTCTTCTTCTCTGTTTCTCTTCGTTTAGAGTTATTTTGTGGGCTGTTCGGGGCTAGTAATATGCTGTAGGTTGGGTTGTTGGCTTGGATTGTTGGTATTTGTGTTGTGAGTTATCTGCTGGGTGGTTATCTGTTGTTGCATGCTTGGGTTCGGGTTATTTGCATTCATTGTGTTGATTGCTTGTGTTTTTCAGCCTTAGATTAGGTCAGGGCAGTATTGCCTTAGTCCCATATTACTGGTTGACTTGAGTATGTATTCGACGTCGATTCGGATAGACTAAATCCTTGTAGATTGGCATAGAAGATTTGGGTCTGATAGTTGAGCCTTAGTTTAGGCGTTTTCGTGGCTTTGGATCCTCTATCTTCTTCTTTCCTTCTATCCCTGTGATTATGGTTTATTGCACGAGAATTTTGCTGTTGCATCGGCTATTGGTTGGTTTATGCTAGGCTGGGAGCCTTCGGTGGATATCTTTGTGAGGCGGCGGCCAATGGTGCTTTTCCTTATGTCATTTCATTATTGGTTCTTTGATCCGGTTCGTGGTTGTTAGCTCCAGCACACAACTGACGTTATTCGGTTAGCATCCGGTATTTTCAGCTCTAGGCTATCGGGGGTAGGCTCCCGCTCCGATTCGTAGCTTACGTTACACGATTGCAGCCAGGTATTTCCAGTACGAGTCCATGGAGTGGAGGCTACTAGTCCCAGCTACGCAGCTGACGTTATCTGGTTAGAGCCGATATTTCTAGTGTTAGATTGTCAAGCACGGGTTGGTGGTTCCAGTACGAGGCTGAGGTTACGCTGATGGGACTCGGTATTTCTAGCTCATGACTGATGATTGGGCGGGGGTCTGGTTTTGATTTCCTTTGTTTCTATAGAATAGCTCTTATGTGTACCTGTCGAGCTTATGGGGGTCCGTTCGGGTTTTATTTAAACTTGCGCACGAGTGTGCCCAGCGGGTCTTATGGGGGGCTCAGCTAGGTTTAGCTTTGTTGTTCTTTGTTTACTTTCTGCTTTCTCTGCTTCCGTTCTGTTGACCTCCGTTGTTTTGATTCTATCTTGTCTGCCTGTCTTTACCTTTCTTGCTCAGTTGGCCTATGATGCCTACTGGGTACCTGTTGTTTTTGTACTCATACTACACTCTGCATTTGTTTTCGTGATGCAGGTCTGAGCACCAGTTATCAGCGCTAAGATCGAGCCTGTAGCTATTAGTTCAGGAGACTAGGGTGAGCACATGGCGTTCTGGGATTACCTTTCTCCTTCTGTATTTATATTTTGGCTTGTCTTTTGCTTTCAAGACAGTTTGTTTCTGTGGTCCACTTTTGGGACTTGTACTCTTGTTAGTAGTTTTGTACATGTGATTTCCAGTTTCTGGGAGTTTTCAGTTATGTATATAGTTTGGTTTCGTTTCAGCTTTATTGTTTTGTGATTTCTTGTGTTGCTTCCGCTAAGTTGAGATTAGTTTCCACCCTCAGTCCCATTACTATTTAGTTTCGGAAAACAATTTTGGTTGGCCTACTGGTGGGTTGGTAGGCGCCATCATGACTCGAGAGATCGGGTCGTGACATGCATAATTATGACCGTGAATGTGTTGTACATTTAATTTGTGTCAATTTTGTGCGAAGAAGAAAAGGAGAATGATGTTATTGTTTTCCATTGATAATGTCGACGAGTAGAATCGAAGATACACCATGACCAACTTTTGTAATTAATTTTTTTTTAAAATAGCTTTAAAGGTTAGGTTTATATGGACTTTTCCGGTTTATTTTTCATATGTATATAAATCTTATTAAAAGTTTTGTGATTAATAAATTACTATCATGCATGGAGATGGTTTGTTTATTTGAAATCATTTAAATTTTTTATAATATTATACATGTGAGAGTATTATACATGTGATATTATACGAATACATGAATTGAGAATTATGATTAATAAATAAGATCCATTGACGTGGTCTATTTATTTGAGTCATCGAGATATATCCAATGTATCGTGTAAAAATTGTCTTGTATAATGTATACTAGTAAAGGTTTGCTTACTTGAATGGAAATTTACCTTAAGATACTAGTAACAATTAATTAATTAATGAGAAGAGATATTAAAGTTTTTCACCAGTTTGAAAGAGAGAAACGTAATATCTTTAATTCACAGATGTATTAATCGAGAGGACAATTTGATATAAGAAGGTGTTGTGTATCTTTGCCAAAGGAAAGACACAACGTATGCCTTGTGCTCATGAGATAAATATTAATAGAGAATGAGAATCTAAACCAAGGTTTTTTATTCTTTAACTATGCCTAAAACGATTATTTTTAAAATTTGGTCATAGTTTAGGTGGTCATGATTTTTGTGATCTCTGATTGTGTCACGCCCCCAAAAAGGAAGCGAACAAGAACCCTATGAGACTTGATCTACAAATATGCTATATTACATGTAAGACATTATAAATTAATAAGCGGGCGAAACAACCAAAACATGCTATGTATACAGGCTATGACACTATTTAGGCAAAACTATACAAATTGGTACATCACAACGTCTAGGAAGCCTCTAAAAGATTTGCAACATCACATTGCTAATAATTCGTCGAGACAGGCCTCGAAATATACAACTAGCCACTTGTACATAAGAATTAAGAGTATATAAGGAGTAGCCACAAGATATAAAACAATAACTTATGCGTCGATTTACTTAGCTCATCATATAATATCCCAACAATATTCAAAATAATTTGGTTGCCTAGGTGAAGTGCTTTGATTATTTATTTTACAACTGATCATGTGATGGCTGATGAAAAGAGACCCACGTTACTATAAGCCATGAATTCCTAAAAAAACTTATCTCTATGTTTTCATGCATATACTGTAATCGCGGTCTGGTATGAGGTACGCCCATCGTGGGCTCACTATGAGGGTCTGCCCGCAGGCCATATGTGCCATATATTGGCTCGAGTCAGCGGGAAATAGTACATGAGAATTCTGACTGACTTCAAATGCAAATGATGCCACAAGGGCGGGTACGCCACAACATTCAGGCTCACTATAGTGGTTTAATCTCAATCATATGCACATGATCACGTTGCACGAGAATGTCAAGTAGTACCTATGAATACCCACTCGTCACTATATTTTATCAAATAATGTTAGAAGGCTTATAGCATAGTATTTGTGCTAACGGTTGTTCAGCTAGTCAAGCAAGTAACGAATATGAAGGCTTTAGTTTTATGTTTCAAGTGAACTAACGTGATCTCTATATGAGCATCACGTAACACATGTGATGCCTTAAAGGCAAAGGGGGGTTAGCTTCACATACCTTGAATGATTTTGTAGCCAACGATAGTATCACGAATTCCAAACAACTGAATGTACGAGGGTGTAGCCTTTCATACAACCAACCATTAGCTTCCGCCACTCAATTACGATCAATCAATCCAACACAATTAACTACAAAATAATATACCTATGTTAACCAATAACCCACCAGTTCATCAATATTTCCTTCCAAAATTTTTCGCTTATATCAAAGCTGATCCAATTTTTTAATAATCATTCGGAGGGAATTTCTTATTTAATTTTTTTAACTTGCAGGGTACCATCTTAATTCTGCCCATAAATAGAAACACCCAAAAAAATTTCACTTTCAACAATTTACTATTCATCTTCTTCCCTTTTCAAGAACACTAATTCATCACAAAACTCATTTCAAAGGCTAGCAAAATTCCAACCAACTATCCCTCCAATCATCATTCAAAATCGTATTTAAGAGTAGAATAAGGAATTTGCCTGTTGAAGTTCAAACCCCAACTTTGAATTTCCAGAATCTACTCTTGAAGTTTCCTTGAGTTCATCACCAAATTCCTTCAAAATGATGGTAAAGTTACCTTCCTTCAATCCCTTTCTTATTCCTCCATAATATTTCATTGACTTAAAAGAAAGGAAAAAAGAAGAAGATGAAATAATGAAAATGGAGTACCTGTAAGTTTCCCCCAATTTTCTCTTCTCCAAACATTCCTTTTTCTTTTTCTTTTTTGAAATTCCACTTTCAACTTTGTAAGGGAAAGTTGAAGTGGTCCCCACTTGCTAGTCATTATATTACTATAATAAGAAAGGGACGACTTGACTCTTTTCCCCTTTTCATTTTCCTTAGCTGGCAGCAGCCATGCTGATACATATATATATATATATATATATATATATTCCCTTGAAATATGCATACTCTTATTTAGAGACTATAATTTTATATAGATACAACAAGTGTTCTCCTTAACTCGGTAGCGAGTAGTGCTTCGTTGACCTTTCCAAATATTACTTGAACTCTTTACAAAAAAAATCTTAAATACCAAATTACTATGGCACACTTGAAAATCATTAATTCGGTATAGAGCGCGTCACGTAACTCTTTATAGCTTAAAGAGTTATATACTCGCTTAAAGTAATAAACTCACTTCAGGGTCTGGGATGCTACATTCTCCCCCACTTAGGATCATTCGTCCTCGAATGTTACTTGTACTTTACTTTGCGTTCTAGAATTGTCCAAGACATCATAAAGTAACTTGAGTACTTTCACATCACTTCATCTATTATGACCCTTAAAATTTGGTTAACTCTTTGAATCTTCAAAAATTTTGGCAGAGTTTCCTTGGTAAATAGGTCTATCGGGAACCTTTCCACTAATCAAAATATACACACATATACATTCACAGAGTGTCACAACCATTTCAACACTTTACCAATTATACACAAGGCTCCGCTTGGCCTTATACTCGCTCAAAAGGTATAATAAATATTGGATCTCACCTTATACCCTACAACTAGAAGCTGCATCCATGAAAGACTCTGAAGTCGCAAGCATACATCATGTACCTAAATACATCATGAGAAAATCAAATAGCAATGGTAAATGCAATAGAGACAAAAGATTATATTAAAGAGACACATAATTTAAGAACCTTCTAGTTGTTTTTGGAATAGGTATGGATATTCAGCTTTCATATCCGCTTCCACTTCCCAAGTAGCCTCTTCTACGCTCTGATTACTCCAAAGTACTTTGACTAAAGCTATATCTCTAGTCTTTAACTTCCTGACTTGCCGGTCCAATAAAGCCACAGGAACTTCTTCAAATGATAGGTCTGGTGCGAGCCCAATATTCCTTGAAGTGATGACATGGGAAGGTTCTCCTAAGCGTTTACGTAGCATGGACACATGAAAGACTAGGTGTACTGCAGCTAACTCTGAAGGTAATTCTACCTCATAAGCTACCTAGACAATCCTACATCTGACTTTATAAGGTCCAATATAACTGGGACTCAGCTTACCTTTCTTCCCAAATCGCATGACTCCTTTCATAGGCGACACTTTCAAAAATACCAAATCATCGATCTGAAACTCTAACTCCCTACGCCGCACATCCGTATATAATTTTTGATGGCTCTGAGCGGTCTTTAATCTCTCTTGTATTAGCTTAACCTTCTCAATTGCTTGGTGGACTAGATTTGGTCCTAATACTTGCGTCTCACCTACTTCAAACCAGCCAATAGGCGATCTGCATCGCCTCCCTTACAGAGCCTCAAATAGAGCCATGCCAATACTTGAGTGATAACTATTATTATAGGCAGATTCTATTAGTGGCAAATGATCATCCCAATTGCCTTTAAAGTCCGGCATACATGCTCTCAACATATCTTCGAGTGTTTGAATAGTGCGCTCGGCTTGGCCATCTGTTTATGGATGAACAGCGGAGCAAAGATGCATTTGTGTGCCTAAGCTTCTCTGGAAAAATTTCCAAAAATGAGCTATAAATTGGGCACCTCTATATGAAATAATGGACATTGGGGTCCCATGTAAGTGAACAATCTCTTTTATATACAACTTGGCATAATCTTCAGCTAAACTGGTGGACTTAATAGGTAGGAAGTGGGTTGATTTCGTCAGCCGATCAACTATCACCCATATGGAGTTATGTTTACGGAAGGTACAAGGCAAACCTGTGATGAAGTCCATATTAATAGCCTCCCATTTCCATACTGGAATACTTATGGTCTGAGCTAGGCCACCAGGTCTTTGATGCTCTGCTTTCACTTGCTGGCAATTAGAGCATTTTTTAAATATTTTGCAATATCTTTCTTCATATCATTCCACCAGTAGACCTCTTTCAGGTCATGGTACATCTTTGTAGAGCCGGGATGAATTGAATAACGGGAGCAATGTGCCTCTACCAGAATCTGATGTCTCAGCCTGTCTATATAAGGTACTCATAATCTACCCCGACATCTAAAAGTGCCATCACCTGATAGTTCAAATGTTGTAACTCGATGTTGCCAAATTCCCTCTTTGTACTGGAGTAATAAAGGGTCATCATACTGCCTCTCTTTTACCAATGTCACTAATGAAGACTCAGCTGTATTCAATATCACAATGCTACCATCTTCAGAATCCATAAGTCGAACTCCTAGACTGGCTAATTTTTGGACATCTCTGGCCATTTCACGCTGAGTAGGTGACAAATGTGCCAAGCTACCCATAGATAGTCGACTGAGAGCATCTGCTACAATGTTACCTTTACCTGGATGGTAGAGAATATCAACATCGTAGTCCTTCAACAACTCTATCCACCTCCTCTGCCTAAGGTTCACATCTTTCTGCTTAACTAAATATTGAAGGCTCTTATGATCTGTAAAGATATCAACATGTACTCCATACAAGTAGTGTCACCATATTTTAAGCGCAAATACTACCGCCGCAAGTTCTAAGTCATGGGTGGGATAATTATGTTCATACCTTTCAACTGCCGAGAAGCATATGCTATGACTTTTCCATGTTGCATCAGGATACCACCTAAGCCAACACCCGAAGCATCACAATACACAACATATACTTCTGTTCCTTCTGGTAATGCTAGTACTGGTGTTGTATTCAATCTATCGTTCAGCTCCTGGAAGCTTCTTTCACAAGCATCTGACCACTAGAACCTAATCTTTTTCTGCGTCAATTTAGCCAATGGAGCAGAAATAGAGGAAAAACTTTCCACAAACCTCCTATAGTAGCCGGCTAGCCCCAAAAAACTATGTACCTCAGTAGGCGTGGTAGGCTGGGGCAAATTTTTCACGGCCTCTATCTACTGAAAGTCCACCTTGATGCCTTCTCCAGATACCATATGGCCAAGAAAGGCTACTGAGTTCATCCAAAATTCGCACTTAGAAAACTTAGCATATAATTGGTGTTCTCTGATTTTCTGAAGCACTGACCTCAAATGATTTGCATGATCTGCTTCCTCACGCGAATACACTAGGATGTCGTCTATAAATACAATCACATACATATCAAGAAAGGGCTTGAAGATTTTATTCATCATATCCACGAAAGCTGCAGGGGCATTTGTCAGCCCAAATGACATCACAAGAAACTCAAAGTGTCCATATCTTGTCTGAAAAGTTGTCTTGGGAATGTCTGCTTCGCGGATCCTTAGCTGGTGATAAACGGACCTTAAATCGATCTTCGAAAAGCATTTAGCTCCCTGTAACTGATCAAATAAATCATCTATTCGAGGGAGAGGATACTTATTCTTTATTGTTGCTTTATTCAGCTATCTATAATCTATACACATTCGCAATGTACCATCCTTCTTACGTACAAACAACATTGGTACACCCCAAGGTGATATGCTGGGTAGAATAAAATCTTTATCAAGCAAGTCTTTCAATTGCTCTTTTAGCTCCTTCAACTCCGCAAGTGCCATTCTATAAAGTGGAATTGATATTGGATGTGTATCGGGATCCACATCAATACCAAAGTCAATTTCTCTAATGGGGGGTAATCCTGGAAGTTCCTCAGGAAACACATCAGGATATTCATTCACCACTGGTACTGACCGAAAAGTCGACATATGTTTTCTCAGCCTCAAGGTCTCTAACTCGCACTAGGTGATATAAACACCCCTTTGCAATAAGATTTTGTGTCTTAAGAAAAGAAATAAACTCTCATCTAGGCATCATAGCAGTACCCTTCCACTCTAGGATTGCCTCTCCTTGAAAATGAAATCGGGCAATCTTTGCTCGGCAATCAATAGTAGCATAACAAGATGACAACCAATCCATGCCCATGATAATGTCAAAGTCAACCATTTCTAGTTCAATCAAATTAGCTAACTATCCCCGCCACATATTGTCACTATACAGTTATAACAGACCCGCCTAGCTATGATAGATTCTCCTACTGGAGTCGATACTACAACTGGTTCACATAACAAATCTGGTTGTATTTCAAACTTTTTAGCAACAAATGGAGTATTATATGACATAATACCTCCTGGGTCTATCAAAGCATATACATCCAGCGAGAAAACAGATAAGATACCTGTGACCACGTCTGGGGATGCTTCTAAATCTTGCCGACCGGCTAGTCCATACATACGGTTTGGGCCGGCACTTGACCCAGTCCCTCTACCTCTACCAGATCCTCTATTTGATGGTGCCTGAGGACCGCAGGGAGAGAAAGGTGTTGATGAAGAAGAGGTTGCTGCAGACCTTGTAGGTTGTGATCTATCACCCTTATTTCTATCTCTGAGTTACGGGCAATCTCGTACCATATGACCCTCTACTCCACACCAATAACATGCATTTGAACCACGTCGACACTCCCCTCCATGTGCTTGGCCATATTGTTTGCACGTAGGTCGTGATGGTAATCCCCGATTGGTACCTCTTTGAGGTCGAAGATCTGGTGCCCTCGAAGTCTGGCCCTGCTCACGTCTAAGTCTCGAGAATCAAGCTGGAGCACTAGCTGTGGGATGTGTTGTTGACTAAGTCTGCCTAGATAGTCCTGTGCTGGTGGAAGCTCCATCACCTCCCAGATAATGGCCGGCCATCCTAGCCCTCTTACTTTGGTCTCTCTCACTCTCCACTTCACGATTATGTTGATCCTCCTTTAACTGCTGAGCATACGCCATAATCCTTTCTATATCCATATCCCTATTTAGAGCAGCAACTGAGAGAATGTCCTTTAAGTGATCCACCAGGCCACCTACAAAGCAATGAATCCTTGATGTCTGAGTACTAACCAACTCTGGAGCAAACCTAGACAATTGTGTAAACCGTAAGCTATACTCTCTGACACTAAGATCACGCTGCTTTAAATTTATAAATTCATCCACCCTTGCCTCTCTGAGCTCTAATGGAAAAAAATGATCCATGAAGGTCTTTGAAAATTCTGCCCAGACCGTTGGGGAAGCATTCTGACCCCTCGAAGCTTCCCACATCTCATACCAAGCAATAACAACATCTTTCAACTGATAAGAAGCCAGTTCAACAGCATCTGTCTCCGATACCCGCATCACTTTACAAATTCTATAAGTCTCATCAATAAACTATTGAGGGTCCTCCACTAAGCTAGAGCCTGTAAGATTGGAGGATTCATACAAAGGAAATCTCGAATCCTAGATCTAGCTACCTGTCTCTGAGCAGCATCAGACACATATACTCTGTCTCTGAGCCTGAGTGAGCAATTGTATCGCTCCTCTCATATCCTGCTCTGAAGCACCTGATGGTGGTATAGGGACTACTGATGGCACTGTCGGAGGTGCGGAAACCCCTATAGGTTCTTCTGTCCTGAGCACATGAGGCCTTAAAATCATAGGACTCGACAAACCTTCTTGGGACATAGTCTGATCAAATGATACTGAAGACTGCCCGGTGGTGGCTACCTCTTGAGGGCTGCCAGTAGAAGCCACCTGGACTACTTTATCCTTATCTGTAGCAGACATGCTCTGTATCACAAATAAGAAGGATATGAGTCAGAAGTAACTTTCTATGACTTAGTTCTATCGCACGATCAAAAATACAAAGATGGTAAATTTCCTAAATGCCCTTGTAGTCCCTAAATTATAAATGTGGCGCGCAACACATTAATAAGTAAGGTCCTACCGGACATGGCTTCATAGACTCCCTGGACAACTGAACCTAGGCTCTGATATCAAGTTTGTCACGCCCCCAAAAAGGAAGCGGACAAGAACCCTATGAGACTTGATCCACAAATATGCTATATGACATGTAAGATGTTATAGATTAATAAGTGGGTGAAACAACCAAAACATGCTATATATACAGGCTATGACGCTATTTGGGCAAAACTATACAAATTGGTACATCACGACGTCTAGGAAGTCTCTAAAACATTTGCAACATCATATTATTGATAATTCGTAGAGACAGGCCTCGACGTATACAACTTGCCACCTGTACATATAATCAAAATTACTAGACACAAGCTGGCTCTTGATAGAGATGGAGCTCACCAAAATATCAACAGAAGTCAACAAGGGAATCTAATGTGGATGACTGCTTCCATAAGAACCTGATCTTGCATTTACAACGACATGTAGCGCCCCATATACAGGGATGTCAGTACATATAAAGCATGTACTGGTATGTAAAACATACATAATAACAGGTCGATAGGTACGAAAGCTCATATGAACCACATGTTAAAAAGGGAAGAATTAAGTGTATATAAGAAGTAGCCACATGATATAAAACAGTAACTTATGCGTCGATTTACTTAGCTCATCATATAATATCCCAACAATGTTCAATATAATTTGGTTGCCTAGGTGAAGTGCTTTGATTATTTCAGTTACAACTGATCATGTGATGGCTGATAAAAAGAGACCCACGTTACTATAAGCCATGAGTTCCTAAAAAAACTTATCTCTATGTTTTCACGCATATACTGTAATCGCGGTCTGGTACGAGGTACGCCCATCGTGGGCTCACTATGAGGGTCTGCCCGCAGGCCATATGTGCCATATATTGGCTCGAGTCAGCGGGAACTAGTACATGAGAATTCCGGCTGACTCCGAATGCAAATGATGCCACAAGGGCGGGTACGCCACAACTTTCAAGCTCACTAAAGTGGTTTAGTCTCAATCATGTGTACATGATCACGTTGCGCGAGTATGTCAAGTAGAACCTATGAATACCCACCCGTCGCTATATTTTATCAAATAATGTTAGAAGGCTTATAACATAGTATTTGTGCTAACAGTTGTTCAGCTAGTCAAGCAAGTAACGAATATGAAGGCTTTACTTTTATGTTTCAATTGAACTAACGTGATCTCTATATGAGCATCACGTGACATAGGTGATGCCTTAAAGGCAAAGGGGGTTTAGCTTCACATACCTTGAATGATTTTGTAGCCAACGATAGTATCACGAATTCCAAACAACTGAATGTACGAGGGTGTAGCCTTTCATAGAACCAACTATTAGCTTCCGCCACTCAATTACGATCAATCAATCCAATACAATTTACTACAAAATAATATACCTATGTTAACCAATAACCCACAAGTTCATCAATATTTCCTTCCAAAAATTTTCACTTATACCCAAGCTGATCCAATTTTTTAATAATCATTCGGAGGGAATTTCTTCTTTAATTTTTTTAACCTACAGGGTACCATCTTAATTTTTCCCATAAAAAGAAACACCCAAAAAAAATTCATTTTCAACAATTTACTATTCATCTTCTTCCCTTTTCAAGAACCCTAATTCATCACAAAACTCATTTCAAAGGCTAGCAAGATTTCAACCAACTATCCCTCCAATCGTCATTCAAAATCGTATTTAAGAGTAGAATAAGGAATTTATCTCTTGAAGTTCAAACCCCAACTTCCAATTTCCAGAATCTACTCTTGAAGTTTCCTTGTTCATCACCAAATTCCTTCAAAATGATGGTAAAGTTCCCTTCCTTCAATCCCTTTCTTATTCCTCCATAATATTTCAGTGACTTAAAGAAAGGGAAAAAGAAGAAGATGAAATAATGAAAAAGGAGTACCTGTACGTTTTCCCCAATTTCCTTTTCTCCAAAACTTCCTTTTTCTTTCTTTTTTTTGAAATTCCACTTTCAACTTTGTAAGGGAAAGTTGAAGTGGTCCTCACTTGCTAGTTATTATATTACTATAATAAGAAAGGAGCCACTTGACTCTTTTCCCCTTTTCATTTTCCTTAGCTGGCAGCAGTCATGCTGATATATATATATATATATCCCCAATTCCCTTGAAATATGCACCCTCTTATTTAGAGACTATAATTTTATACAAATACAACAAGTGTTCCCCTTAACTCGGTATTGAGTAGCGCTTCGTTGACCTTTCCAAATATTACTTGAACTCTTTACAAAAAAAATCTTAAATACCAAATTATTATGGCACACTTGAAAACCATTAATTCGGTATATAGAGCATCACGTAACTCCTTATAGCTTAAAGAGTTATATACTCACCTAAAGTAATAAACTCACTTCAGGTTCTGGGATGCTACAGATTGACTTGAAATTTGATGATTCCATCGGAAATTGTTTAGATGAATTTTTGATAGTTTGTCGAATTAAAATTTTATCTTGAATATGATAAGGTCATTCTTCATGTTAGTTATATTTATGTTGAATCTGAAACATGATTACACATGGTAATTTAACACGAATTGATATGTGATAAGAATGTAGGTCATATTGGTTTAGTTCGTAAAGATGTTTAAATCACTTGAATTTGAATTTGGTCATAGCTTTGGATATAAAAATTTTTTATATACTCCAATTTACCTGAAATTTGATAAGTTTATTGGAAACGACCTAGGAAGAAATACTCACTACTATGCGGTTATGATTTTGAGGTCGTTAACATGAATTTTAAGTTGTTCTTACGAATTAAAATGTGATTTAGAATGAATATAATCCTTTATATTGGTTTTATTTAAGTTAAATATGGTACATGATTACACGTGATGATTTAACATAAATTGATATACGATAAGGATATTGATCTGATTATTTTCCTTAAATCATTTGAATCTGAATTTGATCATAGCTTTGGAGATAAATATTATTTTAAACTCTGATTGATTTGAAATCCGATAGGCTCTTTAGAAAAGATCAAATTAAAAATACTCATAGCTATGAAGTGATATAGCAATTTGAGGTCGTTTATATGAGGTTTTTTTAGAATTTTTTGTATCTTGAAAATTAATTTTGACAAACAAATTACTCGACTATGATATAGTGGTGATAGAGTTTGTTCTCTATGGTCTTCATGACTAAATTTTAATGAAGTATTAAATTCATGTGTTGGCTTTAGACCTCTCTCCATATCAGATGAAATTAATACAAGTCACTAGATTTAACCTCTAGTTTTGATAATCTGTATTGATTCTCTCTATCTGAGTAATATATAATTGGATCAAATGGATCTAGGGATAATGATATTCACTTGAATTAATTTAACATATGCTCTCCATCTGAGTTAGTTTTTGTTCTAAATTTGTTAGAGTGAATATCTGACACCACATATGTATATTGTATGAGTAGCTATTTTTTCATCAAAATTTATCATTCAAGATATATGGATATCTATGAGGTGTGTTTTGAATTTTAATATTCAATGAATACATAAACATGCTGACTTTTGTAAAATAGTACTCAGATAATGTAAATAGTTTTTAAGATTTTATTTTTTATTCTTCATTCTTGTATCTATTACGCAAATAATGATATGTGATATGAATTGTTGAACGAAATTTTTTTGAAACTCTATTTCAGTCAAACAACATTTTCAATCAAATTGATCATAGTTTTAGAATTCGAAAAAAGAGGACTCTGATTGATTTGAAATTCGGAAGATTCATAAGAACGGCCAAGTAAGATTTTTTTTTTTGGATCGTTATATGAGTTTTTGGTCATATTTGGTTATAGGGGTCCCTCCCTTGATTACAAATATTAAATAGTAGTGAAGTATTAGTTTCATGTGCTGGCTTAGACCTTCCTCCATATCGGATGAAATTAATACAAGACAATATGTATTTAATCGCTAGTTTTGATAATCTGTATTAACTCTCCTAAACTGAGTAATATATGATTGGATCAATGTAACTAGGGTGATTTTCACTTGACTTAAACTAACAGTAGACTCTCCATCTGAGTTAGGTCTGTATAAGTTTATGGAGTGAATAATCGGTCATTGTACACGTATATTGCATGAGTAGTTTTCCAATCCCATCGATTGGCTATTCGAGATGCATGGATATATATGCATAAATGAGTCCTGAATTTTGTTATTTAGGATTATTCGACATATTATGATCTATTTAATATATTATATCTCAAATTCTCAATAGACTTTGCAGACCCACTTAGTACTACTCAAGAATTTATTCCGATAGAGATAAGATATTAATTCAAAGAATGCATTTTACATGTACCTTATGTTAGAAGGAAATATTTTCAGTTTCTAACTAGATAAGAGATGGATACTTAGTATATTTTTCTTGTAACTCTCCTATTATTGAGTTTGATGAATATTTTAATTCTTGTGGTATATTGATGCGTGAATTTTTTATTAGTATTATCTCTCATGAATTGAATTATATTAATCTATCTCATAAGAGAAAATATCTTTTAAATTGAATGAAACTTATCTGTATACTAGGTCTAAGTCATTTATTCTGGATAGAACTTCAAGGTTGGTTAAAGGATGGCCATAATGGTTCATTGAAGGTGAAGTCACTACCAACATGTGAGTCCTATTTAGAAGGAAAAATGACTAAGAGACTTTTCCTCTCAAAAAGGAAATAGAGGTAGTGAAAAGTTAGAATTAATCTATTCTGATTTGTGCGGTAAATGAACATTCATGCAAGAGGTGAATTTGAGTATTCTCAAATTTTCAAAAGGTTACTCATGATATGAATATATATTTTTGATGTTTTGAAAGTTTGAATGTCTTGATAAACTCAAAATATTTAAGACAAAAATTATAATAGCATCATGAAAAAATATATAAAGCCACTGCAATCTGATTGTAGTGACGTATACCTCTCTGCAGAGCTCATGAGTCACTTAATTGATAGAATAAGTGCATTTCAATTGTCTACACCAGCCACTCTATAATAGATTGGTGTAAAGGAGAAAAGAAATAGACTCTTATGAATATGATAAGAATATCACATTCTGAATCTAATTTCTTTCAAATTAGTACAATGGACAACTATAGAACTAGTTGGATTTGACGTAAGTCTAATCTGTGACATATTCAGATATAAGATTGTCCAGCACATGTGCTGAGATGGAGAATAAGCAAATTGGAATTAAGAAAGAAATGTGTGTGTTAATTGGATATCCAAAGGAATGAAAAAAGGTTTATTTTACTGTCCTTAAGAAAATAAGGCAATTGTTGATACAATTGTCAGATTTTTAGAAAATGATCATTTAGTAAACTATGTTCCTAGAAGTAAACTAGTTTTACATGAACTGAACAAAGAAATAACAAAGGAGTCAGTATTAAATTCAGACGCTCTAGAACATCTAACCGGTATGTCAGGATTGACATTCCATTAAATTTAAGTAATGGGAGAAACGTTACTAGATATAAGAAAATCTAGTGCCTCAAGTAGTGGGAGTGATGTTGAGGAAATTTAAAAACTCTACATGAAGAAGTTGTTAATATTTTAATACCGAAAGGTTTTGAAGAAAATATTAAGACTCAAGAATAAGTAAGTGTGATTATAGTAGTAGTACTTAGTCATAGTGGGAGAATCATAACAAAGATTGGTTTGTTTTATATGCTTGAGAGTACTTTCATGATAGAACTCCAGAGAAGAAGTACACTCTTAGAGGGTTCATGATAAGGTCCCTCAAGATCTAGTACAAAATCGATTTGTCACGATGAAGCACTACTAGACGAAATTGCATGAGAAAACAACTTGGTTAATTTCTTTCGATGAGAAATAAAGGAATGCCTGTGAAAGTTGTAAATACATAGTTAAGAGTTTAAGTGGGAGATTGATAGGGTATATACTATTAATCATGTGTTTAGATATAATACTCTAACAATTTTAAAGATTAAACATCTAAGTGGGAGATTGTTAGGGTATATACTATTAACCATGCATTTAGATATAGTACATTATAACAATTGTGATGGTTAAATGTCTAAGTAGGAGATTGTTGGGATATATACTATAAACCATGTGCTTAGATATAATATTATTATAGAATAATTATTTATTCAGTTTTAATAAATCATATATTCGTTTATAGTGTCTTTTTACTTATATAGTAGATGATTTAGGTATAGAATTTTAACTTATACAAAGAGGATTAAATTATCGGTTCTTATAAATATAAAAAATTTTGTTCTTAATCTAGGATGGAAATTGGACATGCCATTGGTTCGATTGTAGCACAAGATTATATACAATTTATTTTGATTATGGGAACGGTATAGTTACAACTTCTTGTTCTGGTGCATTTTGAGTAGAGATAGTTGTTTTAGACTGACTGACAAGAGCATATTCTCTAAACTATTAAATGTACTTATATTCTTAATCCTGATATAACTATTATAATCTGTATATGTTAATTATCGTTTTGATTTATTAAAAGGTGAGATTCTGAGAAGGGTCAATATGCTCGGTAGATTGGATGATAATAATATATATTGGTGAAATAATAAGTTAGTTGATGGAATCCATGTCTTGATATAGAGATTGATGATATGTCTTTTTGAGAAGCTTATAAGTTTTCATCGTGTCAAACCTTGCAAGTAGATTTATGAATCGACGCATGAAATAAGTTAAGTAGTACTCTAAAGGAAATAAATAATTAAATTAAATTCGTCAGTAATTTAATTTATTGATTAGTATCTATAATCTTAACATGGGGAATTACTTAAGTGTTTAATGAGGAATTTCGAAATATAAATAGAGGAGTGCAATTACGAATTTTTAGTGGAATGATTTGTAATTTATTATAGTAAAAATAATTCAAATTGATTATTTGAAATTATTTCCATAATAGAAAGTCTCAGTAATTAATTATATGGTCCCTATAGTGCTCATATTTAATTAGAACTCAGAATCCTATTTCTATGGGAAAAGGAAGAACAAGAAAATTGAGTTTTCTTTTCCTTTTTGGATTGGGAAGAAATCTCTATAAATAGGAATCCTCCTAACCTAGAAAAAGATTGATGCTTTCTATTGATACTTGACCACCCAAGTATTGAGAGAGTTCGAATGTGAACTTCGGATCATTGTAGAAGACCGTGAAACTGCTGTCTAACTTGTGGAATCGCTCACGCTTCGAGAGGTAATCATTGGATTAAATTTTAGCAAGTTTATGTGTTCTAGCATAAATGTGTTGGTTATCTAGTATTCATGTATGCAGTATGATTAAGGTATCTTTCCGTTGTGCATAAAGTTTTCCAACAGTAAAGTGAGCTAAGAAATAGTTGGCAGGCCAACTGAAAAGGGTTTTATAGGACTCAATTGTACACAAATACCATTGTGAAAAAAAGAGGCTCAGGTACTTGGGAATATTATTGACTAGTAATAGTTGAACTATGTAACAATATGCAATAAGTAATGACTGCCTCGTATAAATGACCTATTTGATTTGTTTCATGGAGCCGTATAATTCTAGAATATTGATCTTTTGGTTGGTTCCCATAAGTCCAGAATTGGAGGAAATATTTTAAGATACTATTCAAAAACTCAACAGAGGCTTTAAAAAGTTCTATACGACATCTTTTGGACTTCAATATGCTCCCATTGCTATAAAGACATTACTTGAAAGATATGTGCCAATGGTTAGTAATTGTACATGAGTGTATTCTCGTGGCTAGAATGAACACTTAGATTGTCTCAATACTTTGGTTCAAGCGCTACAAGAACTCACCTTTTTTGAGCTTGACGGTCTTCAACAAAATGTTTGTTGGAGGATGTCTTTAGAAGGATAGTGTAACTGACCAAGTTAGCACAGAAAGAAAAATTTGAATTCAAGGTTTTTGTGGATAAATGAATTTGAGTAGAGCTTACGAAAGCTCAAGAAGCTCAAGACCTATCGACCACCATAACAGTGTTAGTGCTACTGTTAGGTTCTGAAAAATTCATGGTGCTTTGAGATGCTTTGAGGGTGAAAATAGGATATGTTCTCATATAAAATGGTCATGTAATAGTTTATGTTTCGAGAAAGCTAAATTAGTAAGCACAGAACAATCCCACTCATAATTTGAAGATAGCCTCGATGATATTTGTTGTAGAGATTTAGATGTGCTATTTATACCATGAAACCAATGAGATTTATACAGACTATGAGAGCTTGGCATTTATGTTCCAGAAGAAAATTTTGATTCTTCAATTTTCACCATTGGAGGAAACTTCTCGATGACTGTAAAAGTTACTATATGGTGTCATATGGAAAATGACAATACTAAGGCAGATGCATTGAGAAGCAAATCCATGGGCTATTTGACATATAGCTCTTGCGAATAGATTTTTGACCTACGAGGTGCACACCCTCGAGGATATGGATATCAAATTAGAGTGAGAAACTCAGAAACATTATTGTCTCATGTTTAGGCAAAGTCCTTATTGGTAGAGCACATCGAGATCACCTATTACAAGGATGCGAATTGCGTGAATACTGAAATAAGTTTCTAGTGACTAAAGACGAATATGAGTATTAACAGTGATGTTTCGTTTGGACTAAGAGGCCGATTATGACAATCAAATATAGATTGTGTGAGAGAGGTTATTCTTCATGAGGTCATAACTTTAAATACATTATGGACCTTGGGTCTACTAAGATGTATCATTACCTGAAGCAATTGTTCTGGTGGGATCATATAAAGAAAGATATTGCTTTCTTTGTTTCTAGTTGGTTGACTTGTGAACATGTTAAAGATGAGTATAAGCAACCTATATGACTACTCCTACAGTTTGAGATTCCAGAAAGGAAATCAAAAAGAGTTACTATTCATCTTATGACCAAGCTAGCTTGAACCCTTGAAGGTTATGACCCTGTGTGGACCTCTGTAGATCAGCTTAAAACATTAACACCTTTCTTAGTGTTCAAAACGTGATAAAATGGAGAAACATTTGCAAAAAAAATAAAAATAAAAATTACATGAACAAAATTGTTGAACTCCATGAGTTCTAGTGTCCATCATATTTGACGGAGTATCCCTTTTACTTCACGCTTTTGAGAAACTTTCCAAGAAGCATTGAGTACCCGAATAGATCTCAGTACTGTATTTTGTGTGTAGACAAGCAAACCTTCTGAGAGTAATGTACAAATCTTAGAGGATATGATAGGAGCTTGTATCCTGGATTCTAAATGTAGTTGGGATGTTTACTTACCATTAGCGGAATTCGCTTGCAATAATAACTTTTGGTCAAGCTTTTAGAGGACTATATACAAAGCCATATATGATAGGTTATGTTATTCCCTGCCAAATGGTTCAAAGTTAATGATGATAATATATTAGGATTTGGGAACAAACTTGGTACATGAAGCTATGGGCAAGGTCCAGTTAATAGACAGATGTGCTCACAGTTCAAGTAGATAAAAGTCTTACTTATAGATATAATAGGAAAGTGTTTATAGAGTAAATAATTGGGGACCAAATTTATGTAACATCCCAAGTTTTCTAAGAAAGGAAAGTGCAGTTTTTAACTGAAGTCGGTGACCTACGTAGGCCACCTACGGGCTGTAGGTAGGGACCGTCATTGGTACTGTGGACCTTTATGATTACAGAATTTCTGAATCTCGACCTATGAAGCAACAGGATGAATCGTAGATCGATTGACGGTCCGTAGATATGTTTCGTAGGTCTCTCCCAGACTTAGTTTCAATTTTGAATCCAAAGTGCTGACCTACGGCTTCTATGTACGGTTCATCGATGGACCCACGAGCCGTACATTAGAGTCGTCGTTGCAGGCCCCTAAAGCATAGTCTTTGAATCTATTGACGGAAGGACAGTACGGTCCGTCGTTTGACTTACGGACCGTAGGTCCCCACCATCGATTGCCCCCGGCAGTAATTAATTAAGGGCTTTTTGGTCTTTTCCCTAATTGATTACCTATTAATCTAAGTCGATTATACTCTTAACCCAGACCCTATAAATAGTTTCTAAGCCTAATTTTACTCATTCTAAATCATTCCTAAATTCTCCTCTCAAACATTTCTCTCTCTAAGAAAGAATTCTCTCAAACTTCAAGGAAGAAGGAAGCTAGGATCCTCCATTGAAGACCATCAATTTTCTTCAATTTCTTAAGGGCCTTGTTGAGGTATGATAGTGTTCACCATTAGGAGTCCTTTCCTCCAATGGGTCCTCCCTTTCCTTCAAGGTTTTCAAAGTTCAATTTCTCCAAATTGAATTAGGGTTTGTGATCAATTCTTATGGGTTCTTCAATTATGATTTCAATTGTTGATTTTATGATTCTCAGTGCACGATCTAGCGTGATAAAGTAACTTACTGCACAAATTAGCGTGAAATACATGATTTGATGTAAAGATTGCATGAACCCCCATGATCCCAATTCAATTCTCCCCAATTTGATAATCTATGCTTTGATTGTTGGGTTGAGCTATGAATTGATGAAGTTTATGAAATCTCTAGGAAGTTATGCATGAACTATGAATGAATTGAGGATGATCTTATGAATTTAGCATGTTCAAGTCAAAGGCATGATTTTTCCTCTATTATGTGAGTTCCTTCAAGTATGGGTAAATTGTCTTAATTATGGCTTTCTAAGAATGAGATTGCATTGAATTGCATGATTTGAGTTGAACTAGTATGTACCCATATGAACTCTATGATCCATTAATTATGAGCATGATGAACTAAGAAAAGATAAAGCTTATGAACTTATGCATGTCTCATATAAGGTAAAAGATGAATTAAGGGTGCTTTGAGAGTAAAGTACCAAAGTTATGATATGATAATGCTATGGTTGAGTTGTGAAAGGATTTCTCACGTAATTATCCCTACATGATAATAGAAGAACAAAGAGGTGATTACCCATGTTCTTAAGGAGCTATTCTAATGACGTAAGCTTGGACTAGTCCATGGAAGATGAAACGTCTATAAAACATGATTTTAGCTTGGATAGGTAACCCTAGTTGTACCTCTCCATGGATAATGATATGAATATGATAAATAAATATTCCGTGGGAAATATGCTCAACACCTAGTGGATAATGAGATAGAAGCTCTCCCGTAGTAGAGGCTGAGTTTTCTAAATTGAGCTCTCCCGTAGTGGAGGTCGGGTCTCCAAAAGCAATCTCTTTTTCCCTTACCTATGTGCCCCATAGGATGATTTTCTTAAATAGACATTAGCTAGTGGATCCACGTAAGCTACAAATTTATGGTCCTTACCTTGGCAAGTAGGACACCCCTTCTAGTGGTGTGGGGTAGACATCACTCCCCTTTTCGGTGTGGGGCAGACACTGGATTCCATGTTGATAGCTCACATAGTCTTATATGTCGGTTAAGGTTATTCCTCACAACTAATGAACAAAGTGTTCTTATGAAAAAGTAAAGAAAGTAAAGAAAGATGATTTAGCTTGCTTTGGCCATGGTTTATGTTTTATGCTTCTTATGCTTTATCATGTTTTAACATGGCCATTGCATGTCATGATTATGTCTGTCTAGCATGATTTATGTGTTTATGTGCATTGCTATCATACTTGGTACTTGATTGTACTAACGCATACTCTTGCCTACATTAACTTCTTTGATGTAGGACTTGGCGATTCACCTTCAACTCGTGGCTAGAGCTTTATAGTAGAAGATTGATAGAAGACTTGATGAATCCTCATCCATCCGAGGACATAGCCTAGTTGTTCTTATTTTCATGTCATTTCTTTTTAGTTTTCGGATTGTATTGGGTTACGTCCCAAACTTTACTTTCTATGATAGGTTGGCTTTGAGACATGATATGTAGACTTCCGCTGTTATATTTTAAAAGGTTTGATATGAAATCTATTTTGAACTCTTAATCTCTATTATCTTGTACGTATGTATGCTAAGTGACTTGTATGAGGCCTTTCAGGGTCTTGTACGCCATGTCGCGTCTAGGGGGTACCTTGGGTCGTGAAAAAGTTGGTATTCAAAGCACAAGGTTTTAGAAAGATCCTAGGATGTCTCATAAGCCGCGTCAAGTAGAGTCTTATTCATGAGTATGAAGCGCGCCACATTTATGAATGAGAGGCTATAAGACGTTTAAGAAACTCCACTTCTTTCATTACTCTTGAGTCGTGCCATATAGTTTAACTCTATATATCTCTCTCCTAATGCCTATCCTACGCGTTTCAGGATATGGCGACCCAAAGAGCTTATGCTAGAAGAAACATGGTAGAGAATGTGGAACAAGAAGCTCCTCCTCAAGCTCCTCAAGTTCCGATCGACCCTTTGGCCGAATCAGTAACCAATGCGGAGTTTAGGGCTTCTTTTCAAGTTTTGGATCAAGCCATGACGACTCAAGCAATTAGAGAGGTTGTGGCTCCCATGAACCCAAATGTGGGTACGGCGGCATCAAGAGTGAGGGACTTTACTAGAATGAACCCTCCGGAATTCCATGGCTCTAAGGTTGAGTAAGATCCTCAAGAATCCATTGATGAAGTGTACAAGGTGTTGATGATTATGGGTGTGACGCCGAAAGAAAAGGCAGAGTTGGCCGCTTATCAACTCAAGGGTGTTGCCCAAATTTGGTTCAATCAATGGAAGAGTGAGATGGCGGTTAATGAGGGTCCTCTTGATTGGGAGAAATTCAAGGTTGCTTTCCTTGACAGGTTCTTCACCCTAGAGATGAAGGAGGCAAGGGTGCTTGAGTTCATCAACCTTCGTCAAGGAAGTATGAGTGTGAAAGAGTATTCTTTGAAGTTCACACAATTGTCTCGATATGCTCCTTCCATAGTTGCCGATCCTAGGGCAAGAATGAGCAAGTTTGTTTCGGGGTGTTCGAAATGTTGGTTAAAGAGTGTCGCACCGCTATGCTTGTTAATGATATGGATATTTCTCATCTCATGGTGTATGCTCAACAAATAGAGGAAGAAAATCTCAAGGAAAGGTCTACAGAGACTAAGAGGGCTTGGACCGGTGATGGTAACTTTTTGCATTCAAGGTCCGATGGACATGGTCATCCTAGATTTCGACAAAGGTTCTCTAATCAAGGCTCATCCAATGCTCCACCTAAGCTCAACAAGGATAGGGTGTCTAACCCTAAGCCTCAAGGAGGAAATGGTGGTGGTTCTTCATTGACTACTTTTCCTAAGTGTGGAAGAAAGCATGAGGGAAAATGTTTAGCCGGTACGGATGGTTGCTTCGGTTGTGGAAAGAGTGGTCACAAAATGAGGGATTGTCCATCTCTCACGGCTAAGGGAAGAGAGAGTAAGCAAGCTCCACCTAGTGGCTCGGGTTCGAATGCTCCTAAGCAAAACTGATTCTATGCACTTCAAGCTCGTCATGAGCAAGAGAGCTCTCCCGATGTGGTCACCAATATGTTGAAAGTTTTCCACTTTGATGTTTATGCTTTGCTTGATCCCGGTGCTACCTTGTCTTTCGTGACGCCATAGTGGCTATGAGGTTTGATGTTGTTTCAGATGTGTTGCTAGATCCTTTTCGTGTCTCTACGCCGATTGGATAATCTATCTTGGCTAAGAGAGTCTACAGAAGTTGTCCCGTCCCCTATCCCATAAAGTCACTCATGTTGATCTCGTAGAGCTTGATATGCTAGATTTTGATGTTATTCTTGGGATGGATTGGTTGCACGCTTGCTATGCCTCTATTGATTGTAGGACCCGAATGGACAAGTTTCAATTCCCGAATGAGCCTATCCTAGAGTGGAAGAGGGGAATTCTATGTTTAGAGGTCAATTTGTTTCCTATCTAAAAGCTAGAAAGATGATCTCTAAGGGTTGCATTTACCATCTTGTTAGGGTGAGGGAAATAGAATCCGAAATCCCTACTCTTGAGTCGGTCCCCGTTGTTAATGAGTTTTCGAAAATGTTCCCCAATGATTTACCCGGTATTCCTCCCGAGAGGGAAATAGACTTCGATATTGACCTTCTCCTAGATCGCAACCTATTTATATTCCTCCTTATAGAATGGCCCCGATGGAACTTAAAGAACTAAAGGAGCAGCTAACAGACTTGTTGGATAAGGGTTTCATCCGACCAAGTGTTTCTCCATGTGGTGCTCCGGTCTTGTTTGTGAGAAAGAAAGATGGTTCACTCCGTATATGCATTGACTACCACCAATTGAACAAGGTTACCGTTAATAATAAGTATCCTCTACCAAGGATAGATGACTTGTTTGATCAACTTCAAGGGGCTAGTTATTTCTCTAAGATCGACCTTCGTTTGGGTTATCACCAATTAAGGGTGAAAGAAGATGATATTCCAAAAATGGCTTTCCAGACTAGGTATGGTCACTATGAGTTCTTGGTAATGTCGTTTGGATTCACAAATGCTCCGGCCGTATTTATGGACTTGATGAATAGGGTGTTTAAGCAATACCTTGACATGTTCGTGATTGTGTTTATTGATGACATCTTGATCTACTCAAGGAATGAGGATGAGCATACTAATCATTTGAGGATTGTGTTGCAAGTCCTCAAGGACTAACAACTCTTTGCGAAATTTAGTAAATGTGAGTTTTGGCTAAGGTCCGTGGCTTTTCTTGGTCACATTGTCTCCGATAAAGGTATTGAGGTAGATCCTAAGAAGACGGAAGCGGTTAAGAATTGGCCTAGACCTTTATCACCTTCAGATATCTGTAGTTTCTTGGGCTTAGCCGGTTATTATAGGAGGTTTATTGAAGGGTTTTCCTCCATTGTTTCTCCATTGAAGGCTTTGACTCAAAAGAAGGTTAAATTCGTATGGTCCGAGGCATGCCAGAAGAGTTTCCAAGAGTTGAAGGATAGACTTACTTCGGCTCCGATATTGATTCTACCGGAAGGATCCGATGGTTTTGTGGTTAATTGTGATGCTTCAAGAGTTGGATTGGGATGTGTTCTTATGCAAAATGGGAAAGTTATTGCTTATGCTTCAAGGCAACTTAAGGTGCATGAAAAGAACTATCCTACTCATGATTTGGAATTAGCGGCGGTTGTGTTTACTTTGAAAATATGGCGGCATTATTTGTATGGGGTGCATGTAGATGTCTTCACCGATCATAAGAGTTTTCAATATGTGTTTAAACAGAAAGATTTGAATCTTCGCCAAAGAAGGTGGCTTGAGTTGTTGAAAGACTATGATATGAGTGTTCTCTATCACCCCGGTAAGTCTAATGTGGTGGCGGATGCTCTTAGTCGACTATCTTTGGGTAGTGTTGCCCATGTTAAGGATGGTAAGAAAAAGTTGGTTCATGATGGTCATAGATTTGCCCGATTGGGTGTACGATTGGTTGATTCTGCTAAAGGTGGTGTTATGGTCCACAATGGTTCCAAATCCTCTTTTGTTCATGATGTAAAGGCTAAACAAGATCTTGATCCTAACTTGGTTGAATTGAAGGAAGCGGTACATAAAACGTCCATAGAGGTTTTCTCCCAAGGGGGAGATGGTGTGCTTAGGTATCAAGGTAATTTGTGTGTTCCCGATGTAAATGACTTAAGAGGACATATTTTATCGGAAGCCCATAGCTCTCGATACTCCATTCACCTGGGAGCTACCAAGATGTACGGTGATTTGTGAGAGGTCTATTGATGGAATGGAATGAAGAAGGACATTGCGGAATTTGTGGCTAAGTGTCCTAATTGCCAACAAGTGAAAGCTGAGCATCAAAGGCCTGGAGATTTGACCCAAGACATTAGCATTCCTACTAGGAAGTGGGAAGATGTGAATATGTATTTCATTGTTGGTTTGCCTCGCACTAAGCGACAATATGATTCGATTTGGGTTGTTGTAGATAGAATGACGAAGTCGGCCCATTTCATTCCCATCAACACTTCATATTCGGCGGAGGATTATGCTAAGTTGTACTTAAGGGAGATGGTTAAACTACATGGAGTGCCTTTATCCATTATCTCCGATCGTGGTGCACAATTCACTTCTCAATTTTGGAAGACGTTCCAAAAAGGTCTTGGTACTCGTGTTAAGCTTAGTACGATCTTTCACCCCCAAACTGATGGGCAATCGGAACGTACTATTCAAACCTTGGAAGATATGTTGAGA
This sequence comes from Solanum appendiculatum, assembly GCA_018342035.1. Taxonomy (NCBI): domain Eukaryota; kingdom Viridiplantae; phylum Streptophyta; class Magnoliopsida; order Solanales; family Solanaceae; genus Solanum; species Solanum appendiculatum. The sequence goes on from JAGDQO010000730.1 coordinate 1,473,263, forward strand.
GCTTGTGTAATTGACTTCAAGGGTACTTGGGATGATCATTAGCCTTTGATTGAGTTTGCCTATAATAATAGCTACCATTCTAGTATTGGTATGGCTCCATTTGAGGCTCTCTATGGTAGGAGGTGTAGATCTCCTATAGGTTGGTTTGAAGTTGGTGAAGTTGCTTTGATAGGCCCTGAGTTGGTGCATGAGGCTATAGAGAAAGTTTGACTTATTAGAGAAAGGTTGAGAACGGCCCAAAGTCGACAAAAGTCCTATCCCGATGTTCGAAGGAGAGAATTAGAATTTGATGCTGATGATTGGGTTTAGTTGAAAATCTCACCCATGAAGGGTGTAATGAGATTTGGGAAGAAAGGGAAGCTTAGTCCCTGTTATGTAGGCCCATATCAGATTTTGAGACGTGTTGGTAGGGTTGCTTATGAGCTTGACTTGCCTAATGATTTGGCATCGGTGCATCCGGTCTTCCATGTCTCATTGTTGAAGAAATGTGTTGGTGATCCGACATCTATAGTGCCATTAGAGAATCTTGGCATAAAGGATAGTATTTCCTACGAAGAAGTTCCAGTTGAGATTTTAGACCGGCAAGTCCGGAAGTTAAGGAATAAAGAAGTTGCTTCCGTGAAAGTTCTATGGAGGAATCTATTAGTTGAGGCTGCTGCTTGGGAGGCCGAGGCCAATATGATGTCCCGATATCCTCATCTCTTTCCTTCCGATCCTACTCTAGCTTGAGGTATCTAGTTTCTCATGGTTCATTCTTTTGGTCTCATGTGGCATAGTTGAATTTCCATGATTCCTTGATTATGCATGTTCATGAAGATTCTTATATGATTATGTGCATTTGAGTATGAGTAGCATAAAGTCTTCATGATATGATGTGTTGAACATGCTTTAACTTGGAGTTGATGTTTCATCCTCGGATATGTGCATTTATGTGATTTCATTCTAGGTTGGGTTGCTAGTCCGTGTCTTCTACCCTCCTCATGATGTCTTGATTCTCATGCAAGGATGAATGTTCCCAAGGGGGAGATAATGTAACACCCCAAGTTTTCTAAGAAAGGAAAGTGCAGTTTTTAACTGAAGTCGGTGACCTACGTAGGCCACCTACGGGCTGTAGGTAGGGACCGTCATTGGTACTGTGGACCTTTATGATTACAGAATTTCTGAATCTCGACCTATGAAGCAACAGGATGAATCGTAGATCGATTGACGGTCCGTAGATATGTTTCGTAGGTCTCTCCCAGACTTAGTTTCAATTTTGAATCCAAAGTGCTGACCTACGGCTTCTATGTACGGTTCATCGATGGACCCACGAGCCGTACATTAGAGTCGTCGTTGCAGGCCCCTAAAGCATAGTCTTTGAATCTATTGACGGAAGGACAGTACGGTCCGTCGTTTGACTTACGGACCGTAGGTCCCCACCATCGATTGCCCCCGGCAGTAATTAATTAAGGGCTTTTTGGTCTTTTCCCTAATTGATTACCTATTAATCTAAGTCGATTATACTCTTAACCCAGACCCTATAAATAGTTTCTAAGCCTAATTTTACTCATTCTAAATCATTCCTAAATTCTCCTCTCAAACATTTCTCTCTCTAAGAAAGAATTCTCTCAAACTTCAAGGAAGAAGGAAGCTAGGATCCTCAATTGAAGACCATCAATTTTCTTCAATTTCTTAAGGGCCTTGTTGAGGTATGATAGTGTTCACCATTAGGAGTCCTTTCCACCAATGGGTCCTCCCTTTCCTTCAAGGTTTTCAAAGTTCAATTTCTCCAAATTGAATTAGGGTTTGTGATCAATTCTTATGGGTTCTTCAATTATGATTTCAATTGTTGATTTTATGATTCTCAGTGCACGATCTAGCGTGATAAAGTAACTTACTGCACAAATTAGCGTGAAATACATGATTTGATGTAAAGATTGCATGAACCCCCATGATCCCAATTCAATTCTCCCCAATTTGATAGTCTATGCTTTGATTATTGGGTTGAGCTATGAATTGATGAAGTTTATGAAATCTCTAGGAAGTTATGCATGAACTATGAATGAATTGAGGATGATCTTATGAATTTAGCATGTTCAAGTCAAAGGCATGATTTTTCCTCTATTATGTGAGTTCCTTCAAGTATGGGTAAATTGTCTTAATTATGGCTTTCTAAGCATGAGCTTGCATTGAATTGCATGATTTGAGTTGAACTAGTATGTACCCATATGAACTCTATGATCCACGAATTATGAGCATGATGAACTAAGAAAAGATAAAGCTTATGAACTTATGCATGTCTCATATAAGGTGAAAGATGAATTAAGGGTGCTTTGAGAGTAAAGTACCAAAGTTATGATATGATAATGCTATGGTTGAGTTGTGAAAGGATTTCTCACATAATTATCCCTACATGATAATAGAAGAACAAAGAGGTGATTACCCATGTTCTTAAGGAGCTATTCTAATGACGTAAGCTTGGACTAGTCCATGGAAGATGAAACGTCTATAAAACATGATTTTAGCTTGGATAGGTAACCCTAGTTGTACCTCTCCATGGATAATGATATGAATATGATAAATAAATATTCCGTGGGAAATATGCTCAGCACCTAGTGGATAATGAGATAGAATCTCTCCCGTAGTAGAGGCTGAGTTTTCTAAATTGAGCTCTCCCGTAGTGGAGGTCGGGTCTCCAAAAGCAATCTCTTTTTCCCTTACCTATGTGCCCCATAGGATGATTTTCTTAGATAGACATTAGCTAGTGGATCCACGTAAGCTACGAATTTATGGTCCTTACCTTGGCAAGTAGGACACCCCTTCTAGTGGTGTGGGGTAGACATCACTCCCCTTTTCGGTGTGGGACAGACACTGGATTCCATGTTGATAGCTCACATAGTCTTATATGTCGGTTAAGGCTATTCCCCACAACTAATGAACAAAGTGTTCTTATGAAAAAGTAAAGAAAGTAAAGTAAGATGATTTAGTTTGCTTTGGCCATGGTTTATGTTTTATGCTTCTTATGCTTTATCATGTTTTAGCATGGCCATTGCAGTCATGATTATGTCTGTTTAGCATGATTTATGTGTTTATATGCATTGCTATCATACTTGGTACTTGATTGTACTAACGCATACTCTTGCCTACATTAACTTCTTTGGTGTAGGACTTGGTGATTTAGCTTCAACTCGTGGCTAGAGCTTTATTGTAGAAGATTGATAGAAGACTTGGTGAGTCCTCATCCATCCGAGGACATAGCCTAGTTGTTCTTATTTTAATGTCATTTCTTTTTAGTTTTCGGATTGTATTGGGTTACGTCCCAAACTTTACTTTCTATGATAGATTGGCTTTGAGACATGAGATGTAGACTTTCGCTGTTATCTTTTAAAAGTTTTGATATGAAATCTATTTTGAACTCTTAATCTCTATTATCTTGTACGTATGTATGCTAAGTGGCTTGTATGAGTCCTTTCGGGGTCTTGTACGCCATGTCGCGTCTAGGGGGTACCTTGGGTCATGACCAAATTTTCCTTGGAATCCCTCCATAAAAGGCATGAAGTAATTCAACAGAAAAAGAAGAAGAAGCTAAATTGAGCTCGAGATATGTATGGCCATATAAGATTTCTTGACCGGGTGAGAGTAGTGTTGTATCGTTTGAAACTTCCCTAGGAGATGTAGTTTACTCATCCAATGTTCTATGTCTGTGAAGAAAATGTATCTCAGACTCATCTCATGTACTTGAAACACTGACTATACAAATTGATGAGAACTTAACATATGAAGAGGAACATGTGGTTATTGTTGACAAACAAGTAAGAAAGTTAACGTCAAGAGAATTTGTGTCCGTGAAAGACTTATGGAGAAACCATACCATTAAGAAGCTATTTGAGAGTTGGAAAATGATATGCGAGTCAAGTATCCTCTCTTGCTTCAGTCTACAGGTACACACATACCTAAATTTGGGGATTGAATTTCTTAAGGTAGGGAAAATGTAATACCCTATGATTAAACCCTATTATTAAATTAGGGCATTTTAGTCATTAACTTTAGATAAAGAAAAAAAGGAGGGGGAGTGGGCTTTAGCCCCATCTCACGTGCAAAAAAAAGGCTTCATGACTGTTGAACCTGTTCAACCTTCCTCCTCCCATTTACACAGCAGTAAGTAAAAAGAAAAAAAATGAGGAGCTCTTCTTGTTCTCAAGTGAATGAACAAAGAAAAGAAAAAAAATCAAGACCTTGTTTCATAAGTAAAGAGAGAAGCAGAAGAGAAAGGTCAGTTCCTAAACTTAGTTTATAGATTTGATTTGTATATTCTATGGCTATACAATTGGGATGAGAGTTATCAAACATGAATTTAAGAAATAGAAGAATTTATTAAATTTTCATGAATGGGGGAGGACATTTAATGATTGGAATGTAAATTGTTGTATTTCGACATATAACAAAGAAAAGAGATTGGGCAACAAGATAATTTTGGTTGTTTAAAGCACAAATTTGAATAACTTTGGAAAGAACCTTGAATGGAATAAGGATATGGTAAGTTGGTAATATAATGGGCTAATTGAATTACTCAAAGTATAAGTAAATATAGTTCGACGAAGTGAGAATCAATTATGACATCCCATGGATTGGGTATTCTAAATTTATTATGATTTAGCTTATACTAGATTTTAACACGAGATCGATATAATGTGATTATAGATTGATTGAAGGGAGGTGAATTGGTATTATTGTGTGGCCATTAGAGTATCGATAAATATTAGGCCATATTTGTAGTTGTTATTAGTTGTGTTGTGGATTTCTGAGACAGGGAAAAATTCAGGATAGGCCCAAAAACAAAGGAAACTTTGTCCGATTTTCTGTAGAATTCTGGTAAGACTTGCTATGGAATTCTCCCTCTTAGCGTCGGTCACATTCCTAAATTGGGTTATGACATTTTCACACTTGATTTTAATATGCTTTACTTGAGACGAGAGTCTATCAGACTTAGCCTCTCTACCTTTGTAGGGGTAAGGCTGCATATGCACCACCCTCCCTAAACCACAATTGTGAGATTACTTCTATCAAAGGAGCCCGTTTCTGCTTGTTGGTTTAAACACGTAAATCTCCTCTAACAATTAGGCATGACAATTGTGGTAGGTGGGGTAGAGCACACCCTTAACAGGGAAGGAGAACAACTAAATGGGGTGGGGCATGACCAATCTTATTTATTTAAAATACATAATAGAGTGGGGGGGTAATGAGCCAATCGTATTGCAGTTTATTCTTTACTCGTTGGAATACAAAAGAGCATAGTTTTTTTGCACATTCTTGAAATTTCTTACATCATTTCTGGAATTTCACAACCAAAAGTACACCGTTTGAAAATTTTTGCAACAGTTGGTGTGGTAAGGCCTAAAGCTCAAGGGCGGAGACAACCTGTCAAAAATCAAAGACAACAATATGGTTATCAAAAACAAATCACCCCATTTTAGTACATTTATAAGTGGAAGATTATATGCTCGAACTTTACGTCCTAGTCAAGCTTAACATCACAATTAGAACAGACTTACAAAATTGACAACAATAAGCTTGGTCGGCTGGTATCACAATTGTTTTTTCTTATAAGGTAGTGCTTAAGTTATAAATTATTACAACTTATTTACTATCAATACACAAATAGCACAAACTTCTTCCTGTAGACAAGCAATTCTTGTGCTTTTACCTATAATGATACTATATTCATGAAGCAACAACTTCGAAAAGTTGTCTTATGCAGTAATCCAATATATCACATGTCTTCTATTTTAAACTTTACAATTTGGTTTCATTTCTCTTTTTGATTAATAAACTTTACAATCTAGTTTCTGTTTTTCATTTTGATCAGTAAACTTTACAACTTAATTTTTACTGTGGGTGATCTCATAAAGCTTCTGCTCAAGTTGATTACTCCTAAAATTTCTTCTCCCAAGGTAATAGGCCAAATTTTCCTTCACCAGTTATATCATAACAGAAAATGGAGAAGAACAAAGTTATTGTCTGACATTTATAACTTCTAATAAATTAGAAGTATTTAGCAAGACCTGACAGAAATAGAATGACTTAAAAATATATAGAAAAAGGTAGAAAGGAAATGGAGAAGCAATTATAATTAGTTAGAAAGGCATCAATATAAAATGGTTCATCAGTTCGCCATGACACACCAATACATTTGTGGATTGGTGACTAGCTTTGCTTCAGTTACCGTATTGTTTGTTAGTAACAATTTTACTGATCTTTTTCCATTTTTTTAGTATGGCTTCTTTACTATAGTATTTCCTTTTATTTCCTTTTCATTCTTGATAGATTTTGATATACTTTACTTGAGCTGAGGGTCTATCAGGAATAACCTCTCTACCTTCACAAGGTAGGGGTAATGTTGCATACTCACCACCCTCTTTAGACCACATTTGTGGAAGTACACTGAGTAAGTTGATTGTAAACGTTTTTTGACGAATCCATAATTTGACGTCACTCCAGCCACTCTCTGTTCTTTCTAAAAAAATGTTTAGCCATAAAGACAAAGCAGTGCAATGGGATTGACATGTTGGTAAGCACTTATGTTGTCATCAATGCTTGTTTCTTCTTGAAAGACTTGAGCGTGACCTGGCTACAGGTTCTTCTTGAACCATTACCAAGTTTTTGGAGCACCTAGAATCCAATACAACTATTCGTATCTCAGAAGCAACTAGTAACATGTTTGCGAGATCCACAAAGTTTTTTAAAAGTACATTAGTGATAAATTCCTCTTCCTTGCTATGAACTAAATACATATGTCAATCTTTTCTTCCCTTTTCTATTGATGGAAACTACTTCATTTGAATCATACAACTCAATATCAAACCACTCACATATGTGTAAGTCCTTTTTCAATTTCTTAGACATTGTGAGATCCCTAAAATCTACATGTACCAAAGGCGAAAAGGGTTGTTCGACAAGGTAAGGTAAACACTCGAGAGTCGTAAGATCTTCATCAACTAGCATTGTATGGGTGATAAGTGAAGTTACTCCCTCATACTATCTTAATCCTTTGGAACCAACTCCTCTTGGATATTTATAGTAGGAACCAACTTCTATTGAACCACATCCTTTTAGCCTTCTACTTATGATTTTTCCTCGTTCCCTTCTTTGGACTTCCCATCCTCAAAGGTAGACTCCTTTGGTTTAAAAGGGAACAAAGTAGCTAGGTGCTGAAATTTTTTATGCCAAATAGTCATTAGATTGGGAAGTGTCGGTCTCTTCCTTATAAAACATTTCATCAAACACCTTGCGTGTATCAGTGTCGCATTTGCATTTAGATATCTCAGTGAGGTTTCTAGGAACAAATGTCACTTGTTTGATATACGGTAGGTAACCTTTGTGATTACGTACGAAAGTTGTTTTGAGGCTATCCTATTGGTCTTCGGTGAGTAAGTTGTACTTTTGCCATGCCCTGCATTTGTTCATTCACATAGAAGCAATACAACCACTTTACATCTGCCGTAATCTTACGATGAGTAGTTGTATTGCTTCTACGTGGATGAACATATGCAAGGCATGACGAAAGTACAATAGACTCACTGAGGATCGATAGGACAGCCTCAAAACAACTTTGGTACTCAGTCACAAAGGTTACTTGCCGTATATTGACCAAGAGACATCTGTTCCTAGAAACCTCTCAAATAATAGATTTGATATGATAGTGTTTAGGTAAACACTTATTACAGTAACAGTCTAAAAACTTTGTATATCTTTGGTACAAAAATGGTGGCTACCCACCTTGTTTCACAATCACGATCACTTCCTAAATCTCTCAAATACCCTTCAAACCCATCAGCAAAGCTCTCATTTTTTAAACCTTTGAAGCCCATTTCAAGAAATCTAAGCATAAGGGAAGTTGTGTCGGCTTCTGAACACCAAACTCAGAAGTTTCAGCATTGTTTCGAGAAATCTGAAGATGGGTTTTATATTGTGAGGGTGTTATGGAGACAATGGAAAGACAACCCTTTTATTTATATAGTACCCCAAATTACAAGGAATGTTGAGTCCTATAGGGAGGTTTTAGAGGGCATGAATTCCGATTAATGGTTATGCTATTAAGGCCAATAATAATGTCAAGATTTTGGAACATTTGAGAGGCTTTGGTTGTGGAGCTGTTTAGGTTAGTGGGAATGAACTCAGATGAGCACTTCGTGCAGGATTTGACCCTACCAAGTGTATTTTTAATGGAAATGGAAATTGTTAGAGGACCTAGTGCTTCCCAAGAAGGTGTGCTTGTTAACATCGACAATGAATTTAACTTGGATAACATTATAGTAGCTGGAAGGCTTGCTTGGAAGAAGATGGATCACTGTCCAAAATCCGACATGGGACACATTCAAAGACCATTTGAGCTCCTCTGATGGTCGGTAAAAATGTGGTTTCTTTTAAGCACTCTAACATGACAGGATGTGGAACTCAGAAATTCCCCCGATATGTTTGTTCCTATCAATGTAGATACTATATATTTGGATTGTTCCGGTTAATGAATTTTCCCGTAAAAAATAATTAAAAATGATATGACAATGTGTATTTATTTGATTACCAAATTGTTGATTGATTTCTACTTACATGAAACAAACAAGACTGGTTATTGTTATCATTTTTGAAAAGGGCATTTATTTCATGGTATTTTTTGATAATTATACTAATATGTTTTTGACTTTTCCCCATTAAAAATGTGTATGCTTCAATGTTATTACTCATTGAGTTAGTGACTCACTCCCCACTATATTTTTTTACAGAGATTACAGGTGACATTGATGGGGCTTTCTTTAGCTAGAGTTCATGATTGACAAATGCACGTTAGCGGGCATTGCTTTGCATCGGCAAGAAGTTATTTATTTGCTATCATCCTTTTCTTTTAAATTCTTAGAGTCCTTCCATTAGTCATTTCACTAGAGTCATGAGTATTCTTTCGTTATTAGTGACTTGTGATAGTATTAGATTTCTTTTCGTATTTGGAGATGGATTTAGTATTATTATAATCCTAATTGATTGTTGATGAATATTATGGCTTGTTTCGGTGATATTGGTTGGATAAGTTATTGAATTTGAGACAGGGAATTTTTTAGATAGGCCAAAAAACAGGGGATATTTTGTCCAATTTTATGTACATTTTCATTAAGGCTTGCCTTTGGGACACAAGTAAAGTAGCTAGTGAACCTATATCATCCATAGACACAAGAAGATTATTTGTGGATATTAATCTAACTGGAACAATTTAAGTTTCTTATAATTGAATTAGATATTATGACAATGTGATTGTGCAGTTAAAATAAATGATAGAATGATGGGAGTGAATATTTTGTTTTAATTTAGTTTGTAAGACTAGTAATATTGCTTTATGATGATATACTTGTGTTGTTAAAATATGTTGACATTTTTAGTGTGACTATATATATATATATATAGTTTGTAAGAATAGTTGATAAGAATGGGGTTACCAGAATAAACAAGAAAATAATGCGGAAGCGAAATTATATAGATTAAAGACAGAAATTGAAAGATATATGAAATTCAAGAATAAAATCCCCAAATTTCAAGATAAAGTGCTAAGAATCCTAATTGATCTTAGTATTCAAAGTTACTGAATTAAAACTAATTATGATACTAATAGAGTCAATTCAAGAACTTAGATCAAAAGTGATCTAAGACCCCTATTTCGAAGAAATTAGAGACAACAATTAGTATAAGACTAATCACCTCATTTAATTTACGAATAAGAACCAAAGATATTAAATTAAGAATTAATCTTACCTCTTAAAGAATTGTTCTTATAAGGTTGTAAGATAAATCCATAGTCAGCACACACAAATGTGTTAAGAAGAGAAACCTCTCAAATAATATTAATCATATCTGTTCAAAATAATAAAATCAACTCTTATATATAGGGAAAACCTATCACAAATAGAATGGGATTTAAATCCTACTTTTATGGAAATAATAACTAGGTAAATTTAAACTAGGAAAACTTTAAACTAGGAAACTTTTTAAACTAGGAAGCTTTTTAAAACAGGAAACGTTTAAACGAGGAAACTTCTAAACTAGCAAAATTTTGACTTTAAGCGTTCAACTTTTTGGGCTCTTTCATTGGTTTCGTGTGGCTTAATCTTCTTCCTTTTGGGCTTGAATTTAGACACTTCTTTCGTGATAAACATATTCTTGATTTTTCATTGAAGCCCGTCAACTTTAGTACAAGTAGGCCGACATGGATGCTATCATTCCCCTCTTCTTGAAAACAATTCGTCCTCGAATTTGAATCTCACATAATCAAGAAGACATGCAATAGCAAACAACACTCACTTATCGAAAGAAACAATGCTAGGAACAAAACAAGATAGTGACCATGTGTCCACTTAACCCAATTATTCCTGACATGTATACATACACCCTTATAAAGCATGTGAACATAATCATCCCAATAGAAAATTCTCCTACTTATATAAGCACAACAAAATTCTTGTCTAGATGCCATTGCGAATGATATATGCAGCTCCAATTTAGTTCCATCAATAAAGTACTCCAATGGGCATTAAAAAGACGATACAAGATCCCTAAAACATGCATCAAATTGGACACTTTTATGATATATCCAAGCATCCTCAATCATAGCACTCACCAATTCTTCTATGTACGAGCTAATATTCACACAAGCATTGAAGTGCTCATAGTCATGTACCTCCTCCTCATTTGTAGAAAACACCTTATTAAGCTCACACTCATCAGGACTTGAAGAATTATGTCTCATCCCATAGAAAATATCATATCCCAACAAATTATCACACAAAAATCGATTCAACACTAGAACAATAGAAGAATCAACTAACTCATTCACAATCTTCCTCGCACAAACATCACGCCTCTTTTCAACAAGTGGAAATTCACAATCAACTCTGTCATGCTCAATTCTGAAAGAGCTCCAACTACTCTTATTGAACTTGGCGGTTGAAGTTAGTGACTTATTATATAGTAAAATATCATCATCCTCAAAATCAATGAAGTCACCAACATAAGAATTAAGAGTGTAGTTCATTACCTCTAAGAAGATTTTAGGTGTTTTAGGAATACCAAGAATGTGAATAAACCAATTATACATACCATACTTGGTCTTATGTAGCAAAGGAATAACATCACCTCGTTTTTCCTTTCTCATTGGTGTTAGATCCATAATTGTCTTGTTGAACTTTTTGTTATGAGCCTTATCTTGGACAGACCCAAAATAATTCTCTTTACCTTTATCGTTCTCATCAGCATACACTTGTTCAATGGGACATGTAGTATCAATCACCTTAGGATTAAGTTTATCCAATGATGATTTTTCATTGCAAACTTTTCCGTAGGTACCTACAAGAGAGTCAAAACAACTACAAGAAGAAGTAAGAATGTTAGAGTTAGAATAAGAAATAACTTCACTCAAACTCTCTTGTTTTTCTCTCTCTACCTCAGGACTCTCTGTCTCTTTTTTGCTTTCGTGCTCCTCTCTCTTTTCTTTTCTCTCGATCTCACCTTTTTCCTGACTTGACATCCCATTCTCTTCACACAACACATTTGGTCCTTTTTCCTCTCTTGAGATGTCAACATGCCCTCCCTTACTCCTCTCATTCTTTTTTCTCTCAAACTTCTTCATAGATTCTTTCACACATTTCTGATCTTCATAAACTTGAGATGGGGTTAAAGGTGAAAGTATATTTTTTTTTGTTTAGCTCAAGAGAAACTTAATTCTTTCTCCTATCATGAATTGCATTCCTATTAAATAGCCATGGGAATCCAAGCATGATGTGACAATCTTGCATTGGAATAACATCACAAAGAACACTATCAGAATACCTCCCAATGAAGAAAGAAATCATGCATTGCCTAGTCACCTTAAGCTCACCAAAATCACCCAACCATTGCTTATAAGGAGTAGTGTGTTTAATGCATGTAAGTTTCAACTTCTCCACAACATATGAACTTACCACTTTCACTATCAATAATCATAGAGCAAATATTACCATTTATTCCACACCTTGTATGAAAAATATTTTTCCTCAATTCATCAAAGGTGATATTCATATTCTCCAATCGTGTGATCGGAACTTCAGCGAAGTTAGTGTCGTTTTGATCAATTCCAACTTCAGTTTCCTTACATGTTTGAGACATTTCAAAAAAATCAAAGAAACAAATGTCTTTCAATTTGGCTTTTCTCTCTCTCTATTGATCTCACTCTCTCTTGCTTTTTTTCCACTCAAATTACTACCTTTGAATGGATCCTTTAGGTTTTATACATAACCCCTATTAGTAACAACCTTTTAGAAGTAAGATGTAGAAAGATGAATTTACTAATACCCAGATAAATTGGGATTGATGAGAAAAGAAAAAGACCAATTTGAATAACAAGATTAAACTTCTAATTTCCCTCTTCTTGAATTTCCTCTTTGAGGTAGAATCAAGAATCAAAACAAAATTGGAGTTTCTTCAAATACCTTAATTTTCAAGTAATAGAATTTTCGTTTCCTTTTCTTTTTGTTTTTTTTTTAATTTTCATTTTTTTTGCTTTTTTTTTTTTGCTTTGTAGCTTAACTTATAAGCAACTATAAAAGGATTTTTTTTTTTTGCTTTCTAGATTAACTTTTAAGAAACTACAATTTTTTTTGAAACTCCCAATATTATCAAGAACGGAACCTTGATAGAAACGCTTTGATACCATCTGATTAGAGTCGGGTTACCAGAATAAACACAAAAATAATGCGGAAACTAAATTATAAAGATTAAAGACTGAAATTGAATGATATGTGAAATTCAAGAATAAAATTCTCAAATTTCATGATAAAGTGCTAAGAACCCTAATTGATCTTAGTATTCAAAATTAGCGAATTAAAACTAGTTATAATACTAGTACAGTCAATTCAAGAACTTAGATCAAAAGTGATCTAGACCCCTATTTTGAAGAAATTAGAGACAACAATTAGTATAAGACTAATCACCTTCATTAATTTACGAATAAGAACTAAAGATATCAAATTAAGAATTAATATTACCTCTTAAAGAATCGTTCTTATAAGGTTGTAAGATAAATCCATAGTCAGCAGACACAAAGGTGTAATGAAGAGAAACCTCTCAAATAATATTAATCATATCTTTTCAAAATAATAAAATCAACCCCTATATATAGGGAAAACCTATCCCAAATAGAATGAACTTAAATCCTATTTTTATGGAAATAATAACTAGGAAAATTTAAACTAGGAAACTTTTAAACTAGGAAACTTTAAACTAGGAAAACTTTAAACTAGGAAACTTTTTAAACTAGGAAAAGGTTAAATTAGGAAACTTTGAAGTAGGAATTTTTTACTTTAAGCGTTCATTTTGAGCTCCTTTATTGGGCTTCGTGTGGCCCAATCTTCTTCCTTTTGGGCTTGAATTTGGACACTTCTTTCGTGATAAACATACTCTTGATTTTTCATTGAAGCCCGTCAACTTTAGTACAAGTAGGCCGACATGGATGTTATCACTAGTGATACTACTTTATGATGATATACTTGTGTTAAAATAATATGTTGACATTTTTAGTGTGAATATATATATATATATATATATATATATATAGGTTTGATTATAAGGTCTTTATGTTAATTATTATAGTGGTGGTTGCTAAAGAAGTGCAACAAATTGATTGTGGGAGTTCTACAAACTATGGTATATTTGAAAATTTGTAGAGACTTTAAATAGTTTTGGGAGCTTTGTTTAAAAAATTTTTATTCAAACTATCTTAATGGTGTTTAGGCATTTTATCTTTTTTAATATGTTGTGTTGTCTATATCTTATCTGTAATATTGTCTAATATTTTAGAAAAAGAATTATATTTGTGTGGTGTATAATATATATTGCATTATTCAACTACGAAATTTAGGTTGTAGCCATTTGAAAATATATTTTTTTGTGACAAAATTTCATTGTAACTAAATTGTAGGTTAAATAGAGACAATAATACAATTTTCACTAATTGTTCGAACTATTAGTGACAAAACTTAAGGTCACAATTGGATAATAAAAATTTGTGGGCTAAAGTTTACAATGATTAACTACAAACTCTAGTTTGTCGCTAATGTATCAATATATTTTTTCCGACAAAGTTTTTCGTATCAAAAAATTAACTAATTTTAAGACAAAAAATGGTTTGTCACTAATGTATCAATATATGTTATGCGACAACAAAATTTTGTATCAAAAAGTTATCTAATTTTAAGACAAAAAATGATTTGTCACTACTGTATCGATATAATGTTTTGTGACAATTGTTTTTCGTCTACAAAATTTAACTAATTTTAGGACATAAAATGGTTCATTACTAATATATCAATATATTTCGTGCGACAAAAGTTTTTCGTATCCAAAATTTAACTAAATTAGGGACAAAAAATGGTTTTTCGCTAATTGAGAACATCATTAGTGACAAAATAATGTGTCACTAGTAACTTCAAATTCGTGACTAATAGTGCTCTATAAATTGCGCCAATTCATTTTTTGGTGAGAAACTTTAGTGGACAAAACTTTGCTACGAATTTTTATGTTTTCTCACTAAAAATATGTGGCTCGTATATTTAAGCACAAAATGTAATTTTTGTCACTAAAATTGAATAAATAGTGACAAATTTTATGTCGTAGCTAATAATTACGTAGCTATATATCATATTTGTTGTAGTGTGGTCGGGCGGAGCATGCGGACTCAGTATCCTCACCTTCTCGTGCCTTCAGGCTGTGACTATCCTTTTACTTTTGCGGATGAAAATCCTTTTTAGTAGTAAATGTTGTAATGACCCTCCAGGTCATTTTCGTCGTTTTCTGATCTTTTCAGCGGTTAGAGCATTTTTGTAGCGACCCCAAGTCATTTATGACTTGTTCAGATTAAAAGTTCGGCCGCGGGGTCATTCATTTGGATTTTGTGCAAGTTTTCGTATTTTGTATCCTTTGAAACTTAAACGGTTGACTTTAGTCAAAAGTTCGGGAAGACGGCCTCAGAATGCAATATGGTGGTTTCATTAGCTTCAAAAGGGCTTTCTTAGGCTAGGGGCATGGTTGGTTTGTGTCCCGAGACTTCTGGTGTGAGTTTGTGTCGTTAGGCATTTTAACTTTGAAGCTTAAGCCAAGGGTTGAGTTTGATCAATATTATTAGTAAATGTGCTCGGATGAGAATTCTATCAGTGAAGTTAGCTCTGGAATGTCGAGTTTGGTCTAGAACGACCCTTCATGCTGTTCCCGAGGCTTCTGCTCTCATTGTGAGCCTTATTGTGGCTTTTAGCTTAACACAAAATTTGGGGGTGGGACCCACTTTTAATCGAAACGACCTTCGATGGAAGTTTTGATAGTTTTATTGAGTTTGGAATGTTGAATTTGATGGGGGTAGCATATTTCTTTTGCACGCACGGGGTTCTGAACAAATCCCGAGCACCTCGTCGGAGAATTTCAAGTTGGGTCAAACCAGTTGATGTGCATCACGTTTTGCAGTCCACTCCTTTCATCGTGTTTGCGAGGGATAAGGGCCGCGTTCATGAGGGGCTGGCAGCCTTGGCCTCCGCAATCATGAGGCGCCTCTTTGCTTTCTCAATGGCTTACCTCACTGGTCTTCCTGTTCGGATTCGACCCACGTTCGCGAAGGGCTTTTTCTTAATGGGCCACGATCACGAGCCTCAAGCTCTACGATCACGATGTGTTGGTTGGACTGGTCTTTTTTAAATAAGACCATTCATGCAATCAGCTCGACCCCAAGATTTCTCCTGGCATTTTTTGTTGGTAGCTCCGTATTGGGCGATTCAAAGTGTTGAAGGTCCGTGGTGATCATGGCAACGCATTGGAGTGTTCGTGGAAATGTGAAAGGTGTCGGTTTGAGGTAATTCTCACCCCGAAGGGGGCTGCCTGTTCTCTTGAATTGGTAATTTATTTGCTTCTGTGTGTGTGGGTTGTTCTAGGCATGAAATTGATTCCTATTTCGGGACACAAGCCTGGTTAGTCGTTTAGGACCTTTTGACGGAGTCAATTTTGGAATTTCCGGTGCGTGTCCCACATTCCCGTTTTGACTCAATTTTGGGTCGTTTTCAAATTATTGCAAATTTAGTGTCTAAACGTCTGTAATGACATCGTGATCGATAATTTGATAGCACGGCGGTGTTTGGAGGCATTTTAGAAATGGATAGCTCGTGTG
The DNA here is from genome assembly GCA_018342035.1 of Solanum appendiculatum. Classification (NCBI taxonomy): domain Eukaryota; kingdom Viridiplantae; phylum Streptophyta; class Magnoliopsida; order Solanales; family Solanaceae; genus Solanum; species Solanum appendiculatum. The sequence continues at coordinate 1,489,461 of JAGDQO010000730.1, forward strand.
TGGTGGATTCGGAGCACTCTTGATCAGCTTTGAGGTAGGCTTCGGTATCCTTTCAGGATTATGCTTCTTCGATGATGCCTAGTATAGATTTCATGTACTTTTGGATTGTAATTGCTGGGTATGTAGTTTTTCTCTTATTATTCCACCCTTTCTAGATTCCGTAGGAGCCTTAGGCCTAGTGCTGGTATTGGGATCCTTAGTTTAGGCTTGTCGCTTCGTTGGTCGGGTAGATGTTCTTGCCTATCCCTGTAAGGATTGATACCTTGTGGCCTTAGATTAGGTTGGACCTTAGGTGCTTTAGATTGTGTTTTACCGCCCTTGTAGTTTTTATTTGCTCCCTGTAGAGCTAGTAGTGGGGTTGTTCTCTTTACGTTGGTGCTTCTGACCTTGGTGGCTCGTCATAGCTGTGGGTTAGTCCTATCTATGCCCAGTCAAGGACTAGAGTGATATGATTGGGGTAGGGTGTCGTCCCTTTGAGAACCCACACACATAGCAAACACAATCTGCACCCAAAAATCAAAAAGAGACACACACACAACACAGAAAAGATTATGTGTGCTCAAATTAAACTTCAGTAAAGATTTTGTCGTACTTATTCTTTTTATTTAAGGTTCAACTTTACCTTATCTATTCAACTTATTATCGACTTTGATGTAATTATGTGATAAGTTTTCTTATAGTTTTGTTTTATTATTAATTTGATTGAAATGAGTATTGGGTTAAGCATTATATCTCTATTTAATGAATGAAGATAGCTCTACCTGGTGATTATCTTTATTTATTTATTTTTATTCGTTAGTTGTTATCTCTTAAAATTGAACAGGTCATAGCGATGTTCTTGTCTTGATTTAAGTGCCAATAATGATAAAGTAGGGATTATTAGGGTCAAAAGAATTATTGTCATTTTTATTTTGTTGAACAAAAATGAGATTTATCTTAGCAATTAGTCATTGTTTTGCTGGATTAGAAAGAAATTGTGTATGTGTATTTTCATTTTGACGTTAACTTTAAGAGTAATAAAAATAAAAAGGTATAGAAATGATAAAAAAAAATTATATTGTATCTGAGAAGTTTACATTTATTTTACTTTTTAAATTTTCTTTATAAGGGAAGAATGTTTGCTTTTAACGTTTGATGAACTTTTAGGCACGTTAAAAATATCTGTTTAAATTAAGAATGTAGTCACACATCTTTTTGAGACATTAAACGAAACTCAAAGATGTGGTGACACACCTTGTCCAATAATTGATTTGTGAATTCTAAGCAAATAGGTTGAGACCAATTAAAGTTCAACAATATAAATATGAGTGAAACATGATCTTTAATAATGTATTAAAAAAAATAATTTAGATAGTATATGTCGTTAAAAGTGACCGTGCTAGAACCACGAGACTCTCGAGATGCCTAATACCTTGTTCTTAGTCAACAAAATTTCTTACCTAAATTTCTGATTCGCAGAGCAATAAAAATAGTCAATTTTCTTTTGATTAGGGATTTAAATTAGGTGACTTGGATCAAAACTCAATTCCAAGTGGCGACTCTGAAATAAATAAAAATAATCTCTTCTCAATACCGTCACTTCAATTGGAAAAACACATGCTGAAAAAGGGGTGGGACAACGCGTTTAGCCCTTAAATCTTTTTCCCTCTTCCCCGTTCCTGGTATTTAATGGTGAATTGTTGTTCTTCTTGTTGCATGAACTGTTTTAGCCTATTTCTTATCTTGGATTGTGCCTGTTTTCAGGGCACAAGTTCCTTGTGTTGAATGTGACCTATTGACAGAGTCAATTTTGAAATCCCTTGCACGGGTTCCACAATATCATTTTTGACTCATTTTTAGTCTCGTCTTCAATTAATGTGATTTGGGTGTTAAAGCACCCGTACTGACGCCATAATTGTTGATTTGTTAGCGTGGTTGCAATCGAAGGCATTTCATAAGGGTAAGACTCTGGTTTAGTGGATTTGGAGCGTGCACGATCGTCTTTCGGGTAGGTTACGACTTACTGATCTTAGTTTGAGCTTGTGTTGGTATTTACATGTTGTTTAGCTAGTTTTGGAAGGGATTGCTAGCATGATTCATGTATAGTTGATAAAATTCATGTCTTAGCTTTCTTTTGGGTAAATTTTGGGAAGTTAAGCATGTCTACTTATTGTACCATAACATGTTGTAAATATATGTTTTTCGTATTGTTATGTGTGATGTAACCTTGGATTTGGCTAGTGTTTGCCTTAGAACTGTTGTTTTGGAGTGGATATGCCTTATAAATCCCCTGACTTCATTTCGAACAGTTCTAGCTCCTTGTAGACTGATATAGTCTAATAGAATGAATCCTTAGCCTGATGATAACTCTTCCCTTATTAGATTTCCATCCATATACTCCCTATGCTACGGTCCCAACATGTTCTTAGTTGTGATTTCAGAACTTGTTGGTGGCATTGGATCGGGCCATGGGTTTTTGAGCTAGAGTGGGTCCCTTGTGACTCTGATGAAGGTTTTGCTCTATGATATCTTTCTTCTTGACGGTGAACGTGTGATTTGAAGGTTTTTCAGAGTATTCTAGCCACAGTTTGAGGTCCAGGGGCACTTGTACTAGCCATGGTTTGAGGTCTAGGTGTACCTCTATTAGCCATGGTTTGAATCCGGGCACACTTCTATTAGTGGGGTTTGAGTCCTGACATTATGGTTCTATTGGGTTCATCAGGGTGCCTCCATCGTGGTTCAAGTCTGGGGTTGACAGATTTAGTTTGAAAGTATATTTAATCTTGGTTAGGGATATCATTAGTTCTTCTATGTACTCATCAGGTTTATGGGGTTTGTATGAGTTATTTACCTTTCAATTGAGCACGAGTGTACCTTTTAAGATTATGGGGTCAAGTTAGGTTCTAGATGGCCGTTTTACTTTACCGTCGCCTCATTCCTTCTAGACTTGTGAGTTGTACAGTTAGACATTCCGTTATCGTTTCATTTACCGGACCTCTAATTACTGTTTGTTTCATTACTTTTCATTATGTATTTACTTTCCATACTCAGTTAGCCTATGATGCCTACTGCGTACCTGTTGTTTTGTTATTCATGCTCTACATCTTTTTTCCTGATGCAGAGCTGATCACCAGTTGCCAACATTGATTTCGAGCTTCAGCGGGGATCTGTGGAGCTTCATCATCGTTGGTATCCTAGTTCGACTTATCTCCATATGTATATATTTTTTGGCTGGTCTTTTGTATTCGAGATAAGTTTGTACATGTTTTGTTTATTTTGTAACTTGTAGTCGTTTTAGTAGGTTTGTACCTTCGCCCACTAGGTTGTGGGATTGGATGTTGTACTTGTATATATTTATGCCATTTCCTTCTTTCCACTATGTATTCCTTTATGTTGTTGTTATCCTTTCGTTGGTTTTTGATTCTACCCAATATGCCTGTTACTTATCTTTTCGGGATATAGGTTGGCTTACCTATCAGTGGATTTTGGTAAGTGTCATCATGACTCGAGTTTTCAGGTCGTGACACTTCAAATTCTCATAGCATGTATGTATATCTAGAACTAGAAAGTGTATGTTCTTGATTATTACAAAATCAACACGGTACATTCATTCACTCCCTTCGTTTCAATTTGTTTGTTTTGTTTTAACTTGACACGAATATTAACAAAAATAAAAATACTCTTGAATATTGTGGTTTTGAACTAAATGCTTGTAAAATGTACCAAAATTTATAATCGTGTGCTCTTAAACAGGCCACGAGGAAAATTGGAATTAATAAGTTGTCAAAAAATAAAAAGAACATTTTTTATAGACGGACTAAAAGAGAAAGTAAGACAAACAAATTGAAACGGAAGGAATATTTATTATTTTATTTGTTAGTTGTTTACTTCTCCTATTGCAGCACCAGCTAATTTTTTTAACAAGTTTGATATGATAAATTGAAAAATAACGAAATAAGCTATTATATATTATGACTTAAATACATACATTGATAATGTAAAAATTATTTAGAGTATTGTATGTGTGTATATATAAATTAAACTCGTTTGTTTTTGCAAGGCTCAAAGTAAAAACGATATAAGCGAGAATTTGTGAGAGGCCAATATTTGAGGAATGACAAACCATGTCTAACGCTCCTTATTTCAAGTAATGGACCAAAACCATCTTGATTATCAGTATAAAAGTAACATGGTTGCATATTTCAAAAAGAGGAACAAATAATGTTGCTTGTTTAGGAATAATTAATAATCCTGATTTTAGAAAACTTTTCTCACAAAGGTAGTAGTGGTGTAAAGGATTGACCTTACACCAACTACCATCAACACCCCCTAACAAATTTTAACAATTAATTACCCCAACTTACCTAGCTTATTATAATGGACTACTCCTATAGAACAAAAATCAATGTATTCATTGTACTCATTCTCTTTGTATTTGCTGCAGTAGGTGCCACAACAAACATTCCGAGGAGGAAACTTGCAAAGAAATACAAAGGCCCGTGTATGGCCGTGAATTCGATTGACAAGTGCTGGAGATGCGACCCTTTGTGGGCTGAAGATCTCCAGAAAATGGCGGATTGTGCATTGGGCTTTGGTATCAATGCAACGGGAGGAAAGTATGGTCCATACTACATTGTGACAGATAATTCTGACGATGATGTTATTGATCCTAAGCCTGGAACTCTGCGATTCGGGGTGATCCAAAAGGGCCCCTTGTGGATCACATTTGAGAGAAGCATGAGAATTGAATTGAGCAGGGAACTTATTGTTAGTAGCAATAAAACAATCGATGGGCGTGGAAAATATGTTCACATAGCAAATGGAGCTGGAATTAAGATACAAAGTGCATCTAATGTTATTATCTCTAATCTGCGAATTCACAATATTGTACCTACCGCAGGTGGCCTGCTTAGGGAGTCTGACGACCACCTTGGCCTAAGGGGCGGAGATGAAGGTAATTGTCCTCGTCTAAATTATATTGTTAGAGAGAGAAGACAATTTAAATCATTTATTTAATTGTATATATTATGTCTTAATAGGTGATGCCATTAGTATCTTCAATTCTCATGATATATGGATTGACCACATCTCTATGTCCCGTGCCGCCGATGGTCTTATCGATGTTGTTGCTGGTTCCACTAATATTACAATATCCAACTGTCACTTCACTGACCATGAAAAAGTAATGTTATTCGGTGCTAACGATCATTCCGAAGAGGACAGGGGAATGAAAATAACATTAGCGTACAACCACTTTGGAAAGAGGTTGGATCAAAGGATGCCTAGATGCAGGTTTGGATTTTTTCATTTGGTGAACAATGACTACACTCATTGGGAAAGGTACGTATACAAAATTATTTAACCATCATTTAAAAGTAGAAAATGTTAAATAACGTGTGATTATATTAGGTACGCTATTGGAGGAAGCAGTGGAGCAACCATCATCAGCCAAGGGAATAGGTTTATTGCGGAGGATAAATTGTTGGTGAAAGAGGTAACATATAGAGAGAAAAGTACATCAAGTGTGGAAGAATGGATGAAATGGACATGGATATCAGATGGTGATGATTTGGAAAATGGTGCTACATTTACACCATCTGGTGACCAGGATTTACTCTCCAAAATTAACCATATCAATTTGATTGAACCAGAACCCTCTTCTAAAGTTGGATTACTAACTAAGTTTTCTGGTGCTCTGTCTTGCAACATTCGACGCCCATGCTAAAAACATTGGATTTTACATTTCTTCTTTCTTTTCGTAATTGGGGTGACAAACAGGACTATTATATATAATGTTACATTTTATTTTCCTCATAAAGCAATCATAATTGTCTTCTTTTCTTCTCTTGCGCCAATCTTATATATATATATATATATATATTTACATAAAACATGCATTATTTGGAAGGTTCCGATACTAAGTGCCATGATATTTTTAGAGAATCCGAATATCATAAATTTAAGACCATGACAATTGTTCGTGTAAGAATTTTTGAAATAGTAATGGTAAAACGTAGAATTAAATGGACAACGCTTGACCTTAAATTTTGGTAAATATATATCATGAGAATTAAATAGTAATGTAACATAGAATTTGGTAAATATCTTGAGAATTAAATAGTAATGTAACTGCAACTTCAATAACACCATCTCACGTCCTACTTATCCCAAACAACAATCCCACAACTGATAAAGTATCATCAATGGCTGAGAAGTTTGCAAGAAAGGGCTACTTTGGACTATTGGTGTTTGGAACCAACATTGATCGTTGGGTTCTCCATGAATTCCAAAGCACATTTTTCTTTGAAAACTCATTCAAGGCCCTCTTAACATAAATGAGGCCAACATGACTGTCATAAGTATTATTGTTTACCCAACAGTACAATTGAATTTGTATATGTTCAAATAATTAGATAATGAGCTTATTATATGGGGTAAAAGCCCTTCGGGTCTCACTAATTCTTGACACGTGGAATCATGATTAGGAAAGAAATCTTGGTACAAATGAGAGATCGATGGAGTCAAGTCTGGTCGTGGACCATGATAGGTCTCGAAGTCAGGGGCTCCTTGTAACCAACCAAAAAAGTCTTTATACCCGTCAAACATCCAATTCAGCCCACGGGAAGAAATATCTTCAAGCCAGGACTCTTCACTTTATCTGAGGTGTAAAGGATGGTGATATGAAGTTTTCACTAATCAACCTCAAAACCTACACTGACCTGTGGCCACGTAATAATATATAATAGCAATCAAGAGTAGATTTTTAGAAGGATCTAGACTAGACTTTTTGTAGAATTATCCAAGAGATTTTTCTCATAAATAACCCTTGCATTAGAGTAAAGGGCATCTGTCTTTCTCACTTGTAACAAGTAATCTTTGTTCTATACTCAACGTCTCTCTCGTCCTCCATTTTCAAATTTTAATATTAACGAGCAGTTCTACTTTTAGTCATTATTATTACTGTAACAACCCTGCATGCAGGGGGATTGACTTAAGTGGATCAAAGGTCTAAGAGTTTAATTCTAACGCTTTAAGTGTAATGACTCTTTTCGGTCGTTAGGGGTAGGCCAATGATGAGGAAATCGGGCCAAAAAACTTTTTGGGTGGTGACTTAAAAATTCTAGGCTAGGCCAGTATTAGATGAAATCTGAGTGAGCCAAGGTCTAGCAATTCGAGAGTGTATGGGGTGATAAGTCTAAGCCTGGATCACATTTTCTAGTAGCTAAGACATTAAGAAATTCATAGGCCCTTCCATAAATGAATTTGGGTGAGTAAAACTCCAGTATTGGATTTGGCGTGAAGGGGGTAGTTTAGAATGTCAAGTTTCGAAGGTGTGTTACGAAATGATGGCTTGGGGGAGGATTTACGAATTTCTGTGTCCGTACAAGCCGCTGTAGCAGGCGTGACGCCTCTATGTCAGGATGAATTAATTTCCGCTATAGCGGGTGGGCCGTTATGGTAACGCCACTATTAGCGGGTTGGGCCGCTATGGCAACGCCACTATTAGCATGTTGGGCTGCTATAGTGGGGTTAGTTGGGGTTTTGTGCAGAAAAGTCCCAAAATCAGGTAAGTGAATTACTTCCTCAATTTGTATTTTTATTCTTAATCCTTAGAATCTAGGTTTTTAATCTTGGGGAATGGGTTTTCACTTGAATTAATAGTAGAAAGATCCCTTGTTGAGTAGAATGATAATGGGATAGGCCGGGGGTTAGAATTTAGTTATAATATGGGTATTATTAGGCTACCCTTGATTGATTATTGTATTTGTTATTATTTTTTAGACTCAGAACAAGATGGAATTCATAAAAAGGGAAAGCTCCAGTTCTTTAGAGTTTTCAGGGCTTGATTCGAGGTAGGTGATGGTCGTTGTTTCCCCGTTTATGCTATATGTGCTTGTTAACTGTGTAGTAAGTAGTGCATGCATGTTATATGTTTAGTGAAACTGGAAAGACATCATATGAATTGAAAGATGTTGTCAGCCGCATGCAATGAATGTGTTACATGAATTTACATGGGTTATCGTTATTCATTGTGGGTGTGATTTTGTTATGTGTGATGATTGGGATCGGGTGCAACGCCGGCACATATTATTGTTTGAATTGGTACCATGTTGGTACACTAACATCTGGAATGGGTACCATGCTAGTACACTAACAGTTGTATGTGTGGGTTTCATGAGAGAACCAGACTGGCTTGTTGTGTTGTGATGATTCATGATGTTTATGCATATTTGTTCAAGGTAAGGACTGAAAGTCCAGGCTATGTTGTACTTGTGTTTGCAATTATGTACTGTCGGCTTACTAATTAGTGGTTGTCTATTCATATTTCATTTACTTGAACTAGCTGATGATCTTACCAACACATTGTGGTTGTTTACTGATACTCCACTTGCTCTTTCTTTATTGAGTACATGGCATATTCCGGCGGCTATTTTGAGACACACAACCTCTGAATCCAAGGGTAAGCTACTTCTTTCGGGCTACCATGAATTCTTCTCTATCTTGTTGTCCATCTTTTCGGACATAGACATTTTAAGCTTAGGTTTATGTTTTCTTATTGGGGTTGCCTCCCCGTAATTTAGATACTTTAGATGTTTTGATACACTTGACTTTCAGATGGAGTTTATTTCGCATTTTGTTTGATGAATTGTTGAGTTTATGGAAACTCGGTCTCTAAATTCTTTAAATTGGTTTTCTCAAAGTTTATTATCATGAATTGGGTTTAATAATGGTTTGATGGGTTAAATTTGGGTTGGTAGCTTGTTCTCCCACCAAAGGGTTAGTGTGGGTGCCACTCACGGCAGTTCAGGGTCGTGACATTAAGTCATCCGTTAATGATATATCAAAAAATTACATTGTGTGCACAACATAGTTGAGTTAAGGATAAACCAGCCACCCAAAAGCTAGGGGCTTATGGAGCAAGGCCCAGGCTGAGACCTCTACTCATGTTGGAGCTCGCCCAGCGAGGGCTAGGGTGAGGGAAGGCCTCGCAATGAGCCTTGTTCCACGAGGCAGTGTTGAGGCGATATTGGTTGTTTGTATACATATTACACTTAAGAACTTATTGTTCGTTTCTCACCTTCCAAATAGGGAAAAAACATAATTCTCATAGTAGCAAGAGTGTCGTTTATCGGTTAATTTTGTATTTTCTCCTTTAATAATGCTTCTATCCACATGTTGTAGTTGAACCACGTACGTGAGCAAAGTTCCATATAGCTTCAATGAGATAGCATAAGATATGAATTGTTATTCCTTATCTTTTTCAATATGAATCCCTTTCCGAATTCATATATTTCAAATGAACTTTAAATGTATATACCATGTAAATACTTCGTTCATGATTATTGAAGAGTTTAGTATGTCCCTTAATCGAGTAAGATGCTAAGTACTCATTCATAAATGATGAGTTTTCAAATAGAGTGGCTAAATAAGTAATATTAAGTTTGATAAGCGAGGCGAGTCTTCAATTGTTTAAGTAAAAAGAGTTAAGTTAGTTAAGAAAATACATTGAGGGTTGATGAGTCCCTATTTCTAATCATCCTTGAGTCTATTCGTAGATGTTAAGCCATGGATGCAATTTTAATGGAAGCGAAGGATTATCGAGTCACTTGAGTTAAGCTATACACATATAGAATCATAAGCATATGCATGACACAGGGTTACATTCATTTGGGCAAAGGCCTTATATGAATTAAATATCTTTGTCCTAGCTACCGAGTGGGTGGCAGTACATGCATATCCTAGCTACAAAGTGGATGATAGTACACTCATATCCTAGTTATCAAGTGGATAGTGGTACATATTTATCCTATCTACCGAGGGGATAATAGTGTATTCACATTTATCTATCGAGTAGATGACATATTGATATGAGGCATCCCATGGATCTGGTAATGACCCGGTTGATCATTTTTGATATTTTCATGAAATTTACCATTATTCCCCTCCCAACTTTTGGCCTGAGTTATTCTTGATTGAGTTTTGGAAGTTGGTTCCAAACCTTGTGAAAAAAGTTGAGATTTTGGCAAGCTTTGTGTTTGAAAAGTTTAAGTTGCCTAAAAGTGGATTTTGGTGTCATTCGGGTTTCAGATGCTTGGATTAGAATTCTGAGAGTTTTTATAGGATTCGGGGGAATGATTTTATGCCTAGGAGTAGTCTTGGTTGATTTTTGAGAGGTCTCGAGCTTGTTTTGACCTTTTTAGGCGTTGTATTAGTTTCTTGTGGTTTCCACAGATATCAAGTCAAGGAGACTTTAGATTCATGTTTTGACGGTTCCATTGAGTCCCAAACGCCGAATATAGTTGATTTGCATATCTGATTTGTGTTTACGGAGTTCTAAACGAATCTCGAGGATCCTTTCGATGCTCTAAGAGTTAGTTGTGTTTTTTGGTGCTGCAGACCTCGCTTTTGTGAAGGTCCTGTCGCTTAAGCAAAGGGCTTTGTCACGACCCAATTCCTCGAGTCATGATGGCGCCTACCAACCCACCAGTAGGCAAGCCAAATCCTATCCCGGAACTTAACAGTAATGGGACTAAGAGTGGAAACTAATCTCAACTATGCGTAAGCATAAGTAAAGGAACACATAAAGGAAAGGCGGAAGCAAAAACATCTATATACAAAAACGATGCCTCCCAGAACCTGGAAGTCATATGTATAGAGCTACTACAAAATGAGTGCAAGTCCCAAAAGTGGACCACATAAACAAGACCGTCTCAACAACGAAAGACAAGCCAAAATATACAAACAGAAGGAGGCAGGTAATCTCAGGACGCCATGTGCTCACCCTCACCTCCAGAACAGACTACAGCAGGCTCGAACTCAGCGCTGGTAACTGGTGCTAAGACCTGCATCACGAAAACAGATGCAGCGTGTAGCATGAGTACAAAAAAATAGGTACCAGTAGGCATCATACGCCGACTGAGCAAGAAAGGGAAAAACAGACTAAAAAGATAGAATCTACAATCACAGAGGTAAAGCAAAAATGAAAAAAAGCACATGAGCACACCAAAAGTAAATCTAAGTACTGCTAAACTAAACCTAACTGGACCCCCATAAGCCCAGAAGGTACACTCGTGCACAAGTTTAAATAAAACCCGAACGAACCCCTATAAGCCCAACAGGTATAAGAAAAGCTAGATCTACGGAACCAAAGGAAACCAAGTCCGAACTGAAACAACCAGCCATCTCCAACCCAATCGACAAGTCTGACTTCCAAATCAACTCACCTAGCCCGCTAGTCACTCCGGGAGCCCTACCCAGCCAGACGAGTGTTGCAGGGGGTATGACGACCCCTCCAAGATCCTGATATTCAATCGCCCGATTAACTAACACTCCGGGGTCCCTGGCAAAGCTAGCCAAGTGAGCCATCTAACACTCTGGGGGCCCTGTCCCAGCCAGAAGTGTGTGCGGTGCATTCCAACTCTAAAGAGAACCTAGCCAACTGATATCCAATTGCCTAGTCGACTAACACTCTGGGGCCCTACCCAGCCAGACAAGAGAGTCACCTAACTCTCCAGGGGGCTCTACCCAGCCAGATAGAGCATATAAGGCGAATCAACTCCATAGAGGATCTAAACTCCCAAACCATCGTGGATCGACGTCCACCATCAACCACATCACAACGAGTGTATCAACCCCAAGCCATAGTGGATCAACGTCCATAACAAATCACAACACCACAGAACCGACCTTGAAGCATCCAACAAAGAAGATACCACGCCTTTGATAACGCATCAGCATTACAGAAAAAGGGGAGAAAAGACAGAAGGATCGCAAGCACTACAAAGCCAAAACTAAATTCAACTATTAGATCCAAGTCTGCTATGCCGGTCTACAAGGACCTAATTCATCTGAATTGACGTCGGATACATACCAAACTCAACTAGGTGCATGGGTCTAAGTCAACACTAGTCTATCCTAAACAAAAGCAAAAGATATACCTCAATAAAATAACAACCACGAAGAAAATCTTCATGGAGCAACCTATAAACAACTCAACCCATAATTCACACAATCACATATATGCAACCCCCCCCCCCCCGGATAACATGGTACTAACCCAACATAACCCGAAAATCAACCCTTACGTATGGTTTCTGAGAAGAAGATAAGAGATACTAGCTACCCAGCCCAGATTCACACAAATCCATATGCAATTACACAATCAGGCTCAATCTAAAGGAGGGAAGCCGTAGCCTACCTGAAGGCCGACTGCGCGCGCTCCAAATCACTTTACTAGAGTCTTCTCCTTCCGAACGGCCTTGGATTGCTGCCATTCTATCAAAATATAGAATCACAGCATCAGCACGGTCGTTTAGACACTAAAATTAGCAAAATCAGAGACAGACCAATTTCGGAGTCAAGATCGAGAATTGTGAGATTCGCTCTGGGATTTCCAGAATTGACTCCGTGAAGAGGCCCCAAACCCTCCCCCGAGCTTGTGCTCCAAAATGGGACACCCCTCGGGGCTCGGATTAGCTCCAAACAACCATAAACCCAAGATGCAAAACTTTACACAATTAGCTTAAGGTAGCAACTTACGCCTCAAATTCATGGAAATCGAGGACCACTCAACACGAACCGGGCACTAACCCACACAGCCAACGAGATTCTGAACACCTAGGACTTCGAATTGCCAAAAACTAACTTATAAAGGAGAAGATATGAATTTTCCAACTTTCCTTCACATGAAACCCAACCTCCTATTTTATAACTGCCAAGCACCAAAGACCTCTGTGAACGCGGAGTGACAACAACTACACCTCTGTGAACGTGGCTAAGGATCCGCAAATGCAGAGAAGAGGACCACAGACCTCCGTGAATGCGGAACCCTATCCGCGAACGCTGAGAGAAAGGCTCCCCAGACCTCTGTGAACGCGGAGCCTTATCTGTGAACGTGGAGAAGAAAGTCTCACACCTCCGCTAACGCGGAGCAAAGCCCACAAACGTGGAGAAGAAAGGCCACACCTCTGCGAACGCGGGGCCAATTCTGCAAACATGGAGAAGAAATGGGTCTGCAACATCAGCTGTGCACCAGCTGAGTTTTGGGCATTCCTAAAACTCCAATGGGGTGCTCGAGATTCGTTCGGAACGCCGTGCACATATATGAATATGCTACCCCATCAAATTTGATGTTTCGGACTCAATGGCGCAGTCAAAATTCCCATACGAGGTCGTTTTTACAAAGAGTGGGTCCCACACCCAAAGCACCATTTTAGCCAATTTCAACCAAGGGCCTCGAAATTAGATCAGAAGCCTCGAAAAGCGCTTGAAGGGTCATTCTAGACCAAATTCAGCATTTCGGAACAAATTGCATTGACGAAATTCTCATTTGGGCACGTTTACCAAGAATATTGATCGAAGTCAAACTTGAGCTGAATTTCAAAGGTTAAAGCACCAACTGGCCCTAAAATCACACCGAAAACCTCAAGACTCGAGCCAATCATGCTTCTAGCCTAATTTGACCGCTCCGAAGCTGAAAAAACCATCAGAATTCCCTTCTGAGGTTGTTTACCTGAGGTTATGACTGATATCAACTTTTCAAGGTCTAAAAACTCCAAAACAAGAAAACAGGCATAAAACCCAAACGAACGACCAAACGACTGAATAGTCAGTGCCAACAAGTCATAAATGACTTGGGGTGGCTACAGGAATGCTCTAAATGACAGAAAAAAGGCATTAACACGAAAATGACCTGGAGGGTCATTACAACATCTACTACTAAAAGGATTTTCGTCGATGAAAGTAAAAGTCAAGAAGTACCTGAGGGTTCAGATAAGCTGGGGAACTGCTCCCGTATCTCCCGCTTGGTCTCCCAAGTAGCCTCCTCGACTGGACGATGCCTCCAACGAACCTTGACCACAGGAATGGCTCTGGACCTCAGCTGTCTCACATCTTTGGCCAAAATAGCAACTAGCTCATCAACATAGGTCAAGCTATCATCGAACGCGACGGCATCATACTGGAGCACATGAGACTTATCTGGAATATACTGGCACAACATCGAAACATGGAAGACTGGATGAATAGCTAAGAATGCTGGAGGTAAGGCTAACTCATAGGCCACATCACCGACTGTCCTCAAGATCTCAAAAGGCCCAATGTACCTGGGGCTAAGTTTGCCCCGCCTCCCAAATCTCATCACGCCCTTCATGGGCGATACTCGGAGGAATACTCTATCACCAATGAATAATTTCAGTGGCCGTCACCTGCGATCCACGTAACTCTGCTCTCTACTCTGAGCCATCTTGAGCGGATCTTGAATCATCCTCACAAGCGCTAAGGTCTCCAGAAATAAGTACCACGCGGCCTAGGCTCCGTAGACTCAAACGATCCAACTGGAGTGCGACAATGACTACCATATAAAGCCTCAAACGAGGCCATCGGAATACTAGAGTGGTAGCTGTTGATGTACGCAAACTCCGCCAAGGGCAAAAACTGGTCCCACTGACCTCCAAAGTCCATAACACAGGCCCGCAACATATCCTCAAGGACCTGAATAGTACACTCTGACTGGCCATCGGTCTACGGGTGGAATGATGTGCTAAGATCGACACGGGTGCCCAACTCCTCCGGAAATACCCCCCAAAAACTGGAAGTGAACTGTGAACCCTAGTCTGAGATGATAGAAACAGGCACACCATGAAAACGGACCACCTCCCTAATATAAATACGAACCAACCTTTCAACACTGAAGGAAGTATGAACTGGGAGGACGTGTGTTGACTTGGTCAATCAATCAACGATGACCCAGATGCTGTCAACACCTCTAGAAGTCCTAGGCAAACCCACAATCAAATCCATGGTGATACGCTCCCACTTCCACTCAAGAATGAGTAATATCTACAACTCACCACCAAGCCTCAAATGCTCAGCCCTCACCTGCTGACAACACAAGTAACGGGATACATAATCTTAGATATCCCTCCTCATACTGCTCCACCAGTAGTGCTACCTCAGATCACGATACATCTTAGTTATGCCCGGATGGATAGAATACATGGAGTCGTGGGCCTCGCTAAGGATCAGGTGAATCGAATCTCCTACTCTCAGAATACACAAACGGCCAGCAAATCTCAAAACCCCATTTGAGTCTAATGTAGCCTGCCTGGTATCACTTGCAAATACTCTATCTCAGAGTGCCACTAAGGACTCATCCTCGAACTGACGGCCACGGTCTGATCTAACAGAGATGACTGAACTCCCACATAGGCTAACACCCGGCTAGTATTTGAAACATCAAGTCTAATCATCTGGTTAGCCAGGGACTGAATGTCCAAAGCCAAGGGTCGCTCTGAAATAAGAAGGAAGGCTAGACTACCCATACTCACTACCTTCCGGCTCAAGGCATTCGCTACCACATTCGCCTTGCCCGTATGATAGAGAATAGAGAGATCATAGTCCTTCAGGAGCTCAATCCAATGACACTACCTCGAATTAAGTTCCCTCTGGGTCATAATGTACTGAATGCTCCTGTGATTAGTATAGATCTTGCAATGAAGTCCATATACGTAATGCCTCAAGATCTTAAGCGCAAAAACTACCGCCGCCAACTCCAAATCATGAGTGGGGTAGTTGCACTCATGTAGCTTAAGCTGCCTCGACACATAAGCAATAACCTGGCCCCAATGCATCAATACACAACTCAAACCAATGCCGGATGCATCACAATAAACCGTGAAGCCCTCGCTCTCAACTAGAAGAGTTAATATAGAAGCGGTGGTAAGCAACTCCTTAAGCCTCAGAAAGCTCCTCTCACACTCATTCGACCACACAAAGGGAACATCCTAGCGAGTCAACCGAGTCAGAGGTGCCGCTATAGAAGAGAAACCCTCAAAAAATGCCTCTAGTACCCTGCCAATCCGACGAAGCTCCGAATCTCAGTCACAAAGGTGGGCCTAGCCCAATCACGGATAACCTCAGTCTTCATCGGATCCACCATAATGCCATCCTTGGACACCACGTGCCCCAAGATTCTACGGACTCAAACCAAAACTCGCACTTTGAAAACTTGGCACAAAGCCAATGATCTCTCAAAGTCTGGAACACTATCCTCAAATGCTGCTTATGCTCGCCATGGCTCCCCGAGTATACCAATATATCATCAATGAAGACTATGACGAAAGAGTCCAGATATGGCCTCAATACACGAGTCATCAAGCCCATGAAAGTGGCGGGGCATTAGTCAACAAAAAAGACATCACTAGGAACTCATAATGGCCGTAACGAGTCCTAAATGTTGTCTTAGGGATGTCCGCTGCTCTAACCCTCAACTGGTGGTAGCCGAATCTCAAGTCAATCTTAGAAAACACTGCATCACCCTAAAGCTGGTCGAATAGATCACCAATACGAGGCATGGGGTAACGGTTCCTCACCGTCACCTTATTCAGCTGCCTGTAATCAATACACATCCGCATAGTACCATCCTTCTTCTTCACAAACAAGACTAGGGCACCCCAAGGTGATACGCTAGGCCGAATGAATCCCGTACCCAAAAGATCCTGAAGCTAAACACTGAGCTCCTTGAGCTC
This sequence comes from Solanum appendiculatum, assembly GCA_018342035.1. Taxonomy (NCBI): domain Eukaryota; kingdom Viridiplantae; phylum Streptophyta; class Magnoliopsida; order Solanales; family Solanaceae; genus Solanum; species Solanum appendiculatum. The sequence goes on from JAGDQO010000730.1 coordinate 1,505,969, forward strand.
TGTGGGGGCCATACGGTACGGTGGGATGGAAATGGCACGAGTACCCAGCTCCAAATCAATGGCAAAATCAATATCTCGCTCTGGGGTTGGCCAGGAAGGTCGATAGGAAATACATAAGCATACTCTCGGATTATAGGCATAGAATCAACGATAGGGTCCTACCTACTAACATCTCTAACATACGCCAAATAAGCTAAACATCTGCTAGCCACTAGTCTCTGGGCTTCAATATAGGAAATCACCCCAACCGATGTGTGACTACAAGAATCCTGCCACACCAACGGGGGAATACCAGGCATAGCTAAAGTAACGATCTTGGCATAGTAATCCAAGACTGCTCGGTGACGGGATAGCCAATTCATGCTCAAAATCAAATCAAAATCCACCATACTAAGCACAATAAGATCAACCCGAGTGACCTACCCTCGAATAGTCACCACACAGGATCTACAAACCTGATCCACTACTAAAGAATCCCCTATTGGATCAAAAAATGCAAAGGTACCACCAAGGGCTCTGGACTCACCCCCAACCGCGGAACACAATAAGCAAACACATATGAATAGGTAGAACCACAGTACAAATAGAGCTGAAGCGGACTGATGGCATAAGAGAATCGTACCTGTAATCACATCATCTGACACCTCGGCCTCTACTCTGGCTGGAGCTGCATAGAAATGGCCCTAGACGCCTCTACCCCGTGCATCCACCCTGCCACCTATCTTGCCTCCCCGGAGACCTCCCCGTGCACCCTGATGTTGACCCCCTCCTCTAGCTAGAGGTGCTACTGCTGAAACCGGTCTCACCGCCTAAGGAGCTGGTAAGGCTGGTCTGGAGATAGGGCACTCCCTAAACCAATTACAAAGCTCTCCACATGTAAAGTAACCTTGAGAAGACCTACTCACAATTGGAGGCCGTCCACCCCGACCTGAGGAACCTGTCTAAAAACCACCTTTGCCCTGGCTCGGACTGGCACTATAACCACCCTGGCGGTGCTGGTCACCCTCTAATATCTGAAATGATGCCTGAAATGGGTGACTAAACTGACCTAACTGGAACCTCTGATGGCCCTAGTCCCGAGTAACTCTAGGCCTAGAACGGGGCCCACTAACTCTATCATCCTGCCTGTCCATCTTGCCGCTGCCCCTAGTGACCTCGCGATAGAGCTGTTCAATCGTGTTCGCATGGTCCACACCATCTAGAAAAGAGCAGCCCGCTGAAACCATGGATTGCGACTCAATACGCAGCTACAACCTCAAGTCTCTAACAAAGCATCAGACTCTCTCCTCCTCCGTGGGCAAGATCATAGTGGCATGACTGATAACTCATGAAATCTAGCCTCGTACTTAGATACCATCATAGAGCCCTGCTCCAACCTCGAGAAATCATCACAAAACCGATCTCTGATGCTTCGTGGGATAAATCTAGCCAGAAAGGCTTCAGCAAACTATGTCCATGTACCGGCGGGGACCCAGCTGGTCTGGTCTCTATGAAAGAATGCCACCACTATCTGGCCGGCCCATCTAACTGATTAGCAGTGAAGTCAGGTCCTCTCGACTCCACTAATCCCAGAGCCTGTAGTCACTCCCGGTAGGAATTAATGAACTCATAGGTATCCTCACCAAATACCCTAGAAAACCTCGGCGGTGACAACCTCAGAAACACCCCGAGCATCTTCTTCTCCCGAAGTGGCATGGCCCCATCCAAAGAGATTGACTGAACTGCGGCCGGTGCTGGTGGCTGTTGAATCTCTGGGGCGCTGCTGCAGGCTGACCCTGCTAAAGAATCTCTAGAGCCACTGGGGCAGGCTGACCCTCTGCCACTGGAGCTGGATCTGAAACAAGGGCCTACTGCTGCTGAATACCCCCTATCGTAGCTAGAATCTGTGCAAGCATCACCTGTAGATTAGGGTGGAAGATGGTGCGGGCGGTGGATGGGCTAGTCCTGGCCCCACCAGTTGAGGAGTAATCTGCCCAATCCAAGGCTCCACCTCTAGCTCTGGATTCCTCGCTCTATCACGGCCTGGTGCCGCAGTACCACCTCGACTTCAGGGTCGACCTCTATTACGCGTGCGAGCCATCCTGTGGCAGAATGAAACAAGTAAGATTCCAAGAAACCAATAAGACAACAACGCACGAAAAGATGCAAGACATGAAAACCCTATAAGTACATCCTGTAGCCTCCCAAAGATAAGTCATAGACGTCTCCGCGTCGATCCACATGACTCTATTAGATGTTAGCTCTGTGCAAGTGAGACTGGCGAACCTGGGGCTCTGATACCTACTTGTCACGACCCATTCCTCGAGTCATGATGGCACCGACCAAACCACCAGTAGGCAAGCCAAATCCTATCTTTGAACTTAACACTAATGGGACTATGAGTGGAAACTAATCTCAACTATGCGGAAGCATAAGTAAAGGAACATATAAAGGAAAGGAGGAAGCGAAAACATCTATATACAACAACGATACCTCCCAGCATCTGGAAGTCACATGTATAGAGCTACTACAAAATGAGTACAAGTCTCAAAAGTGGACCACAGAAACAAGACCCTCTCAAAAATGAAAGATAAGCCAAAATATACAAATAGAAGGAGGCGGGTAATATCAGGATGCCATGTGCTCACCTCGCCTCCAGAACAGACTGCAGCAGGATCGAACTCAACGGTGGTAATTGCTGCTCGGACTTGCATCACGAAAACAGATGCAGAGTGTAACTTGAGCACCAAACAATAGGTACTAGTAGGTATCATAGGCCGACTGAGCAAGAAAGGTAAAATCAGATTGAAAAAATAGACTCTACAATTACAGAGGTCAAGAAAAAATCAAATGAAGCACACGAGCGCACCAAAAGTAAAACTAAGTACCACTGAACTAAACCTAACTAGACCCCCATAAGCCAAGAAGGTACACTCATGCACAAGTTTAAATAAAATTCGAATGGACCCCATAAGCCCGACAGGTATACAGAAGAGCTAGATCTATGGAACCAAAGGAAACCAACTCCGAACCAAAACAACCAGCCATCTCCAACCCAGCCGAGAAGTCCAACTTCAAAATTCACTCACCTAGCCTGCTAGTCACTCCGGGGGCCCTACCCAGCCAGACGAGTGCTGCATGAGGTACGACGACCCCTTCCAAGATCCTGATATTCAACCGACCGATTAGCTAACACTCCGGGGGCCCTCCCCAAGCCAGCCAAGTGAGCCATCTAACACTCCGGGGGATCAGTCCCAGCAAGACGAGTGTGTGGTGCATTCCAACTCCGAAGAGAACCTTAGCCAACTTATATCCAATTTCCTAGCCGACTAACACTCTAGGGGCCCTACCCAGCCATACAAGTGAGTCAGCTAACACTCCCGACGGCCCTACCCAGCCAAACAGAGCGTATAAGGTGAATCAACTCCGTAGAGGATCTCAACTCCCAAACCATCATGGATCGATGTCCACCACCAACCACATCACAACGAGCGTATCAACCCCAAGTCGTAGTGGATCGACGTCCACAACCAATCACAACACCACAGAACTGACCTCGAAGCATCGAAGCAGGAAGATATTATGCCTCTGATAACGCATCAGCATTGTAGGAAAAGGGGAGAAAAGACAGAAGGATCGCAAGCACTACAAAGCCAAAACTAAATTCAACTATCAGACCCGAGTCTGCTATGCCGGTCTACAAGGACCTAATCCATCCGAATCGTCGTCGGATACATACCAAAGTCAACCAGGTGCATGGGTCTAAGTCAACACTAGTCTATCCTAAACTAAGGCCCAAGATATACCTCAATACAATAACAACCAACTAGAAAATTCACATGCAGCAACCTATAATAGCCCAACCCATAATACACACAATCACAGATAAGCAACCCCCCCCCCCGATAACATGGTACTAACCCTAACATAACTCGAAAATCAACCCTAATGCATGGTTTCTGAGAAGAAGAGAAGATATTCTTGCTACCCAGCCCAGATGCACACAAATCCGCATGTAATTACACAATTAGGATCAATCAAAAGGAGGGGAAGTCGTAGGCTACCTAAAGGCCGACCGTGCACGCTCCAAACCACTTTACCAGAGTCTTCCCCTTTCGAACGGCCTCGGATTGCTGTCATTCTATCAAAAAATAGAATCACAGTATCAGCACGGTCGTTTAGACACTAAAATCAGTCAAATCGAAGACAGACCAATTTCAGAGTCAAAATCAGGAATTGTGGGACCCTCTTTGAGATTTCTGGAATTGGCTCTACGAAGAGGTCAAAATTCCTCCCCCGAGCTTGTGCTCCAAAATGGGACACCCCTCGGGGCTCGGATTAGCTCCAAACAACCAAAAACCCAAGATGCAAAACTTTACACAATTAGCTTAAGGTAGCAACTTACGCCTCAAATTCATGGAAATCGAGGACCACTCAACACGATCCGAGCACTAACCCACACAGCCAACAAGATTCTGAAAACCTCGGACTTCGAATTGCCGAAAACTAACTTATAAAGGAGAAGATATGAATTTTCCAACTTTCCTTCAAATGAAACCCGACCTCCTCTTTTATAACTGCCAGGCACCAAAGGCCTCCGCGAACGCGGAGTGACAACAACTACACCTTCTTGAACGTGGCTGAGGGTCCACGAACATAGAGAAGAGAACCACAGACCTCCGCAAACGCAGAGCCCCATCCGCGAACACGGAGAGAAAGGCTCCCCAGACCTCTGCGAACGAGAAGAAGAAAGTCTCACACCTCTGCGAACGCGGAGCAAAACCCGTGAACGTGGAGAATAAAGGCCCACATCTCCGTGAACACCGGGCCAATTCCACGAACACAAAGAAGAAATGGGTCTGCAACATTAGCTACGCACCAACTGAGGTTTGGTCAATCCTAAAACTCTGATGGGGTGCTCGGGATTCGTCCGGAACCCCGTGCACGCAAATGATATATGCTACCCCATCAAATTCAGCGTTTCAGACTCAATGGCACAGTTGGCATTCCCATATGAAGTTGTTTTGACAAAAAGTGGGTCCCACACCCAAAATGTCATTTTAGCCAACTTCAACCAAGGGCCTCGAAATTAGATTAGAAGCCTCGGGAAGCGCTCAAAGGGTCATTCTAGATCAAACTCGACGTTTTGAAACTAACTGCATTGACGGAATTCTCATCCAGGTACATTTACCAGGAATGTTGACCAAAGTCAAACTTGAGCCAAATTTCAAAGGTTAAAGCACTAACTGGCCCTAAAGTCACACCGAAAACCTGGGGACTCAGGCCAATCATGCTTTTGGCCTAATTTGGCCGATCCGGAGCTGATGGATCCATCAGAGTTCCCTTTTGAGGTCATTTTCCTGAGGTTATGACCGAAATCAACTTTTCAAGGTCTAAAAGCTCTAAAACAGAAAAATAGGCACAAAACCAAAACGAACAACCAGGCGACCAAACAGTCAATTCCAGGTCGCTACAGGAATGCTCTAAACTACAGAAAGAAGGCATTAACACGAAAATGACCTGGAGGGTCATTACAGGCCTATCGCTTAAGGGACCTTCGCTTGAGCGAAGGAGGCTTCACTTTTGTGAGAGCCGCATTTTTGGAAGGGGTTCGCTTTTGCAAATCCTGGATTGCTTTTGCGACATCACAGAGGGGTTTTGACCTGCAGATTTTGGGATTTTAGCCCCATTTTCTATTTTTGAGCTTGGGAAACCCATAGAGGTGATTTTGGAAAGAATTTCTTGTGCTAAATCATTTGGTTAAGCTTTTGTGACCCTAAAACTTCATTACCCTTTGATTATTTATGGATTCTAACATGCTAATGTGGAATTTGATTTGGAAAATTGTAAGGTTTTGTAAGAACTTGAGTTTTGATCCAAAATAGTTATTTTGAAGTGGTTTTAAATCCTTTCTCAAATTGGTTTTCACCATTGAGTTCCTAAAGCCTTAAATATCATTGTCAAGTATTGATTTCTGGATTCAAACCTTCGTTTTGAAATTAGATTTTTAGTTGATTGACCCATTTCTCTAAATAATTGATGTGGGTATTGTTGTTTCTGAACAGTGATTGTGAATACTTGATTGTTATAGATTGTGTTGCTTTAGAAGTGAGTCAGAAAGGAAAAACTCAAGCTTCAGATTGATTGATTAATTACTTTAAGGCAAGTAATCTCTTAAACTTTGTAATTTGGTTGAATTGTTTACTTCTCTTCATTGTTTATGTGTTGGAGAGTAATCGGGAATGAGGTGAAGGGTTATTTACTCCACTGAATTAATGTTAACCAATAAAAAGAGAGAAAAATGAAAAGGCTTCTTGATGATAATGATAAATTATGAATTACCTTTTTGTGGCCCCTACTTGATTGATTGGTGAATTACTTGAATGCAATGACAGTGGACTTGAATGATATGAATTGTTGTCTCTCTGTGTGGTGTGATATTGCTTGTGTGCATTGATTGTTGAACACCGTGATGAGACACTTGATAAAAGGTGAAGGGAAAATGGTTTTGACTAGTGATATAAATGTCAAAGGGAAATGGTTCCAGCAAGTGATATTTTGTGATATAAGCCGAAGGAAAATGGTTCAAGCTAGTGATATAAATGCTGAAAAGAAATGGTTCCGACATGTGATATATTGTAATAAAAGCCAAACGGAAATGGTTCTGGCTAGTGATATTAATGTCGAAGGAAAATCATTTTGGCAAGTGATATTTTGTGATAAAAGCCGAAGGGAAATATTGATAATGACATGGATAACATAGATCATATGAAAGCTTTATTGGAGCTTGATGGACACCAAATAAACACATATAATGTGTTAAAGGTCCATTAAAGTTAAGAGAAAGAAGAAAGTCACCATGTGTGTAAATGGTCATCTCATGAAATCAAGAATTCACAAAAGAAGACAACCAAACAAGGCCCTTATCTCATTAAGGGTAAAATTGTCAAAGAAGTGTCTTCTTTATTTCCTTAGTATAAATATTAGTCTTTTTTCATTTTGGAAGACATAGAGTATGTTGAATATTGAAATTGAATGCTCTCAAATTGTAGTTGCTAATTTAGTGTTAGTTTAATTCCCTTAAAGAATTAGTGAGTAATTAGTGGTTAACTCTTAGAATTGATAGTTAAATTCTTCTAGCTTAATAGATCATCTACCCTCTTTATGGATTCAATTTGGTTTTCTCATTTTTGATTGAGTTTGGATTATTGTTGTTTGATCGGATTCAATTTAGAGGTGAAGGTATAAACTCCTTTGTTGCTCATAAATTCGATTAGAATTCGATAATTCCACATATGTTCTCTTATTTCTTTCAATTGCCCCTTTCATTCTTATCATTTGGTATCAGACCCTAGGTTTAGATTTGTTCCTACAAATCTAGTCTTGGTTTGGAAAAAAAGTTCTCATAAATCTGCCCAAAATTTTGAAAAAAATATTTGGATTCGTTTTTTGTTGTTTCTGACACTAGATTCTTGTTCTCTACTTTTTTTTGAGTATATGTTCAGAATTTCAAGTGATTTGGAGTTGGAAAGAATAATCTGCCATTAAAGAAGCTTGAAGCTTTGAAACTTTGAAGAAATTTCAAGTGGATCTTATTGATTGAGGTTGAATTCGAGCTCAAAAGATATTAGATTTTGTTCTCTAGCTTGAAAGGAAGCTACTCTTAAAAATTGAGGTGATTTTGTGAAGATTTGAAGTGGGGTTTATTTTTGGTGTTCTTCATGTTCATGGTGTTCTTCATAACTTGAAGATGGAGGAAATGAGTTTATTTTTGGCTTAAAATTAAGGGTTAAAAACTATTGGAATTTATTCATGGTGTTGAAAGGAGCTCGTGTTTGAAATTTCGTGAAAATCAGAGCTAAATTGACTGAGTTATGAATTTTTGAAGTTCATCAATCTTCTTAGTGTTCTTCATGAGTTCTTGAAAAAGAAGATGGAAGAAAGTACATTTGATCCAATATTCTCAAGTCAAAGTTGATCAAGGTGTTTTTTGGGTCCATTAGTGGAAATTGAAAAAAAAATTGAAATTCAAATTATTTTTTTTAATTTCACATGGACTGCCACATCAGCAGTCAACTGCCAACGCAGCAGCCACGTCAACGCCATCTCAGCTTACTGCTACACAGAGAGGTACCACTCTCTGATGCGCGCGTGAGGTACAACTTCAGAGAGCAGATTACTTGTTCGGTTGAATTAGAGAACGATGAGGAACAAATTTCAAAGTAAATGGCAAATTTTTAAACGCTACATGAGAAATGCGAAAAAAGTCAAAGTTATTGAAGATTGGGCTCTTGATAAATTCTGAGTAATCAAGGAGTCTGCGTCATGCTGCGATGTTAAATCATGCGCTGCTTGGGAGTTAACGCAAGATGTTTAGTTTGGTTTCTTTTTGCATTTTTTCTCTTTTTTATCTTGGTTCATAGGCTAGTTTAGGGTAAATTAGGGTCTATGTCCATATAATGTCAAGAAAAAGAAATAGAAGGCCTAATGGTTATTACATGTGCAGGATCAAAAGAAAAAGCTTGAAAAATTTAAGTACAGAGTTGTCCGACGGATGGGTCCTATGGATCGTAAAAAAGTCTATAGACCGTAGGCCCTGTTCGTAGAACCCTGGATGGATATAATCAAAAAGAAATTGTTCTAAGGGTCCCACCTATAAGTCATAGTTCATTCGATGAACCATAGATGGTGGTCGTAGAAATCTAAGTCCTAGTACTGCTGTAGCTTTAGGTCTACGAGTGAATAGTACAAATTGTAGAAACTTCTACGGTATGTAGTTTGACTCGCAAACTCCAGGTATGTTTCTCAAAATTGCATTAAGTGTGGAGTCCACCTACGAAAGCCTTCTACGGATCGTAGAAATTCCTACAGTCTGTAGGTAGACTTTCATAAAGGCCGGTAATTTTAAATTGATTGACCTGACCCGCAACCCTAAAAAGCATTTTAAAAGCCATATTCTTTGAATTTTCCCTCATTTTCAAGTTCATCCCACTCACCCCATTTTCCCCAACCATTACAAACCTCCCTCTTCATCTCCCCAACAGTTACACTCACCATTTCAACCATATATACCAACACCCATTCCCAAATCGCTCTTCCTTCATCTCCACAAATATACACTGCCAAAAGGAGTCGCGGGTTAGTAGACAAGGAATTGAATTCGAGGCATCGCTTTTGTGATCAATACACTTCACGCAACCAAAATTTCAAGAGATTAGGTATGGAGTAAATTCCTTATTACCAATATTTTTTGAAATTAGGTTGAATATACTTGACTTAGGGTTGAATTACATAGTTTAATTGATGAATGGTAATTTGTAATAAACCCTGGGGATGAAAAGTGTGTGAGTGTTTATGAATGTGTTAACATGTTGAAATAACTAGGTTGGGCTCTTAGTGAATTAAGCTTATGAAATGTGTGAGTGAATTAGAGACATTGATCTGGGAGTTTGTGACGATGAGGGTCTTCTACGGAACATAAGGATTTTTATAATCTGTAGTTTCACTTCGCAGACAAGCCAAAAGGATCAGTGTTGAATATTTCATACCAGTTCTCGTATGAATTCTATCTACGGGTCGAAGAACTTTCTACGGACCATAGATAGGACTTGTACAAGATGCTTGAAAGATTAAAAATTAAAGTTGGGGACTACGAGCCTATCTATGCTCCGTAGAAAGTTCTACGGCTCGTAGATTAGTCCCGTGGTCCAAGTAGTGAAACTCCAGTAGTTAAGCTTAGGAACTACCACTTGACCTATGGTCCATAGGAATTTTGACAGACCGTACTGTCAATCTATAGTTCCAAGTTCTGAGAGATGTTTTTAGGCCTACCTTCCTACGACTAGATTCTACGGGCCGTAGAACCTTCTACGATCCATAGGAACCCTTTTGTAGGTACAAAATAGTGCATTGTCAAGTTTTTTTTTTGTTTGTTTTTTTTTTATTTAGTTTCTTTGCTTTCATTCTGTATTTCCTAGTTATTAATAGTCAACCTATATGTACAATGCCAAGACAAGGGGGCGAATCCACCACACCACCTAAAAGGGCCAGGACTCTAGTCAAGTCTCACCTTCGTGACCAATCAAGTGATGATGAGGATAGTGGGTCTGAGGAGAACTACAATTTGAGAAATAATTCTCCAACTGAGCCTCGGACCACTAGAAATCAAACTAGGCAAATGACAGAGGTACCGAAGCTGAATAATATAGCCACACCCTCGATCACAATCTTGATAGTGGGGACTCACGGGTCAGACTCCAATTCACAATCTTGATCAAAGTTCGGCTCCGGTTCGTCACAGTCCGACAATAAGGCAGCGTCACCTGAGTTACCTTCACAACCATTATGTGTAGTGGGGCAACCCAACCATTAGTGTGTACAAGGCATGTTCGAGTTGTACCGGCAGGCAATTCACCAGAATGGCAGGGGAAAGAACGACTGACCAATCACGGAGGAGCCGCAAGTATTGATCAGTAGTTTACACACAGTACCAGAGATACATGCCCTCTAGTGGCATAGATGACAGTGGATGGCAGACCTTCCAGACAAATATAGTATCAACATGGTCTGAAAATTCTATGCTTCTTATGCGACGATTGTGAAAAACAATATGCCGAAGAAATCCAAGATATTTGCCTAGCCTCCGTTGTTGAGTACTATAGTACGTGAGAGGCCTAGAGACTTATTTAAGCACACCATCCATCAGTTCCTTCACATAGCAGATTATGTGCAGAAAACCTCCACGGCTGAGTTCTACTACTAGATGGAGACGGTCCGAGAAGCAAAGGTGATAAAAGACTCGGTTCAGAATGAAGAATTGTTGATATGGGTTGTTGGCTACATAGCAGAGGAGGGCGTCAATGTCGAGTGGGTATCTGGCTCAGCCCAGATCCAGAAGGCCTAATTTTGTGGTGAAATTTTTGTGGGCCATAGTTCGATTTCACCTATCCCCTACCTTGGCTGATAACCATCTGACTCCTGATTGTACGGTCGATGAGTGCTAGATATACACTCATTTGAGGACTATTTAGTTCAACAATTAGTGTACTAAATGCCTAATTATGTCAGTAACACCCCAAGTAATTCTAAGAAAGGAAAGTGCAGAATGCTGAACTGTTACCAGTGACCTACGGAGGCAACCTATGAACCGTAGGAGGATTGACTGGCCGTAGGTAGGGAACCGTCGATGGAATAGGATGATTCATCATCCAGTTGAAGGTCCATAGCTAGGTCTCGTAGGTGTCCCCCAGACTTAGTTTTCATTTTGGACTCATAGGTCTAACCTACGACTTCAATGTACGGTCCGTCGATGGACCTACGAGCCATACATTGGAGTCGTCATTGCAGGACCAAAGATTGATACTCTCTGAACCTATTGATGGAAGGACAGTACGGTCCGTCGTTTGACTTACGGACCGTAGGTACCCACCGTCGATTGCACCCGACAGTTATTAATTATGGGCTTTTTGGTCTTTTCCCTAATTGATTAACTATTAATCTAAGTCGGTTATACCCTTAACCCAGACCCTATAAATAGTTCCTAAGCCTAATTCTATTCATTCTAACTCATTCCTAAATTCTCCTCTCTCAAATATTTCTCTCTCTAAGAAGAATTCTCTCAAGATTCAAGGAAGAAGAAAGCAAGGATCCTCCATTGAACACCATCAATTTCCTCCAATTTCTTGTGCATTTCATTGAGTTATGATAGTATTCGCCATTTGGAGCCCTTTCCTCCAATGGGCCCTCCCTTTTCTTCATGAATTTCAAGGTTTATTCTAACCCAATTGAATTAGGGTTTGTGATCAATCATTGTGGGTTCTTCAATTATGATTTCAATTGTTGATTTTATGATTCGTAGTGCACGATCTAGCATGATAAAGTAATTTAGTGCACGAATTAGCGTGAATTACATGATTTGATGTAAAGATTGCATGAACCCCCATGATCCCAAGTTAATTCTCCCAAAATTGATAATCTATGCTTGATTGTTGGGTTGAGCTATGAATTGATGAAGTTTATGAAATCTCTACGAAATTATGCATGAATTATGAATAAATTGAGGATGATCTTATGAATTTAGCATGTTCAAGTCAAAAGCATGATTTTCCTCTATTAAGTGAGTTCCTTCAAATATGGGTAAATTGTCTTAATTATGGCTTTCTAAGTATGAGCTTGCATTGAATTGCATGATATGAGTTGAACTTGCATGAACCCATATGAACTATGAATTGTGAGCATGATAAACTGAGTAAAGAAGAAGCTAATAAACTTATTCATGTCTCATATGAAGTTAATAATGAGTTGAGGGTGCTTTGAGAGTGAAGTACCAAAGTTATGGCACGATGATGTTGTTCTTGAGTTGTGAAAGGGTTTCTCACGTAATGCTCACACCATGGTTTTTTAAAGGGACAAGAGGCGACCACCCATGTTCCCTAATAGAGATGAGGGGTGATTACCCATTTTCTTAAGGAGCTATTCTAATGAAGGGACAAGAGACGATCACCCAGGTTCCCTAACGTAGACAAGAGGCGATCACCCATGTCTACCTATGATAAATGAACTATGATTAATCCGTGGGAGTTATGCTTAGCACCGAGTGGACGAGTGGCGAGTCCTCATGTCCCATAACCTATGTGCCACCATAGGGTGATGGTCTATGATAGACACTAGCTAGTGGATCCACATAAGCTAAGAAGTTCATGGTCTTACCTTGGCATGTAGGACACCTCTTTTCGGTGTGGGGTAGACACCGGATTCCATGTTGATAGCTCACATGGTCTTACATGTCAGTTAAGGATTTTCCCCACAAGTTAATGATCAAGTGTTCTCATGATGAAGTAAAGAAAAGAAAGAAAGATGATTTAGCTTGCTTTGGCCTTGATATATGCTTTATGTTTCATGTTTCTCAGGTTATCATGTTTTAAGTTTTGCCATTTCATGTCTTGATTATATTTCACTCTAGCATGATTTACGTGTTTTTGTGCATTGCTATCATACTTGGTACTTGATTGTACTAACGAATACTCTTACCTACATTAACTTCTTTGGTGTAGGACGTGGCGATTCACCTTCCACTCGTGGCTAGAGTTTGATTAGAGAGTTGATAGAAGACTTGGTGAGTCCTCATCCATCCGAGGACATAGCCTAGTTCTTATTTATTTTTCATGTATTTCTTTTCAGTTTCAAATTTGTATTGGGTTACATCCCATACCTTGTTCTTTATATTAGATCGGCTTTGAGACACTAGATGTAGACTTTTGCTGTTTCTTTTTAAAATTTTGATATGAAATTCTTGATTATCTTGTATATAATGTATGCTAAGTGGCTTGTATGAGGCCTCTCGGGGTCTTGTAGGCCATGCCACATCTAGGGGGTACCTTCGGTCGTGACAAACTTCGTATTCAGAGCACAAGGTTTTAGAAAGATCCTAGGATGTCTCATAAGCCGTGTCGAGTAGTGTCTTGTTCATGAGTGTGAAGCGCGCCACATTTATGAATGAGAGGAAATTCCACTTCTTTCATTACTCCTAAGTCGATCCATAGAGTTTAACTCTCTAAGTCACTCTCCTAATCCCTATCCTATGTGTTTCAATATATGGCGACCCGAAGAGCGTTCGATAGAAGAAACATGGGAAAGAATGTGGAACAAGAAGCTTCTCCTCAAGCTCCTCAAGTTTCGGCCGACCCTTTGGCCGAACAATTGACTAATGCAGAGTTTAAGGCTGCTTTCCAAGTGTTGGCTCAAGCCGTGACGGCTCAAGCAAATAGAGAGGTTATGGCTCTCGTGAACCCAAATGTGGGTACGGTGGCAACAAGAGTGAGGGACTTTACTAGAATGAATCCTTCGGAATTCCATGGCTCCAAGGTTGAGGAAGATCCTCAAGAGTTTATCGATGAAGTGTACAAGGTGTTGATGATTATGGGTGTGACGCCGGAAGAAAAGGCGGAGTTGGCCGCTTATCAACTCAAGGGTGTTGCCCAAATTTGGTTCAATCAATGGAAGAGTGAGAGGGCGGCTAATGGGGTCCTCTTGATTGTCCTTGATAGGTTCTTTCCCCTTGAGATGAGGGAGGCAAGGTAGCTTGAGTTCATCAACCTTCGACAAGGAAGCATGAGTGTGAAAGAGTATGCTTTGAAGTTCACACAATTGTCTCGATATACTTCTTCCATAGTTGCCAATCCTAGGGCAAGAATTAGTAAGTTTTTTTCAGGAGTGTCCAAAATGTTGGTTAAAGAGTGTCGCACCGCTATGCTTGTTAATGATATGGATATTTCTCGTCTCATGGTGTATGCTCAACAAATAGAAGAAGAGAAGCTTAAGGAGAAAACTAGGGATTCTAAGAGGACAAGAGGGGATGATGGTGGTTCTTCACATTTAAAGCCCGATGGAAGTAACCCTTTTCAAGGTAATGACTCTAGTAAACAAAAGGTGTCTGAGTGTCGGAAGTGTGGAAGGATTTATCCGGGTGATTGTCTAGCTGGTTCCAATGCATGTTTTGGTTGTGGAGAAATGGGTCATAAAATAAGGAATTGTCCTTCGGTTTCTACGAATGAGGGAGATAAACGCCGGTGGGCTCAACCTTGTCCATCTAGTGGTAGTAACCAACAAGGTAGGTCTTATGCACTTCGGGCTCGACGGGATCACGAGGGTTCCCCGGATGCGGAAATTGGTAAGTTATGATCTTTTAGTTTTAGGATATGCATTGATTAATGTTGGGCGTTTGGTTGGCTATGATAAAACTCTATGTGTGGTTAGTTTGTTTAAGGTCGACTTTAAAATCCGTGTAGAAACTTCTTAATTGTTTACTGGTATCAAAAGGAATAGTAGTTGTTAAGACTTCGGCGTTATAATTAAGTGAGAGAGATGGATTCGGAAAGACTAGAGAGGTTCGCTCCAAAGGGGGAGATAGTGTGTTTCTTGATTGGTAAGTGTGGGGCCTAATTAAGTTGCCGGGATGAGTTCCTTGTTATGGTTTTCTATATGAGAGGTCGGTGGCGATATGATGTTTTAGTATCCCTATCTTTTCCTTCCTTACCTCGCATGGTTCTCTCTTTAAGATTCATGTTTCTTGGTCATTCTCATGTTTTCTCATGCATTCATGATTCATGAAAAATTTATTTTTCGAAGACATGACTTAGTATGATTGATTTATTTATGATTATGTGCATTGAGTATGAGTTGCATAAAGTTTTCATGAAAATTATGTGTTGAACATGCCTTAGATTGGAGTTGATGTTTCCTCCTCGGATATGTGCATTTATGTGATTTCATGCTAGGTTGGGTTGTTGGTCCGTGTCTATTACACTCCTTATGATTTCTTGATTCTCATTCGAGGACGAATGTTCCCGAGGGGGAGATAATGTAACACCCCAAGTTTTTCTAAGAAAGTAAAGTACAGAATGCTGAACTGCTACCAGTGACCTACGGATGCAACCTACGGACCGTAGGAGAATTGGCTGGCCTTAGGTAGGGAACTGTCGATGGCATTGTGTACTTCAGGACTTCCAAGTCTCTGAACCCTGACCTACGGAGCAACAGGATGAGTCGTCGTCCAGTTGACGGTCCATAGCTAGGTCTCATAGGTGTCCCTCAGACTTAGTTTTCATTTTGGACTCATAGGTCTAACCTACGACTTCAATGTACGGTCCGTCGATGGACCTACGAGCCATACATTGGAGTCATCATTGCAGGACCCAAGATTGATACTCTCTGAACCTATTAACGAAAGGAAAGTACGGTCCGTCGTTTGACTTACGGACCGTAGGTACCCACCGTCGATTGCACCCGACAGTTATTAATTATGGGCTCTTTGGTCTTTTCCCTAATTGATTAACTATTAATCTAAGTCGGTTATACCCTTAACCCAGACCCTATAAATAGTTCCTAAGCCTAATTCTATTCATTCTAACTCATTCCTAAATTCTCCTCTCTCAAATATTTCTCTCTCTAAGAAGAATTCTCTCAAGATTCAAGGAAGAAGAAAGCTAGGATCCTCCATTGAAAACCATCAATTTCCTCCAATTTCTTGTGCATTTCATTGAGTTATGATAGTATTCACCATTTGGAGCCCTTTCCTCCAATGGGCCCTCCCTTTTCTTCATGAATTTCAAGGTTTATTCTAACCCAATTGAATTAGGATTTGTGATCAATCATTGTGGGTTCTTCAATTATGATTTCAATTGATGATTTTATGATTCGTAGTGCACGATCTAGCATGATAAAGTAATTTAGTGCACGAATTAGTGTGAATTACATGATTTGATGTAAAGATTGCATGAACCCCCATGATCCCAAGTTAATTCTCCCAAAATTGATAATCTATGCTTGATTGTTGGGTTGAGCTATGAATTGATGAAGTTTATGAAATCTCTACGAAATTATGCATGAATTATGAATAAATTGAGGATGATTTTATGAATTTAGCATGTTCAAGTCAAAAGCATGATTTTCCTCTATTAGGTGAGTTCCTTCAAATATGGGTAAATTGTTTTAATTATGGCTTTCTAAGCATGAGTTTGCATTGAATTGCATGATATAAGTTGAACTTGCATGAACCCATATGAACTCTATGAACTATGAATTGTGAGCATGATAAACTAAGTAAAGAAGAAGCTAATAAACTTATTCATGTCTCATATGAAGTTAATAATTAGTTGAGGGTGCTTTGAGAGTGAAGTACCAAAGTTATGGCACGATGATGTTGTTGTTGAGTTGTGAAAGGGCTTCTCACGTAATGCTCACACCATGATTTTTGAAAGGGACAAGAGGCGACCACTCATGTTCCCTAATATATACGAGGGGCGATTACCCATGTTCTTAAGGAGCTATTCTAATGAAGGGACAAGAGGCGATCACCCAGGTTCCCTAACTTAGACAAGAGGCGATCACCCATGTCTACCTATGATAAATGAACTATGATTAATTTGTGGGAATTATGTTTAGCACCGAGTGGTGAGTCCCCATGTTCCATAACCTATGTGCCACCGAAGGGTGATGGTCTATGATAGACACTAGCTAGTGGATCCACATAAGCTAAGAAGTTCATGGTCTTACCTTTGCAAGTAGGACACCTCTTTTCGGTGTGGGGTAGACACCGGATTCCATGTTAATAGCTCACATGGTCTCACATGTTGGTTACGACTTTTCCCCACAAGTTAATGATCAAGTGTTTTGATGATGAAGAAAAGAAAAGAAAAAAGATGATTTAGCTTGCTTTGGCCTTGATATATGCCTTATGTTTCATGTTTCTCAGGTTATCATGTTTTAAGTTTTGCCATTTCATGTCTTGATTATATTTCACTCTAGCATGATTTACGTGTTTATGTGCATTGCTATCATACTTGGTACTTGATTGTACTAACGAATACTCTTACCTACATTAATTTCTTTGGTGTAGGACGTGGCGATTCACCTTCCACTCGTGGCTAGAGTTTGATTAGAGAGTTGATAGAAGACTTGGTGAGTCCTCATCCATCCGAGGACATAGCCTAGTTCTTATTTCTTTTTCATGTATTTCTTTTCTGTTTCAGATTTGTATTGGGTTACATCCCAGGCCTTGTTCTTTATATTAGATCGGCTTTGAGACATGAGATGTAGACTTTTCTTGTTTCTTTTTAAAGTTTTGATATGAAATTCTTGATTATCTTGTATGTAATGTATGCTAAGTGGCTTGTATGAGCCTCTCCGGGTCTTGTACGCCATGCCACATCTAAGGGGTACCTTCGGTCGTGACAAACTTGGTATTCAGAGCACAAGATTTTAGAAAGATCCTAGGATGTCTCATAAGCCGCGTCGAGTAGAGTCTTGTTAATGAGTGTGAAGCGCGCCACATTTATGAATGAGAGGCTATAAGACGCTTAAGAAATTTGACTTCTTTCATTACTCCTAAGTCGTGCCATAGAGTTTAACTCTCTAAGTCTCTCTCCTAATCCCTATCCTATTCGTTTCAGGATACACATTATGTCTGTTATTCATTCTATGTGTCCTTTACATGGAATGTGCAATCCTTATTTGGGTTCTGTCATGTGCTTATTAGTTCAGATGTTTATGCACTCTTTCATTTGACATCGTCTACTAAGTGTTTTGCTATCATATCCTCTTATATAGTTCTTGCCTCTCCATTTGAGGAGTTACAGTCTCTATTACAAATGCAAGTAATGCCCCCATGTGAAATGTCCAAATGTTTTAAATGAAGCATCTTCTAAGACTAATCACTTGCTCACTTTTTATACACCTTAATGACTCATGTGCTACATGTACTTACTTGCCACACACCTTCATAGATCATCTGTATATATTCTTTGTGCCTGATGAATTTCATAAGTCATATAAGTTCCTAAGTATCACAATAAAGTTACATTTGCTTCCTATATCATTGTTTCTGCCTCAATTAATTTATTCACATGTCTACATCACTAGTATATAGTCCTAAATCTCAAAAGAGTTATGAACATCAAAAGAACAATCTCAAAGATTAAAGAGACAAGGTAAAGTGAATCTATAATTATGGGTGGCAGCTCAGGGGTTAAAATACCTAGCATGGGCCGATCCTAATTCTTGTATTTAAGGGTGGCAGCTAAGGGGTGGTAATACCTAGCATGGGCCGATCCCAATATATATTATTATGAGTGGCAGCCTAGGGGCTAAAATCCCAGCATGGGTCGATCCTGATTTGTATATTTATGAGGACCACATCACAGGGGTTAAAATGCCTAGCATGGGTCATCCTCTTCTACCACTAGTCAGCTGGTCATTGTGTCACATGCTACAAAGTCTATTAAGCAAAGATGAGTAAACTAAAGCAAAGAATGTAATGTACATGATTCCACAAGTATAAGCAAAGGTGAACGTAATGTACATGATTCCACAAGTATAAGAAAAGGTGATCTCTTATCCTTATCCATACAGAATATTTGTACATTTGTACCTAATTTTAGTTGAGCTCTTATTTTACATATGGTTACTTTATGCCTTACATATTCAATACATTCTTTCGTATTGACATCCCTCATGGGGGATGTTGTGTTTCATGCCGCAGGTACAGGTACTGGTACTGAAGCTAATAAAATCTCTCAATATAAGCATAGCATACTCAACTACCTTTGGTGAGCTCCAGGTTGCTTCAGGGCTTGCCGAGTCTCTAGCATATATTTGAAATTATATTATAGTTAAGGGGTATGGCGAGGTGTTGTCCCGTCATAAGCTAAGTGTCTATGTTTTAGAGGCTTTGTAGACTAATGTTAAAGTAGAGCACATGTTATGTCTTGTTTTCTAGAAATGAAGGCCTCAACAGCCAATTCATGTACATTTATTTTGGGCCTATCTATGTGGGTCTTTTATGAGAGTATCTTACTATACTCATCAAAGATTTATATTATCATAGTTGCATGTACGTTAAGCATAAGTTATAAGTTGGTTCTCTCGGGTCTATAGGGCATCGGGTGCCTGTCTTTCTCAATGGGACTTGGGGCGTGACAAAAGTGGTATCAGAGCAGGTCATCCTAGGGTGTCTACAAAGCCGTGTCTAGTAGACCTTCACTTATAAATGTGTTGCTCGCCACATTTATAATTGAGGGACTGCTAGGACATTTAGGAAATGTGACCTTTCATAATCTAGATCGTGCAATAGAGCTATGTTAAGAAGTCTATTCCACTCATATTATGATCTATTTCATCCAGATTATGTCTACCATAGTTAAGGTCAAAGGTGGCCAAAAGGCAACACTAGCATCATCCAAGAGGAAATTTCCAGAGAAAGGTCTCCCATTATCAAAATTCAGTGAAAGGCTTGTAAAGGTCTCTGTGTTACTTGCATCTACAAATGCATTTGTACCACTTGTATCATCTTGATTTATCTAATCGAGATATAATAGGGTTATTCATATGTTGCAGAATAAATGGTTACCTAGTCACTGAGATAGGCTGCAATAGTATATACCTTCTTAGGAGAATGTGACTTGTTCTTGAGTTCGAGATTTCCTCCACATGACTCCTTCAGTGGTTTTAGGATCTAATCCTATAGAGGGCAGTTAGTACCTTGTCAATAATAGAAATAAAAATTTTCGGATTATGTATGTATTGGAAATAAAAGTTGTTGATTTAAATTTGTATTAGTTAAATGATGTGGCAGAATCATAGTCTGGTATGTGAATGTAAACAACAATGGTATTGGCTAGAGATATCCTTAGTTGACTAATGGGACCCAAATGCTTACTCATCATCTCAAGTATGTTAGCAGTTGGTGTTAAAGATCGGTGCATAAGACCACCCCAATTATGTTAAATGTGTGAGTTAGAAAACTAGCAGGATAAGTATTTCAACTGTTTCATTCAAAACTATATGTATTTTCTTTCTGTATCGTGGTCTATGTTTTGGTTATAGAATAGAATGCTACTAAAGATTAAGGTTGAAAATGTTGAAGGGTTAGGTAAAAGTTGTGGTCTATTAGAATATTAACAGTAGAGGAAGGTATAATATAAATTAGGTACTAGCAGAAGAGTATTTGCTTACATAGGAAATGAAGGAGAATGACATTTGAATATCCATAGAATAGAGGGATGAGCTGAGTGAAGTTCCCTAATAGTACAAGAAAAAGACGTATATGAGTGTTAGAAGAATAGGTGACATAGCATGTGTCCTTATTATAGAGGATGCTTATTAAGCATGTGAAGTGAAAGAGAGAGAGAGAGAGGGAGATATAGAGAGATAAGGAAACCAGAAGAACTCCCTAAACAATTTTTTTCCTCTTTGGTTAGACAGAAAAATCATTTTAATATTGATGTGAATTTTTGTACCCAATCCTAATAGCTACAAGAATAAAGAGGGAGATCAAAAGATTGCATTGATAAGAGATACATTGACCAGTGTTGTACCCTGGGGTGCATCTACATCACTCATACAAAATAAAGATTGGTCATTATGCATATATATTGAGCCAACTAAATAAAGTTGCAATCATAGTTCAACAACAGGATAGGACAGTTGATCATACGCCAATTGTTCTTATTTGTGTTCCTTTGCATGGAAAAGGGTTGGAGCACATTCACTTGTTATACCATAATAAAAAATCCATTGGTATGGTCATACTTAACTTGTTGAGCCAAAGTGGCTAACCCTTGTGTGTTATAAAATCAGGATATGAGTTTGCATGTACTTGATATTATGTGTGGTAATGTGTAAGAGATAATTGATTATGATGCCCTCTAGATTCATTTGTTTATTTGCTTATGTAAACCTTAATAAGGTATCAAACATCAAGTGTAACTATATATTGTCAACTAGTAACAAAGGCATAGGTAGTCTCAGACCCCCATTATTACAGAAGATTATAGGAGACTTCTTCTACTCTTGTCCTAATATTTGATTTACTCTGAAAGTTGCTCGTTTCTAATGGTTGGAACACGTGAGAAAAATTCTCATGATTTAAAAGACAACATGGAAAATCAATTGCATATATTTTGAGGTGAGTAAATAAAAACAAGTGAAACTACCCCCATGAATTAGAACTAGTGGCAGTGTCTTTGTACTTAAGATATGATGGTGTTTATATAGGAAGTTTCCTGGTTTCAAAGGCTCTGATTGCCTATATAATTATACATGCTATATATCCCATAGCTCAACTATTTGTACTCATATACCCTTTATGGATCATTTTCACACATGTTACATATGTCATAAAACACTTGCATGTGGGTGTTATCTTCAAAAAAAAAATTCGCTTATTGCGATACGTTTTATAGGAAGTTGCCTTATTTCGCCAATAACTTGCCACAAATCACTTGTCCATATTTTATATTCATTATAGATTAATGGCTCATATGCTATACACATTAAAAATTACTTGCTCATGGGTTATCTGTACGATAAGTCACTTGTCTATATATCATATGCTTCATAGACCATCTACCTATATGTACATGCCTCATAGCCTACTCGTTTAAACATTATAGGCCCCAAAGTTTATCTGTCCATGTGTTGTACTTGCTCATATTTCCTGATGTATATTTATCATGTGATAGTTCACGTGCTTACCTGATTTATAACCGCATATATTGTAGTCCACATGCTTATGTACTAACTTTTTGTAATTCATCTTCCTATGTGCTAAATATCTTATAGTTCATTTTCTCACATGCTATCTAGCTCACTTGCTTATATATTACTGACTTTTACAACATATGTCCCTATAACTCAAATGTCTATGTATCGTATGTCTCTTATGTACACTTGTTAGTATGCTAAAAGCACTTCTTTATGGCTCATTGTTCACACATGCCTACTTGCTTATGTGTCGTAGGCTTCATGTGGCTAATGCATTAATATGTTATACCCCTCTGTTCTTATTGACTTAAATATTAAACACATGGGGATAAAGTTTCCCCATATCAGGATGAAGTAGGGATTTTGCCAGAAAAGGGTGGGAACCTAGAAAATTTTAGTACAGCCCTTATATGTACAAAATGACTAAGGAAAGTTTCCATGTTCCTATATTATGTGTCTTTCCTACACGATTATAACATATGCATCTATTAACTTGTTCATGGGTTTGTTTTGCATTAGTTAACTTGTTCTAATATTTGCAATTCTCGTATTTCAAGTATTTGTTAGGCTGGTTTATAAAAAGGAGAGAACGATAAATTTTGTTGTACAGAATTACTACTTGATTATATGTGGTTAAGAGGAGATTTACTTGTCATTTGATTATTACATGTGCTATATCTGCTGCAACGCCCTATGAGGATTGCCTATACGTGCTTTTGAGCAGCTGACATGTTTTGGGTAGCTCTATTGGCAAAAAAAAAACTTGTGCATTTTTTTGAAAAATACTCACAGTTGACGTTGTTTTGAGAAACACCTCTCATTCGAGGGAGAATGATCCAAAGGGGGGGATAATGTAATACCCCATACCTTCCAACACATATACGACT
The DNA here is from genome assembly GCA_018342035.1 of Solanum appendiculatum. Taxonomy (NCBI): domain Eukaryota; kingdom Viridiplantae; phylum Streptophyta; class Magnoliopsida; order Solanales; family Solanaceae; genus Solanum; species Solanum appendiculatum. The sequence continues at coordinate 1,528,873 of JAGDQO010000730.1, forward strand.
AAGTGAACTCAAAAAAAATTTGAACTCGAGACAGTATGTAACGCCATGTGTTCTCCATATGCTATTTTTATTTATATGGCACTTGACATAGACTTATGGTATAGGTGAGGGACCATGTTTCTCAGATGAGTAGTGTTGGTTTAAAATAGATTGAAAGGGGTTGTATTATGCCTTGCACATTTCAACATGTATACTCCAAGTTAACCTTGACGAAAATATTTAAACTCGAGATAGTAGGGTGGTATTTGAGCTTAAAATTTAAGTGAAGTGTTAAGTTAAAGCACAAGGAATTAAGATTTAGAAAATGGAATAAAAAAAGTGAGCTGCTTGCTTGACATAACTAAGCTAATAGGTGACAAGTAGGTGCATCACCTACTTTGACTTATTGACTAACCTAAAGGACCAAGTAGGTGCATCACCTACTAAGACTCTTTTGACCATATTATTGGGTCAAGTACACTACCACCTACTTGCATTAATCTAGCCCAAATTGATTAGAAGAATAAGGGGAAAATGGACAGCCAAGGCCCAATATTCTTAAGTCCAAAAAGGCCCAACTGAAAAGTGCAAGTAGGTGGATCACCTACTTGATAAATTATGGCCCAAAATGAGTGAGAAGGTCGGCCAAAGCCGGTCCCTTTTAAAGGGATTGATATCAGCTTTTTCCAACAACTTTTTGACAAAAATCTGATTTCTAGAGTTTTCTCTCTTCCCTCTCTCAGCTTCATATAGCAGTCATTAAATACCATTAAGGTTCTTGAATATTAGGGAGTTCAAGCTGTTGGAGGGTATAAATTAAGACAAGTTGAAAAGGACAACCTTTACCTTGAAGAATCCAAGGCTTCGCAAGTGGTAGTTCTGTCCAGCAAGATTAATAATATGAAGAGAAGGAGCTTAAGTCTTACTTAAATTGTATAGAAAGGTATGTAAGGCTATTGGATTCCATATCTTTTCGCATGAAGTCTTATATTCTGTGTACCATTAAATTGAGATCTCTAAGTGATCCTCATGGTAAAATATACAATGTGAGGGTGTCCAATCTCCAAAGTAGCTAATGATCTTCCTTATATTGTCCAAGTTTTCAAAAGTCTGTCAAACTACTTTTATATCTGTTCATTATCTAATACTGGTGTATTTATACTTTCAAAGTACTATTTTGACAAAGGTACTTAAATAAGTAAGTTTCATGAGTTATCTACTAAGTCAAATGAAGTTCTTGAGTCGATAAGATCCTACATTATACAAGTTACCAGTATTTATATGTCAGATACACATTATGTCCGTTATTCATTCTATATGTCCTTTACATGGAATGTGCAACCCTTATTTGGGTTCTGTCATGTGCTTATTAGTTCAGATGTTTATGCAATCTTTCATTTGACATCGTCTACTAAGTGTTTAACTATCGTATCCTCTTATACAGTTCTTGCCTCTCCATTTGAGGAGTTACAGTCTCTATTACAAATGCATGTAATGCCCCCATGTGAAATGTCCAAATGTTAGATGAAGCATCTTCTAAGACTAATCACTTGCTCACTTTTTATACACCTTAATGAATCATGTGCTACATGTACTTACTTTCCACACACCTTCATGGATCATCTGTATATATTATTTGTGCCCGATGAATTTCATGAGTCATATAAGTTCCTAAGTATCACAATAAAGTTACATTTGCTTCCTATATCATTGTTTCTGCCTCAGTTAATTTATTCACATGTCTACATCACTAGTATATAGTCCTAAATCTCAAAAGAGTTATGAACATCAAAAGAACAATCTCAAAGATTAAAGAGACAAGGTAAAGTGAATCTATAATTATGGGTGGCAGCTCAGGGGTTAAAATACCTAGCATGGGCCGATCCTAATTCTTGTATTTAAGGGTGGCAGCTAAGGGGTGGTAATACCTAGCATGGGCCGATCCCAATATATATTATTATGAGTGGCAGCCTAGGGGCTAAAAGCCTAGCATGGGTCGATCCCGATTTGTATATTTATGAGGACCACGTCACAGGGGTTAAAATGCCTAGCATGGGTCATCCTCTTCTACCACTAATCAGCTGGTCATTGTGTCACATGCTACAAAGTCTATTAAGCAAAGATGAGTAAACTAAAGCAAAGAATGTAATGTACATGATTCCACAAGGATAAGCAAAGGTGAACGTAATGTACATGATTCCACAAGTATAAGCAAAGGTGATCTCTTATCCTTATCCATGCAGAATATTTGTACATTTGTACCTAATTTTACTTGAGCTCTTATTTTACATATGGTTACTTTATGCCTTACATATTTAGTACATTCTTTCGTACTGACATCCCTCATGGGGGATGTTGTATTTCATGCCGCAGGTACAGGTACTGGTACTGAAGCTAATAAAATCTCTCAATATAAGCATAGCATACTCACCAACCTTTGGTGAGCTCCAGGTTGCTTCGGGGCTTTGCCGAGTCTCTAGCATATATTTGAAATTATATTATAGTTAAGGGGTATGGCGAGGTCTTGTCCCGTCATAGGCTAAGTGTCTATCTTTTAGGGGCTTTGTAGACTAATGTCAAAGTAGATCACATGTTATGTCCTGTTTTCTAGAAATGAAGGCCTCAACAGCCAAGTCATGTACATTTATTTTGGGCCTATCTATGTGGGTCTTTTTTGAGAGTATCTTGATATACTCATCAAAGATTTATATTATCATAGTTGCATGTACGTTAAGAATAAGTTATAAGTTGGTTCTCTCGGGTCTATAGGGCGTCGGGTGCCTGTCCGTCTCAATGGGACTTGGGGCGTGACACCTCACTACCTCAAGAAGGCTTTGGATATATCCACAATTATAGTTAGCATCATATACCCCAGTAAAGTATAGGATGGCCCTTGCAACGTTCTGAAATGTTGTATCATCGCTAGGCTCATATTGATGGTTGTCATTTAGAGAAACTCCCCACAGAGTAAAGTGTCATATTCTCATATTGTTTTTATTGCATATCTTATTGTAAAGTACAAATGGTTTTCACTACTTGTTCATATATTGTTTTACTTGATTTGTATTTAGTCATCAGTTCAGTTATTGTTTTATTTAGTCATATTACATACTCGTACATTCAATGCACTAATGTCATTAGACCTACATCTTTTTATGATGCAGATACAGGTGTTTAGGATCATCAACAAGCGCTCTATTAAGATCACTTCACACTTCTTGATAGCTTTTGGTGAAACCTCCTTGCTTCCAGAGGACTTCATTTTTATATTCTTTTTAGTAGTATTTGAGGTGTTGTGGATCTTGTCTTGACACTTATCTTGAACAATATAGGCTTCATAGATAGGCGGAGTTAGATGTTTTTCATGTTTTTCTCTTGATGATTTTATTGGAACTTATTCCTGCTAATTCTATTGAGATAGTGTTTCAAAACTTATATTTAAATGATTTAAATGCTCATCTATTTAAGTCTTCCACGTATCATATTCAGTCTCATGTATATAGTTAGCCAGGCTAAGGGTTCACTTGCGGACCAATAATTGTTCTTAATTTCGGATCGTCACAGCATGACGTTGGATCTTCCTTGGCTGTCACAGATTCTGATCATGGTGAACTCCTAGCGTTCAGAGACTTGTAGTTTTCCCTCTTTTGTACTAACTTGTATTTTGTATTTTGATTAGTCAGTTCCCTTGTATATATAGTCTTTTTGTATTTAGTAGCTCCTGTACAGGTGACATCAGGTCCGGGGATATGTCTTATGTTAGTTTGTCATCTTGGTCACTTTCAGACCTTGTATATTTTGTACTGTACTACAAATATATGATATGACCCGTTGTCTATATTTTATTTCTGCTTCTACTTATTCTTAGTTATTATTATTTAAATATTATCTTCCACAGCTTTTGTCTTTTTGGTTATGGCTTGCCTCGGGGGTTATAGTAGGCGTCATCATGGTCCAATTTCGGGTCATGATTATCAAAAAGTCCAAATTAATTTTATTATTAGATTTATCTGGAAATATTGACCCACCACATAACCATAATAGATATAATCTAAATCTCTGTTGAACCTCATGCTCAGTTGAATCATCAGTAATATAATTTAAACCATCAATATGCTCGACTAATTTGGATATGGATAGTCTACTAACACTAGAAAAATAATTGTTATCAGGCAATCATCCTTTTAATTCAAACATCATTTGTTGTCTACACAAAACTCCTAAATTATTAGCATCATTTAAAATTATATGACTACCATCTATAACCATTCTGAATAAAATTTCTACATCCTGCAAAGTAATGGTAGCCGCGTCAGTTCACATGTGAAAGGTATGCGTTTGTGGATGCTACCTTTCAATTAAAGAAGAAATTAGTCCGAAGTTATACGGTACAAATCCTACATCAATTATTTCTTTAAATCCACAATTTTCAAAATATTGACGAATGCGAGGATCTAATGGACGATGTTTTATTTGTTGTCAAAATTCAATATCACTGCAACGTGCATATAAATAATTTTTCTCTCCTCTTAAGCTACCATTCCAAATTCCTTCAGAGCGATGTTTAGCTTGAATTTTTAATACATCATATTCTGCTGGACCAGGATGTACGTACATATTTGAAGGATACATATTTATATTTTAAAAATATCAAAAAAATGTTAATATTAATACAATTATTAAAAAAATTATTTTTACAATGCAATAATAATTAATAACTAATCTTACGCTTTAAAATAAAATAAATCAAAATTTACCTCAAATTGAAGACTTCACTAAAAAAATTAAAATTTGATAGATAGAGAAAGTTGGTATTGAAAAAGTTTGAAGTAACTTGAACAAACAAATGTTGGATATAAATAAGAAAATTGTGGAGGGGACAACGATTGAAAAATCACGCGACTAAAACCGATTTAGACTGTCATAAAAAATTTAAGTATGTGAATTATTTGTATAAATGTCACAACCTAAAGTACACCCTAGACATAACATCACGTATAGGACCCCGAGAGGCCCCACACAAGACACTTGGCATACATCATATAAGATAATAGAAACAAGGAGTTTAAAAAGTAGCATTTCATATAAAAGAGTTTGACAAAAGCAGAAGTCTAAACATAGGTCTCAATAAGCCATCTACTACACCAATAGAATGAATCTAGGACGTAACCCATACAAAATCTGAAAACTGAAATGACATAAAGCTATAAATGTGACATCATCCTCGAAGTATGAGGACTCACAAAGCCTTCAATTCTCTAATACAATCACTAGCCACGAGCGCAGGGAGAAGCGTCAGATCCTACATTAGTGAAACAATGTAGGCAAAAGTATGTGTTAGTACATGGAATGTACCAAGTATGATAGCAATGCATAAGAGCTATGAAATCATGCTAGAAAACATAAGTCACAACCCTGGTCAATGCAAGCTAAACATCTTTAAAACACCTTTGAGATACTTTTAGAAAGTAACCTTAGTTCATTATTGTGGAAAGTTAGCCTTAACCCGACATAGACCATGTGAGCTATAACATGGAATCCGGTGTCTATCCCACACCGAAAAGAGATTTTCCTACTTGCCAAGGTAAGGACCATGAGTTTTAAGCTAAAGTGGATCCACTAGCTAATGTCTATCTAAAACAATCATCCTATGGTGGCACATAGTTTATGGGACATGGGTAATCGCTGCTTGTCCACTTGGTGCTCAGCATAAATCCCACGGAATAGTCATTAATCATAATCATCTTATTATCCATGGAAAGGCACAATTTAGTAGTCAATCCAAGCTAGAATTCATTAGAATAGCACCTTAGTCTTGATTCAACTTAGGTGAGAAAACCTTTCAACCTTGTGAATCCTTTATGTGAGAAACTCTTTCACAAATCAACAACATCGATGCTTCACTCTCAAAGCAAGCTTAAACCAATTATATCAATTTCATGAGGAACCATGCATATTTTCATAAATTCATCTTTCATAGTTCAAAAGCCTCATCATATGTTCATAGTCTTAGAAATCTTGGATCATGCATGGGTTCATGTGAATTCAACTTTAAAATGTGTAGTTACTTCAATTCATGCATAAAAATATAGAAAACAATCAATCGAATCATAATTGGAAGGAACCCATGAGATTGAATAAAACCCTAATTTCAATTTGGAGATACTAACTTGTAAAAATTGGAGAATTTAGGAACCCTGTGGAGTAAAGGACTCCATAGGTGAATATTGTCATACCTTGATGTCATAAGCCCACGATCAATGGTGAATTTGAAGACTTGATCTTGAAACCCTAGTCTCCCTCTTCTTCCTTGGGCTTGAGAGGTTTTGGGATGATGAACTTGGTCAATCTTTGGGGATTTAGGAGAATAAGTTGAAGTGGGTAAATTAGGGGTCTAAAACATTTATTTAGGGCTTAGGATAGAAGACAAAACGACATAGTATTAGGTTAAAACAACTAGGAGAAGATCCAAAAGCCCCTTTAAAATAATTGACGGACTCGACCTACGGTTTGGACCTACGATATGTAGGTCCTTCTACGGACCGTCCTGATCAACCGTAGAAAGATTCAGAAACTATTATTTGGACCAACTTTTGACGGAACCCATGTACGGCTCTCGTAAGTCTTCCTACGGTCCGTACATGCTAACCGTAGAAGCCAACTTTAGGCCTTAAAATTTAACTAAGTCTGGGAGTGACCTACGAGACCTACCTACGACTCGTACAATGGTTAACAGACCGTCCTAGCGAATCGCAAAAAGGGTACTGTGACTTGATTTTTAGAAAATTATCTTCCCACTTACTACGGTTGCCATCTACGGTCCATAGGTGGGAACCGTAGACACAGCCTGCAGCCCAGAAATTTGCATTTTCTATCTTTTCCAAATCCAATCTTTTATATGTGAATTTTTTCTCCACTTTTTAAAATTATTAGATTCTTTCAATAGTAAATAAAATAATAACTCACATAATTTATTTTTTTTATTTATTACCATAAGCAACTTCATGTTAATAATTTCATAAAATAAAATTTGCTAAAGAATTATGTGACTGTGAATTTTCTTATCCACTTTTTATGATTATTACATTATTTTAAACAATAAAAAAAATTCCAATTTTTTTCTTGTGAACTTAAGTTTTCCAACTTGTGAACTATTTTTTTTTTAACCAATGCATGTGAATTTCAACTTTTGTTTTTATCATTGCATGTGAACTTCACTTTATTTTTGATCAATTATAAGTTTGCTTCATGACGTGAATACTGTCTGTGCAGTGAATTAAAATAAAAAAATAAAAAAATTTATAAAATCGCTAACACAGCAACGATTTTAAGAAGAAAAAAAATAACAAATTTAACAAACTCGTTGCACAAGCAGCAATTTTTTAAAAAAAAATTAATTAAACATTTCTCGATGGCTAGGCAGCGAGAAAGAAAGAAAAATAGAATATATATATATATATATATATATATCTCGCTAATTGTGCAACGAGATAGTCTTATATTTTACCCCATTAACGGATGTTAAAATTACAACAGCGAGAAAGAAAGAAAAATGGAATACATATCTCGCTAATTGTGCAACGAGATTGTCTTACATTTTACACCATTAACGGATGTTAAAATCACGACATATCTTGCTCCCTCACCGGCGAATTGTCCCTTTTGATTAAAAAAATTGAGTGGCCCTTTGTGTATTTTGAAGGAAAAAAGTGGATGTTTTGACTCCAGACTCATCTAAGTACAGTGGTGTGGCTAGATACTTGCTGAGCTAAAAATCAAATTTAATTCTTCAAGTATAAGATTTCAATATTCCTTTAATTTTTTTAAAAAATAATAAGATTTCAATATTCAATTTTTTATTTTCTTTAATATTATTTTCATTTGGCAGTGACACCATCAATTTTTGTTTCCATTTTGGTAGGACTTACTGTAAGTTTATTTACCAAGTATTAGGCTATCAGCTGCAATACTCAAATAGATCCTTGCTCATCAAGACGGTTAATTTGACGTGCCTAGTATTTGACTAAAACACAGTAAAATTAATTTCTACATTTAATACATATACAAACAATTACATTATCATTGTGTTTGGTTGTGAGCAAAACATATTTTCCAAAACATGTTTTTAAAAGTTTGATCAAACTTTTTGGTAAATATTTTCTTTAGAAAAATAAGTTTTTTTAAATTGTAGAAAATAACTTACTTGATAAATATAGGAAAACAAATTTTATAAGTGACATTTGAAAGTTACAAATGGACAAGTTAGACCGAATTTGGATTGATCAAAACGGGTTACAGCACTAATTAAACTGCTTGTAACAAATTACTTACTTGCCTCTTTTCTTTTCTGGGTTTATCTTACATGCACTGATACTTTATGATTTTCCCCATAAACATAACTCTAGGTAATTATTTTTTTTGATAATAAGTGAGAATAGTAATCTGAAAAAAAAAATACAGATTTTACTACATGTAGAATATGCTAAAACTGAAAGGAGGAAAAAAACTATATATAAAATGAATGTGTGATAAAAGCCTTGTCAATCAGATTATCACTGATGCGGCTTACTATGTATTGTTTACCTGTAATTGACTTGTACGTTATTTGATAGGGAAAAGGCATAAATTTCCTCTTAAATTTGTACCGAAAAGTCAGTTACACACCTCAACTATTATGACGACTTATTACACACCCTTACTATTTAAAAGTGAATTTAGTACCACCCTGAGAAGCGTAACACCACTCTCACAGTATGTGGTGTATTACACTCGCTGCCACATCAGCATCATGTTAGAAATTATAATATTTTATATTGTTTTAATTTTCTTTCCTTTATTAATTAACTTTTCTTTTATTAACTCTATTTTACACTAATTAATTCCTAACTAATTATTAAAATTCTCTAATAATCATATCTTCTTCCAATCGAAATCCTACCTACTTCATCTCTAATCTGACTGGAAAAATTATTCATTAGAATTTATATCACAATTCTCCTCATCTTCTACGAGGAAGAGCAGTTAAACCCATCACCACCACAAACATACCTCCACAACGTCATCCCCTCCTCTTTTCCGGACAACTAACCCATCTCCGACAAAGAACAACCACCAAACAACTACCTAAGCCACCACAAACAGCCACCCAAAATCAGTCATTGACAAACACTGAATCAAACCCCTTTCCCTTACCCCTTCTCAATTTTTTCTTTTAGTTTTTGTTGTAGGTGTTCTGGCGAACTCAAAGCTTCAACCATGACTTCAATGACGTTTCAATGAGCTTCGTTGTTCAGATCCATGACGTTTCAGTGAGCTTCGTACTTCCAAATTTGAACAACTAACAATAAGGCAAGTGGGTTTATATGCATGTATATGAATACCTAGATGAAAAAAAATCAATTTTAACCAAATAAGGCAAGTGGGTGTATGTATATGCATGCCAACAGGTTACAAGTATATTTGAGGGTTTTAGGGTTGGGATGTTTACTTTTACTTTGCTGAAAATTTGAAGGTGAAAGTGAAAAGATGAGAACAAAGTCTTGAATTTCTAGAATCGTTGTGAAATTTGATATAAAAAATTACTTTTTCTAGGTATAATGATGAAATTGAGTGACAAATTGTAGAAATGTGATAAGAAAAAAAATGAAATTGAGTGACAAATTGTAAAATTATGATAAGAAAAAAATGTAGAAGAAAAATTCTGAAGGAAAATAAGAGAAGAGGGACTTGGAGAAGGAGAATAAAGGGGGTGGGGGTTAAAAAAAATTACTTTTTTGACTTTATTTTCAACTCAAACACGATTATTTTATTTTTATATTTTATTTTATTTTCACGTCAATTTTGAGGTGGTATTAATTACACTTTGAACAAGAATATTTGTATAAATTGGTAGTCATAATAGTTGAAGTGTGTAATTGACTTTTCGGTACAAGTTTGAGGAGAGATTTATGCCTTTTCCCTATTTGAGAATATAAAATTCAAGATAATAAAATGCTGAAAAAGAAGTTGGATTAGCTTGAACAGGCACCGTCAGCAATTGGCAGAGCTAGTATACGACTTATGGGTTAGGCCGAACCTAATAAGGTCAAAATTCTATTTGTCTCGAGAAATCTATTGAATATATATAAATTATTGATTTAGAACCAGTAATTTAAATAGACTATAATTTTGAACCCATAAACTTCAAATCGTCTCTTGCATGTGCATATGACACTGCAGCAATAAAATATAGAGAGACGGAATGAGGAATCAACACCGTTACCAATTTCAACCAAAGTTGTTACATCAAATGGTCGAAACCTGGGATGACAAACAACGTTAACAATCAAGTTTTCTGTAATCAAGTTCCAAATTCAATCAACTACATTATTAGAGACTCAATTTATGCCACTCTCTGACGAGTGCACGAAACGAATAATCTAAGGAAATGTCATGTCCCTATCAATTCTAGCAAGAAAATTGTCTACCACGGCACTTGCTATACTTCTGAATTCAACTATTAAAGTATGCAGCTGAGATCGATGTTCTACGATGGACCAATAGAGACCTGATTCGATCTTTCTTCCAACAATAATGTTCATCAAAAAAAGGCTATTCAATGGCCTAAAATATCCCATCTCCAACACATGAAAAAGGGGGTCAACTTTGTCCACAACAAAACATTTATACGTCTCCAGGGATAAAATGAGAATAAAATTGGGGTTTTATAGTCATACCCATTGAACTTAATCTTCATCCACTCGTCTAACAAAGGTAGCTTGTGCAATGGAACTTAGTGATTGTACAACGTCTGCTGTGTGGGTATCCATCATCTTATATGACGACATCTTACTCTGAAAAAATAGTTATGTTAACCGAGCTAACATGGTACTGAGTAACACTTATTACTACTCCTAACTAATTTTTCATTAGACGAGGAGTTTAAATCCAGTGATACAATTTTCTCGTCAATCTAGTGTTCCCATTTTCTGCTCATCAGCGTCTCGCCTGTCTGCTAAGACCTCTATCAATATTCAATTATCAAGAACCTGCCCCTAAAAGGGACAAAACAAATACACTTACTAACTGGGAAGAAATAGAGGAATTCCTTCATTTACCTTTTGTACCTAGAAACTTGAAGGCATTTAAGATAGTCTTCATGAGACCTTGAGTAATTCGTGGAATGCCTCTTGGGGTATATCGACAGATCCCACTCGCTTCATTCGCTTCTTCCCTTCTTTCTGTTTCTCCAACAACTTCCTCTTTCTTGTAACATCACCACCATAACACTTTGCCAGAACATTTTTTCTCATAGCAGAAAGCCTGAAACAAGATTATATAAATCAAACAGCACTACAACAGTTTATCTATGAAACTTTAAGCTCGAAAAGTTTTAAAACTCTAAAAAAGCATATAGAAGAAACAACATTGGGTGAACCACCCCATTTCTCCTCCTGCAAAATACAAAACCGTACAAGGGAAGGGAGAAAAAGCATAAACATGTATTCCAAAATTTCCCTGTTCCTACAAACTTTTTTTTTTCCTACTATACTTAAAATCTAAAGATTTAAAATGGTTGTTGTCGACTACCAAAAAAGTGTTGCTTGCAGACCCTGAAAGAGAAGAAAAGCTGAGACTGGGAACAAGGTGGAATAAGATTCCCAGTTAAATCCCTAATCTAGTAAGCAATCAGACAAAAACAGCTGTTCAACAGCATGTTTTTACATCAATGGTGGCCACTCATTATGGGGAGGAAACCATAAATAATCACCACTGATTTGTATAATAACAGAAGTGTTATAGAAAAAAGCTGAAACAGTGATAATTATATTTCACAGGATAATGTAATAGTCTGCCAGATGTATGATATCGATGGAGAAATTAAACTTACGTCTCCCTGGCGATGACCTTAGATCCAATAGCAGCTTGTATGATAATTTCGAACATCTGCCTGCTCAACTATGTGTATTAGGAACTGGAAGTAGCGATAAAACAAAATGAAACAGATAACAGGGTGAATAAGTAAACCTGTCTATAAACTTTTTAAGCTTCTCCACAAGTTCGCGGCCAACGCGTGGAGCTTTTGATTTGTGGACAATGGTTGCCATGGCATCAACTGGTTGGCCATTAAGGAGAATATCCAGCTTCACCAAATCTGACGCCTGATATCTATCCAAAAACAAAAGAAAGAGGATGAAAGGAAAAGAGGAAGAAGCAAAATTGGATCAGAAGCACTTGAAACTAGAAAAATTTGTTGTGGAAAACTTTTATGCAGAATGAATTAAAATTTTACGTGCGGATAGATGCTCAGGTGAGTCCTTCATATTTATATATTTGATGGATAAATTTCTGATTTGTGTTTGTATGTTCCTGAGAGAAACAGAGCAAGAAGAGGAGAGGAGCGAACTTACTCTGAATCCTCATAATCAAACGAAGCATATCCTGATGTTATACTTTTCAATTCATTGTAAAAGTCCACAACAATTTCCCTCAGAGGCATGCGATACTTCATGAAAGCCCGCTGGCTGCACAAGATGGAAAAAACTTGTATACCATCAATCTTGAAGTTAATAAGAACTTGAGAATAGATGAAAAGAAATTCCTCATGAAAGTTATAAAAAAAAAAAATCAGTTTCGAATCAAGCATGCTTTGCTATATAAAGTGCCTTTCCAGAAGATATTTGGCAAGATATTAAAAGGCTATAATCACCCACTAGTTTCACTTAAAAATAAATGATTGAAAAGAAAATAATAAAGTTAAAAACAAAAAAAAAATGAAATAGCTTTCATGTCACTGTGTGTGCCACATACTTGGCACATCTTTCATGAGCAGACATCAAATCAGCATAAGAAGAAACAGTTACCTATCAATGAATGAGTACTCCAATTGCTCCCCGCGACGCTCAGCGCATAAAGTGATAACAGACCCCACATACCTTTAAGCAGAAGTATGATGTCAGTAAAAATATACATCCTTAACACCAAACAACCCCAAGCAGAGAGATCGAGAAACTGCCACAGATTGCTGAGGAAAATAACAAAAAATGTTAAGTTCATGGGAGCTTACTCACTAGGGATTATAATAGTAGCTATCACAGAAGGTTCCCAGCAGGCAATAAGACGATTTTTGGGGTTTGAAGGCAAAGCAGCAGGATTCTGAACCTGTAATTTGCTACAAGGATAGAACCGAGAAAAGGAGGAAACAGAAGAAGATCGGTAAGGTTGGTAGAGAGCGTTTAAAAAGGTAAAAGCATGAAGGTAACCAACCATACCTTCCATCTGAGTACTCAAAAATATATGGCACTGTAGGAACAGTGGAAATGACATGTGCTCCATGTTCCTGTCAGCAATTACACTAAATAATCAATTCCTGAAGTAAAATACAGTTCTATCTTTCAATTGTTCCAAACAGAAAAAGAAACCATAAGAGGGAGGAATCAAGACTTCTTCCTTTTTTTTCTTTTTGTACAAGTGTGTGCACATGCACGAGAGAGAGAGAGAGAGGTTCAAACAAGAGAGACCAGCATCTGGAGAAGTAATTGCTTATACAAGAGATAGGTTATCTTCCTTGTCTGATATTCATCAATCCAGGTTTTAAGTGAGGCAAATACATTTAAAATGACTTTATGAACATGCCTGCTCAAGTCGCTGATGAAAAACATCCATGTGAAGTAAGCCCAAGAAACCACATCTGTTAGAAGGGGTTAAGAGACTAAATTAGGAACAATAAATGAAGTTAAAATATGTCTTAAGAATTACGATTTATCCATACCTGAAACCCAGACCTAGAGCTGTGCTGCTTTCTTTAGTTACAGACACACTGGCATCATTACAAGTCAGTCTCTCTATGGCATGGTTAAGTGCCTCAAAATCAGATCCATCAGCTGGATATAGGCCAGAAAAGACCATATGTTTTGCTGGCTTGAAACCTTCATGTATCACCAAGGAAAATATTGTGATGAGACAAGCTCTGCTAACAAGAATAGAAAAACACATAAACGATTTCATAATGAAATTTTTTAGAGGCCATGATGACATTGTGCATAGCTAAACCTTTCAGGGTATGAAGCTAAAACTGTTGATAGGATGTATTGTCCAATCATAAGCTTTAACATAAGGCATCTTTTGCTTTTGTTTATGGAACATATCTCTTGCGAGGCATTTACTCTTAGCCCATTTGGAAGATCCAACATAAACTTCTTTCTCTCAATTTTTTTTGGGCATGCAGGGTGGAGGTCGGTAGGGGAAAGGAACTCCGAGACATCATAAATAACATGGACATCTCGACTATGAAAGACATGTTCTCTACAGCCCACAAATATGCAAGTTGCTGAGCTTTTCTAAATATTCGAATTTTCCTCTAAAATCTATGGCATAGACACAGCAAAGTTACCTGGAAGGGGCAGTATAACTGTTCGTGTATGATGTAGAGTATCTCCAACACGGGCCTCTTTTGTTGAACGCATTCCGCTGACTATGTATCCAACTTGACCTGTTAAAAGGATTCCTGTCGCCACAAGTTCTGGGTGCATGATACCAACATCGGAAACTTCATAACTTTGGCCAGTCGCAACAGAGCAAATCTTGTCACCCTTGTGCAGAGCACCATCAACAATAGCCACATGGCAGATAACTCCTTTGTACTCATCATAATATGAATCCAGCAAAAGCATTCGCAAAGGTGAAGTGTTTTTACCAGGGGGTGGAGGAATTCTCTCTATCGCAGCAGGAAGAACCTGCTCTAGACCTAAACCAGTTTTTGCTGATGTCAATAGTACATCGCTAGGATTAAGGTCAAACATGGATTTGAGCTGTGCTTTTACCCGATCTGGATCAGCAGTGGGCTGATCAATTTTGTTTATGACAGGAATTATGGCCAGGTTTGATTCAAACGCGAGGTAAAAATTAGCAACAGTCTGTGCCTGCACACCTTGGGCTGCATCTACAACCAAAAGGGCACCTTGACAAGCTGCCAAAGATCTGGATACTTCATAGCTGAAATCCACATGCCCAGGTGTGTCAATAAGGTTTAATAAAAAATTTGTTTCACTGCCAAGGAACTTGTGACGATGGAACATAGTTGCTGTTTGGGCTTTAACGGTTATTCCCCGTTCCCTCTCTACCTAAGACAAATTACAGATTTTTCACATAAATATACCAAATAGTATCGGGAGTTAATTGCATATATATGAACAAAGAGCACAAGTAATTAGTTCTCTAATAATGACAAATGACAAACAGTACAGATTTTGCTAGCTGCTCAGTTCAAGTGGGGTTTTGAAGGTGTGTATAGTCCTGCCAGGGAGAGGCCTAAAGCGATTTTTTGCGATTAGATGGCGGTGGCTTTGGGGAATTGGAATATTCTGTGGGTGTTAGGTGGAGACTATAATACTATTAGATTCCTGGAAGAGTGGGTTGTCAGGTGGTGTTCAGGGCAATGGAGGAGTCCTCAAAGTATATTGATAATCATTTTCTTATTGATCTTCCTTTGATAGGTGCTCGTTTCACGTGGGCCAGGTCAGAAGGTTCTACATTTTAGATCAAGAGTTGACAGGTTCTTGGTGTCTACCACTAGGGAGGAGTTGACTCCTAATGTGATGCAGACACCCTCCCAAATTGACATCGCATCACTTACCTATCATGTTGGAGGGTGGAAGAGGCACAAGCATAAGAGCATCTTTCAGATTCGAGAACATGAGGTTGCGTGCGGCAGGGTGTGGAATAAGTGTTTGGAAGGGTAAAGGTGAAAATTAAGGAAATTGTAAATGAGGTTTGGGAGTTAGAGAGGGTGGGTGAAGGGGTGAAGTTGGCGGTGAGGCGGAGGTTAGAGGTTTTTGAAGAGGGAGTTAACTTCTTTAGCAATAGCCCAAGAAACTAGTTTGAGACACATATCGAAGCATTGTGGTAAGAAGAAGGGAATTCAGATATAAAGTTCTTTCTCAGGATAGCAGGAGGAATTTCGGTAGAGATTGATGGGAGAGTGCATATGAGAGAGGTGGGAGTAGAGGCGCAACTGTTAGGTTCTATGAGTGTTTATTCATTGAGGAGGTAATTTGTGGGTCAACACTGGAGGGGCCAGGGGGAAGGGTTTAGTCAAATAGGTGAGGAAAAGCAACAGTGGTTTGAAAGGCTAATTGGGGAAGAGGAGGTGAGGGAAGCGGTGGAGAGTTGTAAAGGAAATAAGGCTCCGGTGCCGAACAGTTCGACTTTGGCTTTCTCCCAATAGTGTTAGAATACAGTAAACGTGAGGTAATGGAGACTATTAAGGAGTTCTACCAAAGGGGAGACTTCAGAGAAAAGTCTTAATACATCTTTCCGCCATTATTCCAAAAAGGGAGGCCACAACGAGCATCAAGGATTATAGACCTATTAGCTTGGTGGGGAAGCATCTATAGACTATAAGATAATCCCTAAGGTGCTTTCCAATAGACTTAAGAAGGTCTAAGAGAAGAATGTATCTACTTTGCAAAATGTTTTTACTGCACAACTTTTGGATCTTTTCCTCAACATAACTAACACCAGATGGATCATGCCAGAGCAAACATCTGATCTCCTAAGTTGTTGGATTAGGAGGAGAGAAGAAAAAGACAAATGAGGTGAACATCTGATCTCCTAAGTTGTTGGATTAGGAGGAGAGAAGAAAAAGACAAATGAGGTGGTAGAGGTTAATACCATCATGCATATGGTGGACAATGTGGAGAGAAAGAAATAGAATATGTTTTGAAGATAGGTCCAATTTTATTCACAAAGTAAAATAGAATTGTATTGTATCTTTACTTTGGTGTAAACAACTTCGTATAGAGGATATAGATCAAATTGTAGATTTAATAGGTTGTTAGTCTTGTTTCTCTCTTGGTTCTCTTTTTGGAGGTGGCTCATGTATAAAAATGATGGAGCAGTTTTTTGGGACTTGAGGTTTAGAATGAATTTCCAAGATTGGGAGATGACTGAGTTCTAAAGCCTGATCGACTTGTGGGAAAGAAGGAATATTTCTTTGTCAAGCCTTATTATGAAAGCTTAATAGGTTGTTTCCAAGATCCTTTTTTGTATAGATCTCTAAGGTGTCAAGAAATGTGTGTTTTTTCACCTGGCTAGCAGCAAGAGGAGTGACTTTGATGGCACAAGTACTTGGGAAAGAGGAAGGCTACTTATGTTAGTTGGTGCTTTATGCGTAAGGAAACAGGTGAAGATGTAGATCATCTCCTTTTTGATTGCTGAGTTGCTTCGAGATTATAATGAGAAATTTTGAGTTGATTTTGAATCTCTTGTGTGATGCAAGGCAGTATGAAAGGGTTGATGTCCAGTTGGTGTTACAGGAGGAGAAGAAGGCGGATTGCTTGAATTGTTGCCCTACTTGCACTTTTATAGTTGTTTGGAGAGAGAAAAAGAACTTTTGAAGGTGTAGTGAGAAATTTGATACATTTACGGAGTAGCGTCTCTCTTATTCTTTTTGGTGCACTCATGAGGTTCCTTGTTGTATAGAAGTAGGGTGTCATTTATAGAAAACCAACTCTTTTGTAGGGTTTTTTACTTTTTGGTTGTATACAGGCTTTGGCCATATTTTAGTGATATTTATTTACCTTACAAAAAAAAAGAACCTTGGAAGGAGAAGTTGACCTCTGCACTTCCACATCTAAGCTGCTAGTAAAACATTTGCAAGTGCAGAAAGCAAAAGAAGATCAGATCATGAATACAAGGATGGTGAAGTTTAGACTGGTAAATCTTCTCAACAATTCATGAACCATTACAACAACTACGCCTCAGTCCCAAACAAGTTGGGATAAGCTCATATTATATCATCATCATAATAAATAAAATATAACTGAAAATACGTTAATATATGTGTATATTTATAATAAAAACAATAATAAAAGTTCCATAAGAGTCTAAAACCTATCCTCAACTAGCAACTACCTCCTATATGAATCTTTTTCTGCCATTGTGCCATATCTATTGATACCAAGCATTTAGAGGTCCTTTGAGACACTTGCTTCCATGTGATTTTAGGTCTACCATGTCCCCTTTTAACACCTTCACCTACCACTCAAAATAAAAAGGTTCACTACAAACCAACAAAAGCAAGGCTTTCCCACCTTTTAGCTTTTAAAAAGATACTGATTTTTTTTCACTAACATTCATTTAAAACCTCCTGCAAATAGATCTGTCATAGTCCACCTCATACCAAAAACAATTTCTCTTCTAGTTCCATCCTCGAATAATTGAACAGACAATTAGATTCTTGTTCATAACCACCAATTCGAACAACAGAAGGATAGTTATCACTTCAGATCAGCATCACTTTCCTAGGGTGTGAACATCTATCTCAACTATATTCATTATTTAGAAGGGGAAAAAAACAAGATGATTAGCACTACTGTGTCACACTTCACCTCTAGTTCTCTCTCATAAAGATGTGATCTGAAATTCAAATTAGATAACCTCAGAGTAGAAAAAATATGCATAAATCCATGTTGTACATAGCCTCTAAACCAAACTTATCTCCTTCCTTATAGGCTTCTACATACACAACACCCCCGACCTCTCTCACAGACAAAGGATGAAAGACAAATGCGCCACAATTGTCCACTGCTAAAGAATACGACAACGAACTCCTATGAGTGTAAAAAAAATTAATTCTTTTGTTTGTTTTTTTATAAGAGTGAAATTGTCATAAGCCTCATACCAAAATAGGACTACCTTCATTCCAAGCCAAATATGTATTGTAAAGTTTCACTTTCACCTAAAGCAAATAAGCAAATGCAAATGCATTACAACAGCTAATTCACAATTTCCCATATTTCAAGCCCGGAAATAATCAGATTAGCATAAACGTTACAGAATAAAGGCTTCTGGACCCAGAAAAATGATCAAAGATTACCTCAAAATAGTTTACATGCTCGTCGCTAAACGCCGTCTGATTATGAGATGCATTTTTATCGGGCAAATGGAAAATTTATAAAAATACACTAAAAATAACAAAGCCAACCAAAAGTTCAAGAAAATTTTTGATAAAAGTTTCTTTTTTTCTCACAATTAAAAAAATAATGTCAAAGACATAATTATGTAATAAAAGTGTACTCTTTCTAATAGCTTAACCTTTTATATGAGATGGTCACACATTTCTACACATGAAAAATGAATTTTCATGTGTTTGACCCATAAGAAAGTATTACGCTCGCCCATGCAAGGGTGTGTTGAAGACATAATTAAGTTAACTTCGATAAGTAACCCCTGAATGCCTCGACTTCCAGCTAGAAATATAAAAAATTTCACAAGTAAGAGTATTCCGGTATATGTGGCAATATTTCCTTTTTAGTCCCGTTCCAAAAAGAAAAAGACTTTTTTTCTAAATTTAGTTACAATTTTAACTTAAACTTCTCTTTTTACCTTTTATAACCACACAAATGTTATGAAAATATTTCAGACAGCACGTTACAAAAATCTTATATTATAGTTATACAAATGTTATGGCATATATGTCATGTCTTCATTACTTTCTTAACCTCAGCGTAGCCACATATAGCTCAGGGTGGCCAATCGGACGCCCTTAGTCAAAAAATTATATTAGGTATATAGAAAACTATACAAAATATATCGGTCTAAATTAATATTTCATACATATATATTAAATTTTGGACACCCTTAACAAAATTTCTAACTTTGCCATTGCCTCCATGTCTATTCAAACTTAACATATACAACATTGCCGGTGTAATTAATGAGAAAGGAGCTGTGACTTAATTGTTTTAAGTTAGTTATATATAACTAACTTATTAGGCAAACTGTTAGATTAGTTAGTTAGCACTTTAACTAATTTCCAGCTGTAAATATAATCAAGTTAGAATGTGTATATAAGGTAGAAAGTTAGCTAATTCTAGTAGTAGTTTTCATTTTGTCTCTCAAGTCACTGTATTGAATCTCAGTTGAGTAATCAGAAAACTGTTCTCTTCTGGAACTTTCCATATTTTCGTTTTGTGTTAGTTCAATTTCACATGGTATCAGAGCCAATGGCCATAGATATGGTCTAAATCGAGCATAGTGAGATGCAATTGAAGCCTTTGAGTTCAACAATGGCTGCTGCAGTTGACAATGAATTACCGGAAAAATTAGGTCACAATCATCCACTTTTTCTGAATGCTTCAGACACATCTGGAGTTGTGTTAATTTCTATTCAGCTTACAGGATCCGAAAACTACTCTGTATGGAGCAGATCGATGAGAATAGCCATACTTGGGAAAAACAAGTTGGGGCTAATCGATGGCAAATGCAGGAAGGATGGATTTGGTCCGAATTTGGCTGATTTGTTGGAACGATGCAATGCAATCGTCCTTTCATGGATTATGAATTGCGTCTCTAAGGAGCTATTGCGTGGGATAGTTTACTCTTCTGATGCTTGCGCAGTTTTGGCGAGATCTGAAAGAGCGATTTGATAAGGCAGATGGTTCACGTATCTTTCAACTACATAGGGAAATTGTTACTCTGGTACAGGGTACAAGTAGCATAGCAGAGTATTTTACGAAGCTGCGTTTGCTTTGGGCAGAATTCGATTGCATCGCCTTTTTCCTGGTTGTAATTGTGCACAATCAAGAGATTTTGTTGAATTTATAACGAGACAGAAGTTATTACAATTTCTTCTGGGTCTTAATGAGTCCTATGAACATGCTCGAAGCCAGATCTTGATGCTGATTCCGCTTCCTTCAGTCAATCAGGCGTACTCCATGATGATTGAAAGGGAGAGTCAACGAATCCTTGTTAATTCTGCTCGGACAGCTGCGAATCTGGAAATTGCAGCTCTTATGACTTCTCGCAATGTTCCAAATAAGTTCAAAAGGGATTGGAATGCTCAATGTGATCACTGTAAATTGATGGGACACACTACAGCTGATTGTTATCGACTGATTGGGTACCCTCCTAACTTCAAGTTTAAGAAGTAGTTTGGGCAAACCACTGGTCCTTATGAGAAAGGAGGTGAGCTTCGAGGTCATGCTCACAATGTGAGGAATGAGGACAGTCGATCACACAATAATGGACCACATCCTCGAGCTGCTTATGTTGATGTTGATCCAGGTCCTTCTAATTTCACTAGAAGTGATGGTTTTCCTAATGATTGGCCTAGGTCTTCAGGATCTTCTCACCAGTACCCACAGATGATGCAGCATGCTGATAATTCCCTACACTACAACCAGCTCAGGATGGGAATGCACAAGGCAGATGTACCAGAATCCTCCTCCAACAAGTGCAGACTATCTGATTCAGCTACCATGGGAGGTAATATCTCTGACTCACCTGTGTTTGAGGATATCCTTACAGGTAATGTGTTTACTTCTTGTGTACATGATAGTAACAAGACATGGATAATAGACAGTGGTGCATCTAACCACATGATTTCCCACAAAGAGATGCTGTATTCTAAAAGGCCTATTACTGCTTATAATAAACAGGTTTATTTACCAAATGGAGGGTCTGTAAATGTATCACATGTTGGTAGTTGTGATTTGATGGCTGGCCAATCTGTGAAAAATGTGCTTCAATGCTCAGTCCAATTCTTTCCTGATTACTGTGTGTTCCAGGACCTCTCAAGTGGGAAGGTACTGGAGATTGGTGTAGAAAGGGATGGACTCTACTTGCTGAACCATAAAGGCCATGACACTAATCACTCACTTAAAGGGATGATTGCTACAAAGAATAAGCTGGACATTCTTCTTTGGCATAGGAGGATGGGCCATGCCTCTATAGGAACTATGCATCAGTTGTTTAGTATTGACCGTACTGAATGTAACAGGGTCTTAGACAAATGTGAAATATGTCCACTTGCTAGACAAACTGGACTACCTTTTTCTGCTAGTGAGACTAGATCCTCTTCTGTTTTTTATTTGTTGCATTTGGATGAATGGGGACCATTTCATGTTTCTACTTTTGATGGTTATAAAATGTTTTTGACTATTGTTGATGATCATTCTCGTATGACTTGGATCTATTTGCTAAAACTAAAAAGTGATGTAGTGGTGGTACTAAAGAATTTCTTTTAGCTGGTCAGTACTCAATTTGGGAAAAGGGTCAAAATCTTGAGATCAGATAATGGAACTGAATTTGTGAACTCTACTTGTCACAGTCTATTTACATCTCTTGGCATAGTTCATCAAAAATCTTGTGTATACCCCCAGCAAAATGGGGTAGTTGAGAAGAAACACAGATATATTTTAGAGCTTGCCAGAGCTATCAGATTTCAGGGTTCCATACCTCTCAAATTCTGGGGACACTGTGTGCTTGGTGCTGTTTATGTGCTGAATAGGTTGCCCTCTGCAGCACTCCAAAAGCAGTCTCCATTTGAAGTTTTTCATGGTGTAAAGTGGTCCATTACACATCTCAGGACCATGGGTTGTCTGTGTTATGCTAAATGCTTACCTCCTGGTGATAAGTTTGAGGCTAGAGCTGTTCGTGCAGTTCATATGGGATATTCTGAAGTTACAAAGGGTTATGTGCTATATAATCTTCTCTCACACACTTTCTTTATATCCAGGGATGTTAGTTTTAGAGAGGACACTTTTCCTTTACAGACTCCATCACCTTCTCCTGCTGTTTTCTTAGATTCTTCTGCAGGTTTTCTTGATGATGATCCTATTAGAACTTCCCAGTTGCCTGCACAAATGCCTGATCAGCCTGAACCTACTGTTCGTCTCCCTGTTTCTGATGCATTAGCTGAGGCAGATGTTGTTCCTGTGGTGCCCATTGCTGCTGAAAATAGACCTCTTAGAATGTCTCATAGACCTAGAAAAGAACCTACTTGGATGACTGATTTTGTGACTAATGTTGTCCCTGCATCCACAGTTCATCCTTTTTCTCAGAACTTGAGTAATGCTAATCTCTCCTCCCAGTACAAGTCCTATCTATTTGCTTTTTCTAGTGTCACTGAACCTCAGTCATATCATGAAGCATGTTTAGATCCTAAGTGGATTTCTGCTATGAAATAAGAGATCCAAGCACTTGAGGCAAACAACACATGGGTTTTAGTTCCCTTGCCTCCTAACAAGAAACATATTGGTTGTAAGTGGGTTTATAAAGTGAAATTTAAGGCTGATGGGGAAGTTGAAAGATATAAGGCATGATTAGTTGCAAAAGGGTACAATCAAAGGGAAGGTCTTGATTATCAAGACACCTTCTCACCTGTTGTGAAGATGGTCATTGTGAGAAGTGTTTTATCCATTGCTGCAGCCTCTAATTGGCATATCCATCATATGGATGTGTCCAATGCATTCTTACAGGGTGATTAAATGAGGAAGTTTACATGTCTTTGCCTTTCTAGCCAGGGGGAGATTTCAGGGTTGGTATGCAGGCTAGTAAAATCATTATATGGACTAAAGCAAGCAAGTAGGCAATGGAATGTCAAACTAACTGATGCACTAGTTGATCTTGGTTTCATACAGAGCAGCCTGGACCATTCATTATTCATCAAGAGACATCATGAACAAATTGTGGTGATCTTGGTGTATGTAGATGACATGTTGGTGGCTCGCAATGATTTGATGTTAATAGAGCAGACCAAACAGGAATTACATGCTAGGTTCAAAATTAAGGACCTTGGAATTTTAAGATACTTCTTAGGCATAGAGTTCAGCAGATCTGATAAGGGAATACTAATGAACCAAAGGAAGTATGCCTTAGAATTAATAGAGGAAATGTGATTGACTGGTGCCAAACCATCCTGGACACCGTTGGACAACAACTTGAAGTTGACAACTACAATACTAGATGAAATTATGGATGTTAAAAATGATCTTGTATTGACAGATAAAGGTCCATACAAAGGTTGATTCGAAGACTATTGTATTTGACATTGACCAGACCTGATATTGGGTTTGCGGTTCAGACATTGAGCCAATTTTTACAAAGTCCAAAGAAATCACACATGGAGGCAGCTCTCAAGGTGGTGAGATATATAAAGAGGGAACCTGCTATGGGTGTTCTGATGAGCAGCAAGAAAGGCAAGGAGTTAGTGGCTTTTTGTGATGCAGGCTGGGCAGCTTTCCCAAATACAATAAGATCAGTGACAGGGTTCTTGATCAAACATGGAGAATCTTTGATCTCATGGAAGTCAAAGAAACAAACTACCATATCAAGAAGTTCAGCAGAATCGGAGTATAGAAGCATGGCTTCTACTGTCTCAGAATTGGTTTGGATCATTGCATTATACAAAGTGTTAGGAGAAGAATTGGAGTTGCTAGTAAAGCTCTTTTGTGATAGTAAAGCAGCCCAGATAGCAGCAAATGCAGTATACCACGAAAGAACAAAACAAATTGAAATAGATTGCCATTTCATTAGAGAAAAGATACAAATGGGACTAATTCAAACACTAAATCTGAGAACACAGGATCAGCAAGCAGACATCATGACAAAGGGATTGGCAAGACCACAACATGAGTACTTGGTATCCAAGCTGGGAATTTTGAATGTCTTCACACCTGCCAGCTTGAGGGGGAGTAATGAGAAAGGAGCTGTGACTTAATTGTTTTAAGTTAGTTATAACTAACTATTAGGCAAACTGTTAGATTAGTTAGTTAGCACTTTAACTAATTTCCAGCTGTAAATATAATCAAGTTAGAATGTGTATATAAGGTAGAAAGTTCGCTAATTCTGGTAGTAGTTTTCATTTTTTCTCTCAAGACACTGTATTGAATCTCAGTTGAGTAATCAGAAAACTGCTCTCTTCTGGAACTTTCCATATTTTCGTTTTGTGTTAGTTAAATTTCACAACAGTAATCCCACAAAAGTGGGGCCTATGAGATTAAAGTGTACACAGACTTTACCACTAGCTTGAAGTTTACATATATTTGGAGTAAAAATTTTGAAGAAACAGGGGTGGCTCCATTTCAAAAATAAAATAAAATGGAGCAACCTCAAACTTATGGACCATTTTAACCATTACTTACTATAACATGAATATAGCAGTAAGAGGGATTTACCTGCAACTTATCTAAGTACTGAGGCTGACCATGTCCTTTTCTAATGGTTCCAGTAAGTTCCAGAAGTCTGTCAGCTAAGGTTGATTTTCCATGATCAACATGGGCAATAATTGAAAAGTTTCGAATGTTATCAGAAGGGTAGTGATTCAAATCTATAGTTGATCCTTCTTTATTGTTTTGGCGAGGACGAGAGCAGAATGAAGCATTTTGAGTATAAAAAAAATGAGATAAAGAGGTTACTGGATGAGAATTGCAAGTATAAATTGCAGATAATTTGGATGTGAGAGCTCTTGAAGCTCTCTTGAAACTAGTCATTTCCCCAGGATTTGTGTTTGGAAGGTGAGGGTTTTACATTAGGGCTTTGCGTTCGATTAGAGACCAATAAAAATTGCCAAAATGTCTTGGGGACTTAAAATTACGTTGAGTTAATAATTGAAAAAATTATGTAACTAGTCAAAATAGTCGGTACGTCTAAAATGGTCCCTTAACTATATTTTTCTAGAATTTTATCCTTTAACTATTCAAAAATTTATCAAATTTAATCTATTAACTATACATTTATCGGCTTTAGTCCATTAACTATATATTTATCGGTTTTAGTCCTTTAAGTATATGAAAACTTATCAAGTTTGGTCTCTGTTCACTATTTACATAAATAATTTAGGTTTTATTAACGGAATCCATGTCCCACAAAATTAAATCTTTTATCCATTTTTTCAATTATTTCTGTCTCCCCACTACTTTTACTTCAAATTACCCTTATTCAAAGAACCTTAACATCAACGATTCAAAATAAAATCCACGGGGAAAGAAAATATAAGTCATAATTTTATTCAACTGACAATAAAATGAAACATGTTATTACTACTAATGACTTGAATATGCTAAACTTTATTATAAAAAGAAAAATATTATTACCCGTTGAATTCAAAATTTGTACTCCAATGACTTTATTGAAGGAAATTTGTTTAATTTTTCAAACGTTGAAATTTATAAAATGGTAGATTTGCCACTTCTTTTAGTTTTTTTTAATAGATTGATTTTATTATTCTATTCATTTTAGTTTACATAGAGAAATTTGAGTAATAAGATCAAATCTCTTATTTTCTTTTGTATGAAAAATAAAATTAAAAATTTTCCCGCTAATTTTGAGTTGTTAACCGTCAAAGAGGAGAACACAGCATTTTCAAGTCATTAGTAACAATTATATGCTTCATTTAATCCTCCATTGAATAAAATTAGAACTTATATCTTCCTTCCTCATTAATTTTATTTTGAATCGTTGAGGTTATTGTTCTTTTCATTAGAGTAATTTGAAGAAAAAGTAGCGGGGATAGAGAAACAACTTTAAAATGGGTTAAAGATTTAATTTCACGAAGAGTTCCATTAATATAAACCTAAGCTATTTGTAGGGGTGTGTATCGTTCGGTTCGGTTTTATGTATTATCGGTTCGGTTTTATGTATTATCGGTTCGGTTTATCGATTTTTGATTTTTAAATATGCTAAATCAATAATCAAACTAATAAGATATTTTTATCGATTTTGGTCCTTAACGGTTCGGTTTTCAGTTTACCCAATAAGAAAATGTTTATAAAATAAATATAAGACTTCTCCAATAATTTGACACGACAAGACAATAATGTAACTTTATAGAACGCTCATAAAATAAAAACAATAATAACTAACATGAAAAGAATTATACAAGTACAACACAAAGAGAAATTAAGAGAATATGATTCTTACTTTAGGTTTTGACGTTTTGTATAACATGAAGTTGTGAACTCAAAGTCAGTGTAAAGTGTGAATTAAACGCTAGTGAGCGAAGAAAAAAAGCAATAAGGTACTAAGATTAATATTTAATATTTATATATGGATAAAGTAGTAAATTACTACCGTCTTATTGGGTTATCGATTTACCCAATAACCCAATATTAAAAATCAATATCGAATTGATAATTCAATAAAAAAATTTACAAAACCATTAAAAATCTATTAACCCAATAAACCAATAACAATAAATCAATAACTTTTTATTAGGTTAAATATATCGGTCGATTCGATTTTTGCACACCCCTAGCTATTAGTATAAAAAAAATGGACAAAGACCAAACCTGATAAGTTTTTGAATACTTAAAGGACTAAAACCGGTAAGTGTATTATTAAGGGACCAAAGCTGATAAGTTTTTGAATGCTTAAAGGACTACAACCGGTAAGTACATAATTAAGGGACCAAAGCTGATAAGTTTTTGAATAGTTAAAGGACTAAATCTAACAAAAGTATAGTTAAGAGACTATTTATGACATTTTCTCTGGTGGGGGACTTAAAAATGGATTGATTTAATAATTGAAAAAATTATGGAACTAGTCAAAATTTCTAATTATTTATTGAAATTAACTATATTTTAAAAATATTATTAAGAAGAACAATATTTTATATATATAGAAAATTAAAGGTATCTTAATCAAGTTCTTAAATTATCTCAATTGAAACCCACGTATTTGGCACCTAACAATTACCTACGTTCTCTCTCATTCTATTTCCTCATTCCATTCCCTCCATGTTCCATTCTTAAAATTTCACACTCCCGTTTCTCTCTCATCAAAAGGGCACGATTTGTTTTCCAAAAATTGTTAAAATCTTCCAAAATCTATACATCAAAATCTCATTGATTCAGGTAAGCAAATTTTCAGCATTTATCTTTCATGATTTTATCATGTTTTTAGTGATTTTTTTTGTATGTTGTTGTTCTATATAAAAGTTGTAATCGATGTTTCTAATTGTTATTGTATTCATTTGAATCTATATAGATTTTTGTGTGTTTTGGTGTTTAGCAATCTCTCCATTATCCGTTAGGATTTTAACTAAGGGGGAAGCACCAAAAATTCACTTTAATGTCTAATTCAAAGAGGATTACGAGAAGTATTCCGTATAATCAACTTTTTGGAGATTTTTCCTCTTTTGATCTATGCATTACTCAAGAGTTGTTTGAAAATGTAGGCTCTACGATTAAAATGGTTAAAGAGTGCAGATGTAAGTTTCTTCATGATCCTATCCGCATGCAAAATCTTCAGCAAGTTCAAGATAGCAATGTCAGCAAGAGTAATGACACCAATAATTAAAAAAAAAAAATAGGGTGTTGAAGAAGTCGAAGAACTTGTTGAAGACCAAATTGAGGAAGAACAAATTTTGGAAGAACAACTTCTTGAACATCAAATCGATGAAGAGGTATTGAATTATGTTTCGCAAAATTGAAGGAATTGTCATTGTAGTTATGAATGTGATTGCAAGCTAATTTGAATGGAATTATAAGTTAAAAACCCAACAAACAAATTTTGTATCATACCTGAATTGTATTCAAATCCATTTTTATTTGTGAGTTATTTTTCTTCACATAGCATTTGTATTTTATTAAGAATATTGTATTTTTTTTAGTTTGTATTTATTACCTTAGGTATGTCAATTGGCTTAAGATTTTTTCACAGTCTATATCCTATTTTTTCACAATCTACTTACATTTTTTCAAAATGTTGTATCCTTACTTCAATTGTATTCTTTACAGTATGTATGGCATTTGTTTTTGTATTTATTTAAGTATGTTTGTATGTATGCATTCTTGTCACAGTCTATTTGTATTTTTTAAAATTTAGTATCCTTTTTAAAACTGTATTCATTGAAGTTATAGATTGTTTGTAGTTGTATTCAATTCAATTTTACATTTTATATCTTGCGTACTACATTGATTTTTTTTCATGAAATCTATAGTCATTTTAAAATCAATGTGTATTATCTTTAAACATATGCAGGGAATTGATTTTCATGTGAAAAATTTCCCTACTAAAGCTCCACACATGCAGTGTTATAGTAACAATAACATACATTAAAGAGTATCTAACTAAGTAATTATCTGATCATGTATATAAGTTATTTTGTGAGAGCACATGTTTTGGTCATTACATGAGAATGAATAACTGTTCTGCTCAAGCACAAATCCCTAGATGCTTTATGGTTCTAGAACTTAATAGTAGTTCTCGTCAAGCTTTCATTATTCGTGTTAATGGAATCATATTGCGATTCACACTTAGGGAATTTACATTAACAAGTGAATTAAATTGTGATGAAGATGACTTTAAATTTGACACACAAGAACCGAATAGGTTGATGGAATAGTATTTTGAGGGTAACAGTTGTATTCGAAAAATAGACTTGATTGAGAGTTCCAAGGAAAAAGTATGGGATAATAACGATGAGGATGCTTTGAAGTTTGCCATCCTATTTTTCATTCATACTTTGTTTATTCTAATTAAAAAAATTCTAAAAGAGTATCGAGAATTCATTTTAATTTGGTTGAGATCGATCGATACAAAATTTATTTATGGGGTAAGAAACTATTTCATTTGTTGCTAAAAAGCATCGGTAAGAAGATGACTAGTTCAAAGAAGTTTTACAGAATATGTGATATGTCAATTGCTACGCAAGTATGGATATATGAGTGTAGTTCCACAGTCAACCTCAAAATTGCTCAAAAGGTCGACGATTGTATTCTCCGATTGCTCAACTGGAAGATGGTGTTGATATCCCTAAAAAGGAGCAACGTCGTGGTGACTCAAAAAATAATAACTAGTTCAAATTTAAAAGAATTTAAAAGAAATAAAGGGAAAGGGTTTAAAAGGGTAAAGGGAGTCGCCACCTAATTTTAGGAAAACTAGGAAACCAATTAATTAATTAAAGAAAAATAATGTCTACGAAACCAATAGATTCTAGATAAGGGTTCAAATTATTCCGAAGGGAAGGTATTAGGCATCCTTCGAAATCCACAACTTTGGGTCCCGACTGAATTTATTTTTTTTAAATTGAGGAGGATATAACACAATATACAAGTATAATAAACATGCAATATATATAAATAATAAAGTAAAGCAATAATATAAGAAACGACCTAAATTTGCCTAATGTCAATAATATATGTAACAATGAATAAAAAATATAATTCGAATTTCATTCGAATAGCTTCCTTGGAAAGCAACTCCGGGTACCTGTAAAGACACTTAGTAAAAGTGTTAGTAACAAATAAATATAAATATAAATAAATGAATCAAATAATAATTAAAAATAACAATCCGTCTTATGAACATCGGAGGCCTTGGGAATCGACAAAAATTCCTTCATCTGCCAATTTTAACAAATAATATATACGAACATAAATTAAATTATTTTTTTTACAATGGGGAGGCCTCTAAAATCGACTGAGAGATTTTTTCATTGGCCAACTTTAACATATAAACACAAAATCACAAAAAAAAAAAAACTGATGAAAGATAAGGTAAAATGATATATAATATTCAAATGATAATCAACCTAACAGAATGATAATAATAATAAAATAATAACAATGTAGCAATACAATTCACTAAAGATCCATATGTAAATAAAAAATAATGTAGCAAAATGGCTTAATAAAGCAAATACAATAGAGAAAAGTGAAATCAACAGAAAATACCATTAACACAAGAGACAAAACTAAACCAACTTAAACAAAACAAACATAACAAATTCAGAATAAGCAACAAAACATAATTATAATGAACTAAAGTGATAAAACTAAAACTAAAATAAATAGTGCAATACTTTCTCTGTCAAAATCTTAAATGAAGAAAAAACCACTAACCATAATTGTCAAAGAACAAAATTAACAAACAATTGAAAGTAATAAATATAAAGCAGGCCATGAAAACGAGACAAAATAATAAACCAAAATAAACCTTAAGATTAATCAAAGGATAAACAAACAGTAACCAAATAGAGTATTCAAACAAAAATTGTGAAAATATAACAAGAGCTACCATAAGCGGCGTAGCTTGGTGCTTGCTGGAGAAACCATAAAATTCCCTAGAAATACTAAAATCAATCCATTCAACAACAAAGGCATCAAGAATGGTGAGAACAAGATTATAAAGATTTGTCACTAGAGCTACCGGAGTTCAAAGTTTCGGATTTCGCCGGAACAGAGTTGTTGTTGTCATTGTTGCTCGGAGTTTGCTGGAGCATTGCTCGCCTGAGACCTGCAAAAATGAGGGAAAAATCGTGAAAGGGGAGCGGGGAAGGGAAGAGGTCATTTTTTTAAAAAAAAATTCGGGTTCATCGGAGCTTTGAGCTCCTCGCCGGAGCTACTGCCGGTGTTCGGCGAAGGTCTGGTTCACCGGGAAAGGAGCAGAAAAGGGAAAGTAGCTGGGTTGGGGACTGGTTGTGCGAGCTTCAAGCTCGCTGGTGGGGTTTTGGTCGTTGATTGCAGTGGTTTTGATGTTGTTTGCGGGAAAAGGTGAAAAAATGAAGGGAGGGGTTTTGGGTCTGATTAGTGTGAGCTTTGGAGGTGTTAGGATGGTGGTTCCGGTGAAAGGAGATGGGGATCTTTGGATGGTGGTTGGCCAGATTCTGGCGAGGAGTTTGCCAGAGAAGACAATGAAAATTGGGACCCTTTGTTAATAAAAAATCTGAAAATTATTAGACCCTTACCTAAAATATTTTATCCACCACCCCTAACTTAATGATCAAGCTATTGTATAAATAGAAAATTGAAAACCACCAATAGTACAATATCACTATCTTAAAATCGTGGGTCAAAACCATCAGTTAATAAAATATTTGTGTACGAAATCTTATCCATATTTGGATGAATTTTTAAACTGTGCAAAATATCAAAATGAATATTAACAAATGTAACGAATAAAATGAACATTAAAAAAAATGTAACGAATGTAACCAATGGCATGTAAAAAATGCAATTTAACAAAAATAATGATTTAATTAAACTGAACAAATATTTGAACATATTCAACCGGCTTTGACAAAATAAGGTAATCAAAATTAACCGATAAAAATCCTAATATTTTGAGAAATAAGGACAATTATCAACAAATTGTATTAAAATTGCAAAACATGTATTTTGAACAATTAATGAATAAAATACTTAAAAGTATCAACTTTAAAAAATTTCAGACCAAAATTTGGTGTCAACAGATGGTAGAAGTGAAACAACAATACAAGAAATTAACGAAAATCATATTCAGTGATGTTAATAACAAAGTAATTAGTTTATTTGTAGAGAAAAAAATTACTCTTATATTACCAGTTCAGTCCAATTAGCATTTGCATTCGTTTTCATCACACTACTTTTTTTTCAATTGAAATTTAGGAATATTACTCCTTCTCCAAAGGAGCTTGCAGTTGTCACGACCCAAGCCTAGGGCCTAGATGTGACCGGCGAATGGGGAACCCGAAGGAACCCCAAACAAGCCTCATAGCGTATCATTACACATCCTTGGTCGCGGAAGCAATTAAATGACCATAAACGATAAGCATAATCAAGGGGGAAATCGGGACTAAGGGAGCAAAAAAAAGAAATGATACATAAATACCATAGATGAGTCAAGCTCAAGCATAATACACAACTTGTCCAACACCACCTCTAAACATGAGTACTTAGCGGGGGCCAAGACAAACTACCGGGCTCACCCTCATAGTCAAAACATAACTAGAAAGGAAAAGTTTTATACATAGCAAAAGATCATGAGCAACGTCCCCGAAATGGAGGACTCACCAATAACCACTATAGAAAATCGTACTAGCCACGCGGAGGAGGATGGTCAAGCGGTGCTCCGGTCCCTACATGGTGACATCATGTAGGCATAGAGTATGCGTTAGTACATTTGAATGTACTAAGTATATGGGATGCAATGCAATGCTACATTAGATGGACATCATAAAAAAAAATGCGTAATCATACCCAATAGATAGCATATTAACGAAATGATATGTATAATGATGCTTACATAAAAATCATATTTAGTGGGACGTAGTACATGTGTGGCGAGTGACCATCAATATAGTATTTCCAAGGCCTACCACCCCCTTGGAGAGGCGAAAGAGGTACAAACCCCTCAATATGGTTACACGGGCCTACCACCCCCCGAGCTAGGGACCAAGGTACAAACCCCTCGATATGGTTATACGGGCCTACTACCCCCCGTACTAGGCAACCAAGGTACCAACCCCTCGATACGGTTATACGGGCCTACTACCCCCGTACTAGGCAACCAAGGTACCAACCCCTCGATACGGTTATACGGGCCTACTACCCCCCGTACTAGGCTTGGTCGACTCACAACACTTATATAGAGAAAATCGTATACATGTGTCCATTTCATCATCATTTCAGTAATTACATAACCATCCGACTCATAGGACGTACCTTGGACCTTCCCTTTCCTAAGAATTCTATAAATGGGCATTTTATCAAACACAAGGTGGGCAATTGTTCATGTAAATGAAATCATGTATTTCAAGAATACTAAGTCCAACCAATTCCAAAATCCATATAAATCAGCCTACCAACAACATACATATATATATCAACCTTCATAATTTGATCATGGAAGCATGTAAACCATAAACATCACATAATAATTCCATTTCATGATAATATGCAAAATGGACCATAATAGGGTGTGTAGTAGTAATTCCATAATTCAAGAGTTCATAAATAATCATAAGGACCCATAAACTTGAAGTAGAAATAGAGGATAAATGGTTGGACTTGTGGAAAGGAAGGTTTCCACAATCAAACCCACATACCTCAACTTTGGAGAATCCTTGATGAAGATTGGAATGGAGAATCGAAGCTTGAGATTGAGTCTTGAATCCGGAATTAGAGCTTGAGATGTTTGAATTTGGTTGAAGATCTTGGGAATTTTTGGAGAGGGCTTAGAGAGTGTTTTTGGAGTTAAGAAAAATGACTAAGTATGGGACATATCCCCTTTTTATAAAAAAAACGTCTCCAACCCGCCTAAAAAAAAAGCTCACTGGAAATTGCAAATCTGCACAGACAGGTTTTACGAAAATGGTCATAACTCCCTCATCCTAACTCGGACTAAGGTGAAACCAAGTGCGTTGGAAAGCTAACTCAAAGAGCTTTAATTTGATAGGTTGCATCCCTTCCAGTTCCTTGTGTGCTAAGAGATATGCCCCTTTAAAGTTGACCCTCCAAATCGCAATTTTTGCGATTTTCGAATTTTGATACGGTTGCTCTAAAATTCGGGTTAGACCCATTTCCCACTCAATTTGACCCCACAAATAAGAATATGAAGTCGAATTTCCGAAATCATGCACGGATTTTGAGATATATGGAAATTACAATTATAGGTGTTTCCGAAGCACATTTTCGGACATTTTTGGGGTCGTTTCAGCAGTACTACAATTGCCATTTGAGGGTATTGAAAATCAAGTTGAAGGACAGAAAACAGATTCATCAGACGATGATTTAGATGCTTCAACATCTTTTGAAAATAAATTCAGTCAATGATTTTCAAGACGCTCATCCATCATCAGTCAAGGACAAAAGAAAAGGACAAGTTGGATCTTCATTGTCACCATTTAAAAAAAAAGATGAAGCAGCAGTCGTCTGACGTTGCCAATCAATCTGCACACAAGACTGATTCTCATCCTATCGTAAAACAACCGGTGAAAAAAGTTCAACCACCCAAGAATGCACTGAAGCAACCGAATGCTGCTTTAAAGAAGACAATAACTCACATTTCGGTACCAATTAAATCAACATCTGTAAATTCTGACATTCCAAGAGCAAGTGAATCTGAAGTGCAATCATTGAGGAAAAAGCTTTAATTATTCAGAAAAGAGGTATCTAATATTTATACATCTATTTTGGTTATTTAAGTTTATAAATAGCTTGATATTTTGTAAAGTTATAATATGATGTCTGATTTTCAGGTTAGAGAAGAGTTTCAAGGCATTCATAAATTGATTAATGATAACTTCAAACTTGTCCAGGCTTTGAATTCTAAACATCCTGCTCAGAAGGTTTGTCAATCTCAAATGTAATGTAATGTGTTTTGGTTAATCATATTATCGATAATGTATTCACTTTTAAGGTAACATGGATCAGTCATTGTGATGATTCAGTTGTTCCACCCAATATAAATGAAGAAGGTAGCAAAAGGTCAACAAGAATTACAATTCCTGAATCTCCAGCAATGCAAGATTAGGTAGATCAGGTAGACAGAAACAAGTCTAGGGCGACAGAGGTATTCGTATTTAGTTT
This sequence comes from Solanum appendiculatum, assembly GCA_018342035.1. Classification (NCBI taxonomy): domain Eukaryota; kingdom Viridiplantae; phylum Streptophyta; class Magnoliopsida; order Solanales; family Solanaceae; genus Solanum; species Solanum appendiculatum. Next base: position 1,563,903 of record JAGDQO010000730.1, read on the forward strand.
GTTAATATTTTTATTTAATTTATTTGCACCTTCAATTGTTTAGTATTTTGTATTCATTTAATAAGTATATGTATTTGTTTTCTTCTTTACATATCTATATTACATATCAGTATTGCATCATTTTCACTACTTCTCAATTACTTCTCAGAACGCATAATATATCTTTTATTTTATAATTGTATTTATTTAAGCATAACTGTATCCACTATTACTCATAGTAAATTTTTAGTTTTTCATAATCTTGTATCCTTTGTCAATTTGTATTATATTTATGTTTGTATTCATTATGATTTTCATGTTGTATCTTGTATACTTCACTGGATTTTAGTTAAGGTTGTATCTTGTATGCCTTATGGATTTATATTATTTTAAGAATATTTGCAATAGATAGTCCCTTGTATCCTTTCAATATATATATATATATTCTATTTATATTTGTATTCATTATAATTTTCATGTTGTATTTTGTTTATTTCACTGGATTTTTATTTCATGTTATACCTTGTATGCCTTCTGAATTTGTAATTATTTTATGAATATTTGCAATAGTTATTCCCTTGTTCATTTATAGCTTTATATTTTATTTTTAGTTTTGCATCATATTCTCTTGTTTTGTATTATGTATCCTTATGTGTATTCAATCATCAATACTGTATTTATGTATTCAAATTTTATCTTTATCTATATTAAAGGGCTAGTTTTCTGTTAAAAACATGCAAAAGACATATGATACTGCTATCAACACTGTTGAGCAACCAGTAAGTGAATTAAATCAATTTACATAGTTAATGTTTGAATACTGTTCAAACTTTTATGCACAATTTACTTTATTTTTTTCATTTTATTAGAGTGTTTGGTTCAATTTCCCTATTCAGAATATGATGGACATAGATGTTATATTCAGTGCTCCAAGACCTGTAGTACCAAAAGTATGTTCTCTAATTTTATTGGAACAATACGTATATTGTTAATATTTTCATTTTACTTGAAAATTTTACATTTTTTATATAAATAGGTATCTCAACCAAGCTTTGTATTTGACATACCTATAAAATCAGTTTTAATAGTTACCAAAGAAGCACATAAATTACCAACTGAATGTCACGACCCAGGGTAGCCCTTAGATGTAACACGGCGTACAAGACCCCAAGATGCCTCATACAAGCCCTTAGCATACATAACATACAAGATAATAGAGAAATAAGAGTTCAAAAGAGCATTTTATATCAAAAGTCTACTCAAAACAGCGGAAGTCTACAGCTCATGTCTCAAAGCCTTCTAATATCATAGAATACGAATAAAAGTGATAGGGACGAGCCCAATACAATATCCAACACTGAAAAGAAACAACATGAAAATAAGAACAACTAGGCCATGTCCTCGGATGGATGAGGACTCACCAAGTCTTCTTCCTAACTCTAAGTCGATGCTCTAGCCACGAGTGGAAGGTGAATTGCCATGTCCTACACCAAAGAAGTTAATGTAGGCAAGAGTATGCGTTAGCACAATTAAGTACTAAGTATGATAGCAATGCACATAAACACATAAATCATGCTAGAGAGAGACATAATCATGACATGCAATGGCCAAGCTAAAAAAATATGATAAAGATGAAACATAAAGCATATATCAAGGCCAAAGCAAGCTAAATCATCTTTCTTTCTTTTCTTTACTTCATCATGAGAACACTTGCTCATTAACTTGTGGGGAAAAGCCTTAACCGACATGTAAGACCATGTGAGCTATCAACACGGAATCCGGTGTCTATCCCATACCGAAAAGGGGTGTCCTACTTGCCAAGGTAAGACCATGAACTTCTTAGCTTATGTGGATCCACTAGCTAATGTCTACTTAAAGACAACATCCTATGGTGGCAACATAGTTTATGGGATAGAGATTGCTTTAGGAGACTCGGCCTCAACTAACGGGAGAGTTCCATCTAGAAAACCCGGCCTCTACTAACGGGAGAACTTTCACTAGAAGACCCGGCCTCTACTAATGGGAGGGCTTCCATCTCAATATCCACTCGGTGCTAAGCATAATTCCCACGGATTAGTCATTAACATATTTATATCATCAAACATGAAAAGGTACAACTAGGGTTACCAATTCAAGCTAAAATCATGCTTATAGATATTCATCTTTCATGGACCTTGTCCAAACTTACATCATTAGAATAGCTACTTAAGAACATGGGTAATCGCCTCTTTGTTCTTCTTTTATCATAATGGGAGAATTACATGAGAAAACCTTTCACTACTCGACCATAGCATCATCATATCATAACTTTGGCACTTTACTCTCAAAGCACCTTAATTCATCATGCTCATATTTAATAGTTCATAGAGTTCATATGGGTTCATGCAAGTTCAACTCATATCATGCAATTCAATGCAAGCTCATGCTTAGAAAGCCACAATTAAGACAATTTACCCATACTTGAAGGAACTCGCATAATAGAGGAAAATCATGCTTTTGACTTGATCATGCTAAATTCATAAGATTATCCTCAATTCATTCATAATTCATGCTTGATTTCATAGAGAATTCATAAACTTCATCAAACCATAACTCAACCCAACAATCAAAGCATAAATTATCAAATTGGGGAGAATTCGCTTGGGATTATGGGGGTTCATGCAATCTTTACATCAAATCATGTAATTCACGCTAATTCGTGCACTAAATTACTTTATCACGCTAAATCGTGCACTAGGAATCATAAAATCAATAATTGGAATCACAATTGAAGAACCCACAATGATTGATCACAAACCCTAATTCAATTGGGTTAGAGTAAACCTTTGAAAATCAGGAAGAAGAGGAAGGGCCCATTGGAGGAAAAGACTCCTAATGGTGAACACTATCATACCTCAAAGCAATCCACAAGAAATTGGAGAAGATTGAAGGTCTTCAATGGAGGATTCAAGCTCCTTCTTCTTCCTTGAGAGTTGAGAGAGTTTCTTTTTAGAGAGAGAAATATTTGAGAGAGGAGAGTTTTGAATGAATTAGAATTAAAGGAATTAGGCTTAGAAAGTATTTATAGGTCTAAGATTAAGGGTATAACCGACTTAGCTTAATAGGTAAACAATTAGGAAAAAGACCAAAAAGCCCTTAATTAAAAACTGTTGGGGCCAATCGACGAACAGGATCTACGGTCCGTACATCAATTGACGGACCGTCCTGTTCTTCCGTCAATAGATTCAGAAAGTTCATTTTGGGCTGAAAATTTGGCTAAGTCTGGAAGGCATCTACGAAACCCATCTACGGCCCGTCAATTGGACTACGAACCGTCCTGCTGTTCCGTAGGTCAGGTTCAAAAATTTGGAAATCCTGAAATTTCACAGTGCCATTGACGGTTCCCACCTACGGCCCGTCAATCCATCTATGGCCCGTAGGTGACCTCCGTAGGTCACTGTCTTCAGGTGAGTTCTGCATTTTAAAATCCCTTGGAAGCTTGGGGTGTTACACTGAAGTGCAAAACAAAGATGTTAATTATCAGGTCATATGCCAATCCCTCTTCAGACTATGTATCCCAAAAATGTGACAACTCAACCACAGTTTGAATTGAAAAATGATTTGCTACCAAGTCTCAATCTTCTAAAACGTATCGTCATATCGGAGACAACCATCATTGAAGATAAGACCACCATGGAAGATCAGACCACCATCATGGAAGATCAGATCGCCATGGAAGATTAGGCCACCATGATCGATGATCAAACCAATATGGAAGATCATACCACCATGGAAGATCAGATCAACATCAGTGATGATCAGACACAATTACCTATGCACATGAATAGATGTCCAGGTCCTTTCAATACATCTTTGTATCTGACCATGTTTGGATCATCTGCTGATATGGTTTTTCCCTTATTATTTTATGTTTTAAATATTTTTTTGTTGCCTTTTTTATGTATACAATAGTTTGTACCCTATACATAGTATTATTCAACATTTGGTTATCCTTTCAAGTAGTTCATCAATGCAGCCTCATATTTTGGAACTGAAACATCCTTTTATCTTTAATCTAATTTTCGACCAACATGACAGAAATTTATGGATGCATATCGTACATGGGTTTGAGAAGGTCTTCTTGTGAGGCACGATAACAAGTAAGTACTGATTTTATATGGAATTTCAACTAATTTTTGTTTGTAGTTTTTTTTACATATAATGTATTTTTTTCATTTTATATTATACACTGCATAACCAAGACCGTTACACGAAGAAGAAAGCAGAAATTCTAGTGCCCATGAATTTTTGTGTTGATCTAATTAGTGATAAAAATGGGTTCTACAAACTTTCTTTCAAAGGACAGTTGTTGAATGATTCGGTAAGCACTATATATTTTGTATTTCATTACTAATAATACTTATCAGTTAAGTTTTTTAAATATTCTTTTTCTATTTTTAGCATATCCACATTATTTTCTTTTATCTGCAAAAGAAAGCCAAGTATAATGTTGGGAGCACATATAAATGCACAACTGTGGATTGTGTATTTAGGTAAAAAATTTCATCAATCTGAGACAAGTATGCCGACTTAGTGTTGACACCAAATTTTGGCATGATATTTTCAAAGTTAATACTTTTAAGCATTTTATTTATTAAATAATTCAAAATACATGTTTAGCAATTTTAATGTAATTTATCAATAATTATCTTTATTTTTAAAAATATTAAAAATTTTATCAGTTAATTTTGATTACATTATTTTTTTCACAGTCAGTTGAATATATTGTGAATATTGTCTCAGTCTAATTAAATCATTATTTTTGTTAAATTGTATTTTTTGCATGCCATTGATTACATTCGATACATTCGTTCATATTCATTTTATTCGTTACATTTGTTAATATTCATTTTTGTATTTTTTTTAGAAAAGTCTAGAAATATATTGAAACACAGATAAGAATTGCATACACAGATATTTTATTATCCAATGGTTTGAAGCCCAGCCCATAGTATTGTACAAAAGTGGTTTTTAAATTTTCTATTTAAATTCTTGCTTGGTCCTAGAGCAAGGAGGTGGTGGATAAGATTTTCAGATTTGTTATGTAATTTTAGAAAATTTTAAAATTCTTTCATGGTTCATTGTCTTCTCCAGCGACAAGCTTGCTGGAGCTCTGACCTCCGACCGCCGGACCACCCCCACAAGGACCCCACTATCTCCTTTATTTTTCTCACCAAATCCACACCAAGCTGCTAGCAATAGCAATAGACCACCAAAACCCCATTTTCTTTCTTCTCCAACATCAACAACAACAAAAACACCTCCAAACAATGACAAGTAGCTACCAGCAACCCCGAACCAGCCTCCACCACCACGCTAGCTCCGACAATAACACCACGAGCTCACACCACCAAACCTCACAAACCCCAATCAAATCAGACCCATTCTCCCTCACAATCAGACGTCAACTCCGGCAAATCAAACCCCACTTCAACCACCAAAACTCCATCAGAACACCTCACCAGCGAACCCAAGAGCTCCACTAGCGAGCACCGTTCGACGTTGCCTCCGGAAACCCCCGAACAATCACCAAACCACCATCAAACAAACCCCCACATACCCTCAAAAATCGACCTGAAACAGCCAACAACGACAAACCTAGTCATGAAACAGCCCCTTCCCTCTCCCTTTTACAATTTTCCTTTTTTTTTCCAAGTGTTCGGACTCATTGTTGACCAGCTCCGAAGTCTGTCTCCCTCACAGCGTCGGCGAGCTCCAAAGCTTAGGCAAACAAATCAAAACCCTCCAGTAAAAAGGAATTAAAGTGCCATCTTTAGATCTAGCCGGAAAATCCAAATCAAATTCAACTCATTACCTCTGTTTCTTCTCTTCGGTAAAATATCAAAGTTTGATTCCATTTTTTGACTTCATTCTTTTGACTTAATGATTTACTGTTATATCATTCTTTGACTTCTTTTTTACTTTATTATTTTACTTTGATTATTCACTGTTGTTGTTTAGTTGTTATTACTTTATTGTTTTGGTATTATTATTACTAGTTCTCGAACACTTGCATTGCACGTGTATTCCATGCTTAATAGAATAAATATTTTAAAAGTTAAAGAATTTAGATTAAATTTTTTAGATGTTATATGAACATATGAAGAAAACAACTACATTTTATTTTTTAGAACTATTATTATTATTTGTTATAATTGATGGATAAATTTTACTTTTTGCTGCCTATATTTTGTTATTAGTCAATGTTGCTTCATTGTTTTTATTATATTATTGTTGTCGTTTTATTTTTCCCATGTTGTTGAGCTTCATGTTTAGTTTTTTATTGATTTTTTCTCACGTTTTTATATTGTAATTCTGGAATATTAACTAATTCTTATAAGTTGAAATTGACGAATGAAAAAATCTTTCCGTCATTTTTTGAGGCCTCTCCATTTTAAAAGACAGAAAATTAGGTTTGAGTTCATATACTTTTTATGTTAAAATTGGCCAATAAAGAAATTACCGTCGATTTCCAAGGCCTCCCATGTGTAACGACCAGTTAGGTTATTTTGAGTACTAGAACTATTTTGATTTTTCCCATAAATTTTAATGGGGTAATTTTAATAATTAATTTAGTTGGTGGTAAAAAAAAACATTAAAATTAGTAGTGGGCCATTTTCACCACTTTTATAATTAGTCATGTATAATAATTAGGGTAATAAATAATCTGTAGAAGAGAAGAAAATAAAAGAGCCGCACAATTGTCCAAGAGAATCTAAAAAACGGCTTCAGGTGACCTTTTACTTTAACCCTTATTAGTTATATTAATGGTATGCATATGCTTTATTGATTAGTGTTATTGTGGGTGAAATAAAGGAATTTTGAAGTGCTATAGTGGTTGCTATTGGTGTGAAAACTATGTTGAATTTTGGGAAAAGAATGAGGGAGGTAATGGGCTGTAATGATTGGTTAGAGCATATCAAATAGTTAGAAAGTGTTTAACCCCGGTACATGGTAGGGTAGATGATATACAAAGCCTGCAGCTTATATCCTTGTACAATAATGCCACTGTCATGACCCAAAGTACCCCCTAAACGTGATATGGCGTACAAGACCCCGAAAGGCCCTATACAAGCCACTTAGTATGCATCATACAACATAATAGTAAGTAAGAAGTTCAAAGGACAATTTCTAATCAAAAGAGTCATCAAAGTAGCGAAAGTCTAAACATTGTCTCAAAACCATCTAATACAAGAACGAAAGGAAAGTGGATGTAACCCATACAAGTCTTAAAAGTAAAATGACATAAAAGGTAAATGTGGCTATGTCCTCGAACATATGAGGACTCACCAAATCTTCAAAGTCTCTTATCACGGCGATCTAGCCATGGGAGGATGGAGATAAGCTGGATCCTACACTTATAAGAAAATATAGGCAAGAATATGAGTTAGTACAAGAATGTACCAAGTGTGATAACTATGCATAAGGTTACAAAATCATGATAAAGAGGGCTATATATATATATATATATATATAATGCAATGACCAAGTTAAAACCATAGGATGACATAATAGAAGGCATGAAGTAAAGAGCCATGATCAATGCAAGGAAATTATCTTTAAACAACATATACTTAAAAACCTTTAGAAAGCAACCTTAGTTCATTTTGTGGGAAATTAGCCTTAACCGACATAGACCATGTGAACTATAACATGGAATCCGGTGTCTACCCCACACCGAAAAGAGGTGTCCTTACTTGCCAAGGTAAGAACCATAATTTCTAGCTTAAGTGGATCCACTAGCTAATGTCTATCAAGATAACCTATGGTGACACATACTTTATGGGACATGGGTAATCGCCACTTGTCCGCTCGGTGCTAAGCATAAATCCCACGGAATAGTCATAATTCATAGCTTATCTTATCATTTAAAGACATGGGTAATCGCCTCTTGTCTCATCATTAGGGAACATGGGTAATCGCCTCTTGCCCCTTTTTATTCATTAGAATAGCTCCTTAGTCTTGATTCAAAGTTTGATTGAGCAAACCTTTCAACCTTTATGAATCTTTATGTGAGAATATCCTTTCACATTCATGATTTGAGTTATATGTGAGAAAACCTTTCACAACAACATAATAACAATGCTTTACTCTCAAAGCAACTTAAACCTTTATAAATTTCATAATTGAACATGAATAATTTCATAAAATCCATTTTTTGATCATTCATAAACTTCATCATAGAATCATAGCTTGAAAACCATAAATTATGCATGGGCTCATATAATTTCATCTTAAAATCATTGAATTAATTTCAATTCATGCATAAAAAGACTCCATTCAATACATTAGATCATAATTTGAAAGAACCCATAAGATAGGAGAAAACCCTAATTCCAATTGAAGAATTCTAACTTTGTAAATTGGGGAATTTAGGAACCCTATGGAGGGAAGGACTCCATAGGTGAAAGCTATCATAGCTTGAAGCCAAAAGCTTGAAATTAATGGTGAACTTAGGAGACTTGAATGAAAACCCTAGAATCTTCTTTTTCTTCTTCAATCTTTTAGAGAGAGAAATATTTGGGAAAATTTGGAGGGATTTGGGGAAACTTTTGAAAGTGATTAGAGAGGGTAGAAATTAGGCTTAGAAGCCTTATATAGGGCTTAGGATTAGGTTTGAACTGACTTATTTTAGGAATAGATTAATTAGACAAAAGACCGAAAAACCCTTAAAAATAACTGCCGGATTGAGACCTACGATTTGGACCTACAGTTTGTAAGTCTAACAACGGACCGTCCTGTCCATCCGTAGAAAGATTCAGAGACTACTAATTGTGGACTTCAAACGACGGGGCCCATGTACGGTTCGTAGGTCCATTGACGGATCGTACATGGCAACATCAGTCCAACCTTGAACCCTCAAAATTTCACTAAGTCTTGAGAGACCTACGAGACCTACCTACGGTCCATAGAAACAGTGGCGGACCATCCCATTGAGTCGTAGAAAGGATCCTGAAATTTTACATTTTCAAAAGTTCACCTTGCCACCTACGGCTCCCACCTACGGCCCGTAAGTCGACCTACGGTCCGTATATGGCTTCCGTTGGTATTGGCACCACACTTGAAAAACCAGAAATTTCCTTCCTTTTGAATCCGAGGTGACAATATCTCCCCCTTGGGAACATTCATCCTCGAATGAGAATTAAGACATCATAAGGAGGATAGGAACTAAACCTAACAACCTAACATGCATGCAATCACATAAATGCACATATCCAAGGAGGAAACATCAACTCCAAGCTAAAGCATGTTCAAAACATCATTTCATACGGTCTATATGCAACATATACTCAAATGCACATAAACATGAAGAAATCAATCAAGTTAACTCATTTTCTCAAAAATGAAATTCAGCCCCCCCTTTTTATTTCATGAACATGCATAAATGAGGAATCATGGGAATATCTAAGACGCATGAGACCAAAAGAGTGAACCATGAGGAACTAAATACCCAAGTTAGAGTAGGAGTGGAGGGAAAAAGATGAGGGTAATGGGACATCATATTGGCCTCAGCCTCCCAAGTAGTACCCTCAACTAATTGATTTCTCCAAAGGACCTTAACGGAAGCAACTTCTTTAATCCTCAACTTCCGAACTTGCCGGTCTAAAATCTCAACCGAGATCTCTCATAAGAAAGACTCTCCTTTTCACTAAGGCTCTCTAATGGCACTATAGATTTCGGATGACCAACACACTTCTTTAATAAGGAGACATGGAAAACCAGATGAATCGACGCTAAATCATTAGGCAAGTCAAGTTCATAAGCAACCTTGCCAATTCGCCTCAAAATCTGATATGGGCCCACATAACAGGGACTAAGCTTCCCTTACTTTCCGAACCTCATTACACCCTTCATTGGTGAAATTTTTAAGTAGACCCAATCATTAACATCAAATTCTAGATCTCTCTTTCTAACATCGGCATAGGACTTTAGTCAATTTTGAGCCATTTTCAACCTTTCTCTAATAAGCCGAACTTTCTCCATAGCCTCATGTACTAATTCAGGACCTATCAAAGCAACTTCTCCAACTTCAAACCAACCTATAGGAGATCTATACCTCCTACCATAAAGAGCCTCAAATGGGGCCATACCAATATTGGAATGATAACTATTGTTGTAAGCAAACTCAATCAAAGGCAAATGATCATCCCAATTACCCTTGAAGTCAAACACACAAGCTCTCAACATATGTTCCAAAGTTTGGATAGTACGTTCCACTTGCCCATCTATTTGAGGATGAAAGGCCGTACTAAGCTTAACACGAGTACCAAGGCCCCATTGGAAAGATTTCCAAAACTGAGAGGTGAATTGTGTACCATGATCGGATATAATGGATTGGGGCACTACATGCAACCTAACCATTTCCTTTTGGTACAACTTAGCATAGTCTTCCGCCGAATAAGAAACCTTGATGGGAATAAAATGAGCCAATTTCGTCATACGATCCACAATAACCCAAATTGAGTCATGCTGTTAACGGGTGCATGGTTAACCAAAAATGAAGTCCATATTCAAATCTTCCCACTTCCAAATAGGAATACTAATATCTTGGGACAAACCCCCAGCTTTTGGTGCTCAACTTTCACTTGTTGATAATTTGGACACTTTGCCATAAATTCCGCAATGTCCTTCTTCATCCCATTCCACCAATAGACCTCCTGAAAATCACGGTACATCTTGGTGGCTCCCCGGTGAATAGAATATTGGGAACTATGGGCTTTCGATAAAATCTGCTCCCTCAAGTTATCAACATTTGGAATGCCCAAACGACCTTGATATCGGAGTACACCATCTCCCCTTTGGGAGATAGCCTCATCGGACTTCTCAAGCACCGCTTCCATTAATTCCATCAAAATTGGATCAAGATCTTGCTTTGCTTTCATGTCTGATACAAAGGACGATTCGGCACCATTATGAACAACAACCCCACCTTCACTAGAATCAATCAACCGAACACCCAATCGGGCCAACCTATGAACATATCGAACCAATTCCTTGTTACTATCCTCAATATGAGTAACACTATCCATGGATAATCGATTAAGAGCATCCATCACCACATACGCCTTACCGGGGTGATAGAGGACACTCATATCGTAGTCCTTTAGCAATTCAAGCCACCTCCTTTGGCGAAGATTCATATATTTCTGCTTAAACACATATTGCAAACTCTTGGGGTCGGTAAAGACATCCACGTGAACACCATATAAGTAATGGCTCCAGATATTTAGAGCAAACACAACCGCCGCTAGTTCTAGGTCATAGGTAGGATAGTTCTTTTCATGAGCCTTAAGTTGCCTTGAAGCATAAGCAATGACTTTCCTGTTTTGCATAAGGACACACCCTAATCCAATTCTTGAGGCATCACAATAAACAACAAATCCATCGGACTCTTCCAGTAAAGTCAACACCGGAGCGGAGGTGAGTCTATCTTTAAACTCTTGGAAGCTCTTCTCACATGCTTCAAACCATACAAACTTAACTTTCTTTTGGGTCAATGCCGTCAATGGAGAGGCAATCGAAGAGAACCCCTCAACAAAGCTTCTATAGTAACCAACCAAACCCAAGAAACTTCAAATATCTAAAGGGGATAGAGGTCTAGGCCAACTCTTAACCACATCCATCTTCTTAGGATCTACCTTAATACCCTTCCTAGAAATAATGTGACCAAGAAAAGCCATAGACCTTAACCAAAACTCGCATTTACTAAAATTTGCAAAGAGTTATTGGTCCTTGAGGACTTGCAACACAATCCTCAAATGATTGGTATGCTCACCCTCACTCCTTGAGTAAATCAAAATGTCATCGATGAACACAATTACAAACATATCTAGGTATTGTCTAAACACCCTATTAATCAAATCCATAAATACAGCTGAAGCATTAGTCAAACCAAATGACATTACTAAGAATTCAAAGTGGCCATATCTAGTCTGAAAAGCTGTCTTCGGAATGTCATATTCCTTCACCCTTAATTGGTGATAGCCCGACCGAAGGTCAATCTTAGAGAAGTAACTCGCTCCTTGAAGTTGATCAAACAAATCATCTATCATTGGAAGAGGATACTTATTCTTAATAGTAACCTTATTCAATTGCCGATAATCAATGCACATACGAAGTGAACCATCTTTCTTTCAAAGAAACAACACTGGGGCATCCCATGGAGAAATACTCGGTCGGATGAAGCCTTTATCCAACAAATCTTTCGATTGCTCCTTCAACTCCTTAAGTTCTGCCGGTGCCAAACGGTAAGGAGGAATAGTGATAGGTTGCATATCTGGGAGAAGGTCAATACCGAAGTTTATTTCCCTTTCGAGAGGAACACCAGGTAGATCATTGGGAAACACTTCGGGAAACTCATTAACAATGGGGACCTACTCAAAGATAGGGGTTTCAAAATTCATAACCCTGACTCGAATAAGATGGTATAAGCAACCCTTAGAAATCATCTTTCTAGCTTTAAGACAAGAAACAAGCTGACTTTTAAACATAGAATTTTCCCCTTTCCACTCTAGGATAGGCTCATTTGGGAATTGGAACTTGACCACTCGGGTCCTACAATCAATAGAGGCATGACATGAATGCAACCAATCAATCCCAAGAATAACATCAGAATCTAACATATAGAGCTCTACCAGATCAACATGAGTGACTTTATGGGATAAGGAGATGGGACAATTTTTATAGACTCTCTTAGCCACAATAGATTCACCAATAGGAGTAGAGACAGAAAAAGGATCTAACAACACATCTAGAAGAATATCAAACCTCTTAGCCACATATGGCGTCACAAAAGACAAGGTAGCACCAGGGTCATGTAAAGCATAAACATCAAGATAGAAGACTTTCAACATATCCGTAACCACATCGGGAGAGCCCTCTTGCTAATGACGAGTTTGGAGTGCATAGAATCTGTTTTGCTTCTGATTTCCACTTGAACCCGTAGGAGGATAAGGTTGAGCTGTCACGACCCGATTTCTCAAGTCATGATGGCGCCTACAACCCACCGGTAGGCAAGCCAAACTCTATCCCGGAACCGAACAGTAATGGGACTAAGAGTGGAAACTACTCCAAACTAAGCGGAAGCATACCATAAGAACACATAAACGAAGGCTGAAACGAAACCAAACTAAATATATACGAGACACCTCCCAAAACCTGAAAGTCACATGTACAGAACCACTAACAAGAGTACAAATCCCAAAAGTGGACAACAGAAACAGTTGTCTCAAAAAAAAAAAGACAAGCCAAAAGGTAAATACAGAAGGAGACACGTAATCCCAGAACGCCATGTGCTCACCATAGTCTCTTGAACTGACAGCTGCAGGCCCGATCTCAATGCTGATAACTGGTGCTCGGACCTGCATCCTGAAAACAGATGCAAAGTGTAGCATGAGTACCAAAACAACAGGTACCTAGTAGGCATCATAGGTCGACTGAGCAAGAACGGTAAAGACAGGCAGACAAGATAGAATCAGCAATAACAATAACAGAGGTCAACAGAACGGAAATAGAACAAGCGGAAAGTAAACTGAGGATAGCTAACTAAACCCAGCTGCGCCCCCCATAAGACCCGCTGGGCACACTCGTGCGCAAGTTTAAATAAAACCCGAACGGACCCCCATAAGCCCGACAGGTACACAGAAGAGCTATACTACAGAACAAAAGGAGATCCATCACCAAAAGCCGTAACACCTATGGGTCCCGGACCCAACAATATAATACCTTGTCCCCGCCCAATCATCAGTCATGAACTGGAAATATTGAACTCTAAACGGGTAACGTCAGTCTCGAGCTGGAACAATATCTGGGTCCCGCCCAATCATCAGTCACGAGCTGGAAATATCAGACTCTAACCGGAAATGTTAGCCTCGAGCTGGAACAATATCTGGGCCCCGCCCAATCGTCAGTCACGAGCTGGAAATATCGGACTTTAATCGGAAACGTCAACCTCAAGCTGGAACAATATTTGGGCCCTGCCCAATAATCAGTCACGAGCTGGAAATACCTGACTCTAACACGTCAGCCTCGAGCTGGAACAATACTCTCGCTCTACGGTCTCGAGCTAGAAATAACGGACTCTAACCGTGTAACGTCATCCTTGGACTGGAGCTAATCAGTCTACGCTCAACAGTCTAGCATTGGAAATACCGGTTCTAACCGAGTAACATCAACTGCGGGCTGGGACTAGTAGCCTAGGCTCCACAGACTCGCACTGGGAATAACGGGCTGCATTCGTATAACGTCAGCTATGAATCGGAGCTGGTAGCCTACCCCCGACAGCCTAGCACTAGAAATACCGGATGGGAACCGCGTAATGTCAGTCTCGTACTGGAGCTAACAACCTCAAACTAGATAAAGCCACCACGAATAATACAATGCAAGACTAAACATCACGGGCCACCGCCCCACAAGGATATCAACCGAAGGCTCCAAGCCTCGCACAACCCAGCCATCATTCGATGCAAACACAATATCTTTCGACAACATCCCACCATCGCAAAAATAGAGGGAAAAATTGGAAGGTCCGAAAGCCACGAAAATGCCTAAACTAAGGCTCATACTATCAGACCCAAGTCTGCTATACCAGTCTACAAGGATCTAGTCCATCCGAATCACCGTCGGATACATGCTCAAGTCAACAGGTGCATAGGACTAAGGCAATACTTCCTTAACCTATTCTAAGTCCGAAATCACAATAATCAACCCAACACAGAATCCAAAGACCCGGACCCACTTATGCATCAACAGATAACCACCCAACAGATAGTCCCCAACACAAATACCAACAATCCAAGTCAACAACCCAATCTATAGCATGATGCTAGCCCATAACAGCCCAGGAGTCAACTATAAAATAGGAAATCGGATAAGCAGGGAAACAATACTAGCTAGCCACACCAGATTCACAAATATCAACCAACATTTACACATTCAAGCTCAATCTAGAAAGAAGGGAAGTCGTAACCTACCAAAAAGCCGATCTCGCAAGCGCTTCAAGTCACTCAATCGGAGATTTCCCCTTCCGAACGACCTCAGACTGCTGCCAAGCTATTAAAAATAGAATCACAGCGTCAATACGGTCGTTTAGACACTAAAAACGACAAATTCGGAGATAGACCAATTTTGGAGTCAAATCAAGCAAAGTGGGACCCACTCCGGATTTTCTGGAATTGACTCTGTGAAAAGGTCCAAAATCCTTCTCCAAACACGAATCCCAAAATGGATCATCCATTAGGGGTCGGATCCACTCCTAACAGCCCGCAACAATAAATCACAAAACTTAACAAAATAGCTCATCAAAGAACTTACTCTCGATTTCACGGAAAATGAGGAACACCCAACGAACCCCAACCTAAAACCCACGAAGACAACAAGAATCCGAGCGCCTGGGACTTCGAATCGCCAAAAACCAACCACCGAGGAGATTTTTATGAAGGTTTGAAGCTCTCCAAAATGGGAGCTTCGACCTCATTAAATAGACACTGCCAGGTCCTTCCTCTCCACGAACGCGGCCCAGGCCCGGGAATGCGGAGCACAAGCTGCTCCAGCATCGCACAGACCTCCGCTAACACGGCCCCAGGCCCGCGAACGTGGAGAGCAAGGATCACCCTCACCCAGCAGACCTCCACGAACGCAGAGAACCCTCCGCGAACGCGGAGAAGCCTCTCGCCGAACTGGCTTCCGCAAATGCGGAGCACTAGGAACCACCCAGCCTCACAAACCTCCGTGAATGCGGCCTCTGGCCCGTGAACACAGAGTAGACTCTCCCACACCTCCGCGAATGCGGAGAGTAAATGAGTCTACAGTTTTGACAGCTGCACCAGCTGAGTTTTGGACAATTCCAAAACTCTGACGGGGTGCTCGGGATTCGTTTGGAACCCCGTGCACGCAAACGAAATATGCTACCCCCTTAAATTCAACATTCGGGACTCAATGGCGTAGTCAAAATTTCCATACGAGGTCGTTTCGATAAAAAGTGGGTCCTACACCCAAAGAGCCATTTTAGCCAACTTCTATCGAGGGCCTCAAAATGAGATCGGAAGCTCCCGGTAATTCTCAAAATGTCATTCTAGACCAAACTTGGCATTTCGGAACTAATCGCGCTGTTGGAATCTTCATCTGAGTGCGTTTTTCAAGAATGTTGACCGAAGTCAATCTTAAATCAAATTTCTAAGACTAAAGAGCTAACTGGCCCCAAAATCACACCAAAAATCTCGGGACTCAGGTGAACCATGCTTCTAGCCTAATTTGGCCGCTCCGGAGCTGATGGAACCGTCTGAATTCTCATACGAGGTCGTTTACCTGAAGTTATGACTAAAATCAACTTTTCAAGGTTGAAAAGCTCTAAAATAGAAAAATAGGCCTAAAACCCAGGCGACCGAACAGTCAGTGCCAGCAAGTCATAAATGACTTGGGGTCGCTACAGGAACACTCTAAATGATAGAAAGAAGACATTAACACAGAAATGACCTGGAGGGTCATTACATGAGCCCTTCTACGGTTATCTCCTCCTTTATTAGCAATGGCGGGACAATCCCTAATCTTATGATCCATCTTGCCACAACCAAAGCAAGTATTAGAACTAGCTAGACACTTAGCCTCATGTTTCTTTCCACATTTGGCACAAGTAGACAATAGAGGTCCACCACCATTCCCTCCTTGAGGCTTAGGGTTAAACGCCCTTTCCTTGTTGAACTTAGGCGGAGCATTGGAGGAACCTTGACCGGAGAACCTTTTTCGAAACTTAGAACGACCATACCCATCGGACCTTGATCATGAAAAGTCACCATCACCGGTCTTAGTTCTCTTTGCCTCCCTGGACTTTTCCTTGAGTTTCTCCTCTTATATTTGTTGATCATGAACCATTAGACGAGAAATTTCCATATCATTAATGAGCATAGCGGTATGACATTCTTTGACCACCATTTTGAACACTCCTTGTAATACCCCGGATTCGAAAAGGGCAAACAATTTCAATTTTTGGAAACTTTGGTGACCTACTAATTTACCTACTAATTGTTGGTGGACTTACCAACAGTAGGTCAAGGGGGTAGGAACCGTAGGTAAGGCTGCCCAAGAAGAAGAAGTTGGAATTTTTTTTTCTAAGGAGTGACTGTCACGACCCAGGGTACCCCCTAGACGTGACATGGCGTACAAGACCCCAAAAGGCCGCATACAAGACACTTAGTATACATACATACAATATCATAGAGGATTAAGAGTTCAAAAGACAATGCCATATCAAGCTTTTAGGAAACAAAATAGCGGAAGTCTACATCTCATGTCTCAAAGCCAATCTAACATAAGAAGGAGAAATAAAGTTTGAGACGTAACCCAATACAATGCAAAAATGAACAAAACATGAAAGTAACAACAACTAGGCTATGTCCTCGAATGGATGAGGACTCACTAAGCCTTCAACAATCTTCTACTAACCTCTAGCCATGAATAGATGGAGAATCGCCAAACCCTACATTAACAAGTCAATGTAGGCAAGAGTATATATTAGTACAATCAAGGACCAAGTATGATAGCAATGCACAAAATCCTTTAAAACATGCTAAAATGGGACATTTTCATAATATGCAATGACCAAGCTAAAACATGATAAAGGTTAAGAAGCATAAAACATAAACCATGGTCAAAGCAAGCTAAACATCTTTACTTTACTTGGAGAACATCATAAAATCACTTTAGTTCATTGTTGTGGTAAGTAGCCTTAACCGACATATAAGACCATGTGAGCCATCAACATGGAATCTGGTGTATAACCCCACACCGAAAGGACCATCCTACTTGCCAAGGTAGGACCCTTTACTTATCATATAACTTATGTGGATCTACTAGCTAGTGTCTATCTAGACAAACCTATGATGGCACATAGTTTATGGGACATGGGTAATCGCCACTTGTCCACTCAGTGCTAAGCATAATTCCCACGGATTAGTCATAGTTCATTTATCGTAAGTAGACATGGGTAGTCGCCTCTTGTCTACGATAGGGAACATGGGAGATCGCCTCTTGTCCCTTCATTAGAATAGCTCCTTAATCATAGATTCAAATTTAGTTGAGCAAACCTTTCAACAAGTTATGAATCATTACATGTGAGAAAACCTTTTATATTCATAGGTTGAGTAATACATGAGAATTCCTTTCATAACTCAAAAACAACATCAACATATCATAAACTTGGATGCTTCAATCTCAAAGCACCCTTAATTCATCATTAGCTTCATAAGAGACATGCATGATTTCATAAACTTCATCTTTACATAGTTCATCATGCTCATAACTTACAATTCATGGAACTTACATGGGTTCATAAAAATTTATCTCAAATCATGCAATTCAATGAGAACTCATGCTTAGAAAGCCATAAACAAGGCAATTTGACCATAATTGAAGGAACCCACATAATAGAGTAAAATCATAGTTTTTGATTGAACATGCTTAATTTCATAAAACCATCATTTGGTCATTCATAATCTCATCATGAAATTCATAGCTTAAGAATCATAGTTCATACATAGGTTCACATAGACTTCATGAAATGAATGTCTTCACAATTCAACCCAATAACACATTCATAATTTCGAAATTGGGGAAAAAGGCATGGTTCATGGGGATTCATCCAATTTCATGAAATTCAACTCAATTTATACTTCAAAGTCCATAGATCAATCAATTAAATCAACATTGCAAAGGACCCATGACATGGAAGAAAACCCCTAATTCAATTGAGAACCTCTAACTTGAAAATTGGAGAATTTAGGGATTCCATGGAGGAAAGGGCTCCATGGATGAATACTATCATACCTTGGGGTGTTAATTCCTTAAGCAATTGATGAAGAAAAGCTTGATTCCTTGAACCTAACTTGCCTCCTCCTCCTCCTCCTCCTCCTTCTTCTTCTTCTAACTTCTAGAGAGAAAAATATTTGAGAGAGGAGAATTTGGGGAAATCTTGCAAAGTGATTGGAAAGGGTAGTTTTTAGGATTAGAAGGGCTTATACAGTGTTAGGAGGTAAAGGGAACTGACTTAAATAAGTAAACAAGTCATTGGGTGAAAAGACCAAAAGACCCCTTTAAAAAATAACCGTCATGCCCTATCTACGGTTGGACCTACAGTTCGTAGGTCAACCTACAGACCGTTCTGTTCCTTCGTAGATAGATTCAAAGAGTTTTCCAACTTGGATCCTGCAACGACGAGTCCCATGTACGGCTCGTGGGTCAACCGACGGACCGTACATGGCAATCGTAGATCTGAACTTAGAGCTTAAGTATTTTACTAAGTCTGGAGGAGACCTACGAGATCCATCTACCACTCGTACACTGGACGACGGGCCATCCTGGCAGGCCGTCATTGAGGTTCTGAAACTTGTCATTTTGAAAACTTGGGCTTGCCACCTACGGGTCGTAAGTCGACCTACGATCCGTAGATGGCTTTCGTCATTACTGGCACCAACCAAGAAAATCAAAAATTTTCCACCCTTTTGGAGTCAGGGGTATTACATTATCTCCCCCTTGGGAACATTCGTCCTTGTATGAGAATCAAGACATCATAAGGAGGGTAAGAAACAAGAACTAACAACCCAACCTAGAATGCAATCACATAAATACAGATATCCGAGGAGGAAAATTAGGACATTTAGCCACAAACTCCACAATATCCTTCTTCATCCCATTCCACCAATAGACCTCCTGCAAATCACAGTACATCTTGGTAGCTCCCGGGTGAATGGAATATCGAGAACTATGGGCTTCCGATAAAATTTGTCCTCTTAAGTCATCTACATCGGAAATGCACAAATGACCCTGATATCGAAGCACACCATCTCCCCCTTGGGAGAAAGCCTTAACAAACCATTTGAGCACTGCTTCCTTCAAATAGACCAAATTAGGATCAAGATCTTGCTTAGCCTTCACATCGGACACAAAGGACGATTCGGAACCATCATGAACCATAACACCACCTTTAGTTGAATCAACCAACCGAAGACCCAATTGCGCCAACCTATGAACATCGCGAACCAACTCTTTCTTACCATCCTCAACATGAGCAACACTACCCATAGATAACCGACTAAGAGCATCCGCCACCATATTAGCCTTGCCGGGGTGATAGAGGACACTCATGTCATAGTCTTTTAACAACTCAAGCCACCTCCTTTGGTGAAGATTTAGATCTTTTTATTTAAACACATATTGCAAACTCTTATGGTCGGTGAAGATGTCAACATGTACACCATACAAATAATGCCTCCAAATCTTTAATGCAAACACAACAACCGCTAATTCTAAATCATGAGTAGGATAGTTATTTTCATGTACCTTGAGTTGCCTTGAAGCATAAGCAATGAATTTTCCATTTTGCATAAGAACACATCCTAGCCCAATTCTCAAGGCATCACAGAAAACCACAAAACCATCGGACCCTTCTGGCAAAGTTAATATCGGAGCCGAAGTAAGTCTATCTTTCAATTCTTGAAAACTCTTCTCACATGCTTCAGACCAAGTGAACTTAACCTTCTTTTGAGTCAAAGCCGTCAATGGGGAAGCAATCAAAGAAAACCCTTCAACAAACCTCCTATAATAACCGGCCAAACCCAAGAAACTACGAATGTCTGAAGGTGATAGAGGTCTAGGCCAATTTCTAACCACATCCGTCTTCTTAGGATCTACCTTAATACCCTTACCAGAGACAATGTGACCAAGAAAAGCCACAGACCTTAGCCAAAACTCACATTTACTAAACTTTGCAAAGAGTTGTTGGTCCTTGAGAACTTGCAATACAATCCTCAAATGATCGGCATGCTCACCTTCACTCCTTGAGTAAATCAAAGTATCATCTAAGAACACAATCACAAACATGTCAAGATATTGTCTAAACACCCTATTCATCAAGTCCATAAATGCGGCCGGGGCATTTGTCAACCCAAACGACATCAGTAGGAATTCATCTTGGCCATATCTAGTCTGGAAAGCCATTTTCAGAATATCATCTTCTTTCACCCTCAATTGGTGATAACTTGAATGAAGGTCGATCTTAGAGAAGTAACTAGCCCCTTGAAGTTGATCAAACAAGTCATCTATCCTTGGAAGAGGATACTTATTCTTAATGGTAACCTTGTTCAGTTGGCGGTAGTCAATGCACATACGAAGTGAACCATCTTTCTTCCTTACAACAAGATCGGAGCACCCCATGGAGAAATACTTGGTCGGATAAAACCCTTATCCAACAAGTCTTTCAATTGCTCTTCCTTAAGTTTCGTCAGAGCCATTCTATAAGGAGGGATAGAGATAGGTTGCGTATCCGGGAGAAGGTCAATACCGAAGTCTATTTCCCTTTCGGGTGGAATACTGGGTAAATCATCGAGAAACACTTCCGGAAACTCATTAACAATGGGGACCGACTCAAGTGTAGGGGTTTCAGAATCCACATCCCTCACCCTAACAAGATGGTATATGCAACCCTTAGAAATCATCTTCCTAGCTTTAAGACAAATAAAAAATTGACCCTTAGTCATAGAATTTCCCCCTTCCATTCTAGGATAGGCTCATTTGGGAATTGAAACTTGACCATTCGGGTCCTAGAATCAACAGAAGCATAACAAGAATACAACCAATCCATCCCAAGAATGACATCAAAATCTAACATATCTAGCTCTACAAGATCAACATGAGTGACTCTATGAGATCAAAAGACGGGGCAATTTCTATAGACTCTCTTAGCCACAATGGATTCACCAATCGGAGTAGAAACATGAAAAGGATCTGACAACACGTCCAGAACAACATCAAATCTCATAGCCACATATAGCGTCACCAAAGACAAAGTAGCACCGGGATCATGCAACGCATAAAGATCAAAATGAAAGACTTTCAACATACCGATAACCACACTGGGAGAATCCTCTTGCTCATGGCGATCTTGAAGTGCATAGAACCGGTTTTGCTTTTGATTTCCACTAGAACTCGATGGATTTTGAGGTTGAGTTCATCGACGGTTATCCCCTTCATTTTTAGCCACTAAGGGACAATCCCTTATCTTGTGATCCATTTTTCCACAACAAAAGCATGCATTAGAACTAGCTAGACATTTAGCCTCATGCTTCTTCCCACACTTAGGACAAGCAGTCGATGGAAATCCACCACCATTTCCTCCTTGAGGCTTAGGGTTGGACACCCTATCCTTGTTGGGCTTAGGAGGAGCATTGGAGGAACCTTGACCGGAGAACCTTTGTCGAAATCTAGAACGACCATGTCCATTGGACCTTGAATGTGAGAAATTACCATCACCGGTCTTAGCCCTCTTTGCCTCTCTAGACCTTTCCTTAAGCTTTTCCTATTCTATTTGTTGAGCATGAACCATAAGATGAGAAATATCCATAACATGGATAAGCATAGCAGTACGACATTCCTTAACCACTATTTCAGACACTCTTGAAACGAACTTACTCATTCTTGCCCTAGGATCGGCAACCATAGTAGTAGCATACCTAGACAATTGCATGAACTTCAAAGCATACTCCTTCACACTCATGTTCCCTTGACGAAGGTTAATGAACTCAAGTACCCTTGCCTCCCTCATCTCAAGGGGAAAGAACCTATCAAGGAAAGCAACCTTAAACATCTCCCAATCAAGAGGACCCGCATCAACCACCCTCTCACTCTTCCATTGCTCAAACCACACTTGAGCCACACCCTTAAGTTGATAAGCGGCCAATTCCGCCTTTCCCATCGGGGTTACACCCATGATCATCAACACCTTATATACCTCATCAATAAACTCTTGAGGATCTTCCTCAACTTTGGAACCATGAAACTCTGGAGGGTTCTTCCTAGTGAAGTCCCTCACTCTAGATGACGCCGTACCCACATTTGGGTTCACGGGGACCACAGCCTCCCTATTGGCTTGAGCCGTCATGGCTTGGGACAACACTTGAAAAGTGGCCCTAAACTCCGCATTAGTCACTTGCTCGGCCAAAGGGTCAATCGGAACTTGAGGAGCTTCTTGTTCCACATCCTTTCTCGCATTCCTCCTAGCATATGCCCTTCGGGTGGCCCTATCCTGAAAAGCATTAGATAGGGATTAGGAGAGGAACATATAGAGTTAAACTCTATCGCACGACTTTAGATTGATGAAATTAGTGGAGTTTCCTAATCATCTTGTAGCCTCTCATTCATAAATGTGGTGCACTTCACACTCATGAACAAGACTCTACTCGATGTGGCTTATGCGATATCCTAGGACCTTTTTAAAACCTTGTGCTCTGATACCAAGTTTTTCACGACCCAAAGTATCCCCTAGACGTGACATGGCGTACAAGACCCCAAAAGGCCCTATACAAGCTACTTAGTATGCATCATATAAGATAATAGTAAGTAAGAAGTTCAAAAGACAATTTCTACTCAAAAGAGTCATCAAAGTAACGGAGGTCTAAACATTGTCTCAAAGCCATCTAATACAAGAACGAAAGGAAAGTGGGACGTAACCCATACAAGTCTTAAAAGTAAAATGACATAAAAGGTAAAAGTGGCTATGTCCTCAAACATATGAGGACTCACCAAATCTTCAAATTCTGTTATCACGACGATCTAGCCACGAGAGGATGGAGATAAGCCTGATGCTACACTTATAAGAAAATGTAGGCAAGAATATGCGTTAGTACAAGAATGTACCAAGTATGATAACTATGCATAAGGTTACAAAATAATGATAAAGAGGACTATATATATATATATATATAATGCAATGACCAAGTTAAAACCATAGGATGACATAATAGAAGGCATGAAGTAAAGAGCCATGATCAATGCAAGGAAAGCATCTTAAAACAACATATACTTAAAAGCCTTTAGAAAGCAACCTTAGTTCATTTTGTGGGAAATTAGCCTTAACCGACAGACCATGTGAGCTATAACATGGAATTCGGTGTCTACCCCATACCAAAAAGAGGTGTCCTTACTTGCCAAGGTAAGAACCATAATTTCTAGCTTAAGTTGATCCACTAGCTAATGTCTATCAAGACAACCTATGGTGGCACATAATTTATGGGACATGGGTAATCGCCACTTGTCCGCTCGGTGCTAAGCATAAATCCCACGAAATAGTCATAATTCATAGCTTATGTTATCATTTAAAGACATGGGTAATCACCTCTTGTCTCATCATTAGGGAACATGGGTAATGGCCTCTTGCCCCTTTTTATTCATTGGAATAGCTCCTTAATCTTGATTCAAAGTTTAATTGAGAAAACCTTTCAACCTTTATGAATCATTATGTGAGAATATCCTTTCACATTCATGATTTGAGTTATATGTGAGAAAACCTTTCACAACAACATAATAACAATGCTTCACGCTCAAAGCAACTTAAACCTTCATAAATTTCATAATTGAACGTGCATAATTTAATAAAATCCATCTTTTGATCATTCCTAAACTTCATTATAGAATCATAGCTTGAAAACCATAAATCATGCATGGGCTCATATAATTTCATCTTAAAATCATTGAATTAATCTCAATTCATGCATAAAAAGACTCCATTCAATACATTATATCATAATTTGAAAGAACCCATAAGATAGGAGAAAACTCTAATTCTAATTGAAGAATTCTAACTTTGTAAATTGGGGAATTTAGGAACCCTATAGAGGAAAGGACTCCATAGGTGAAAGCTATCATACCTTGAATCCAAAAGCTTGAAATCAATGGTGAACGTAGGAGACTTGAATGAAAACCCTAGAACCTTCTTCTTCTTCTTCAATCTTTTAGAGAGAGAAATATTTGGGAAAATTTGGAGGGATTTTGGGAAACTTTGAAAAGTGATTAGAGAGGGTAGAAATTAGGCTTAGAAGCCTTATATAGGGCTTAGGATTAGTGCTGAACTGACTTAGTTTAAGAATAGATTAATTAGGGAAAAGAGGAAAAACCCTTAAAAATAATTGCTGGATTGAGACCTAAGGTTTGGATCTACGGTCGGTAAGTCTAACGACGAACCATCCTGTCCATCCGTAGAAAGATTCAGAGACTACTAATTATGGACTTCAAACGACGGGGCCCATGTACGGTTCGTAGGTCCATTGACGGACCGTCCGTACATGGCAACCGTAAGTTCAACCTTGAACCCTTAAAATTTCACTATGTCTAGAGAGACCTACGAGACCTACCTACAGTTCGTAGAAACAGTTCCCACCTACGGATCCTGAAACTTGACATTTTCAAAAGTTCACCTTGCCACCTACAGTTCCCACCTACGGCCCGTATGTCAACCTACGGTCCGTAGATGGCTTTCATTGGTATTGGCACCAGACCTGAAAAACCAGAAATTTCCTTCCTTTTGAATCCGAGGTGTTACAGCCACGATCAATTGTGATAGGTGACTTCGTTCTTTAATTTTCTTATAGTTATCACATTATGATTTAAGTTTTGATATATTGAGATAGGTAATTAAATATTAGGTATACTGTATTATATGAATACCATTAGACTATGATATTGGAGGAATTGACACTTAATCCTAGGTTTGAAATTTATGAAATATGAGACTTGATATATTAGTTGGTATCAAGATTTAGGAAATTGATTAAAAATTTGAGTGAGTTTTTGAGTCAAGGCTAGGTATATAGTAATATCAATGTCTACGGACTCATTTAGTTATGAATATTGTATACTTGATATATTGGAAACGTTCTGAGGCATTGAGAAAAGGAAAAACGTTGGGAAATTAACTTGCTTGACTTCGGTTCTTCGGTGAAGGTAGGTTAGGTTTATTCTATGTGATAGAGAGACTCTTAATAGTGATTGATAGTCATTGAGTAATGCTGTGAAGTTTTCTGTACACTTAATTGTTGTGGTTTGGATGATACATGTGTTGTTGTGATTGGTTTGTAATTCCAAGACCGCAAAATCCATAATCTTGAACTTGTTCTCTTAAAGTGATACCTTGAATAAAAAAGACTTGGTGAAATATTTTTAATGAAGAGGAAGGTGATGAAAATAATGATTAATTAACTGTATTTTTGGATCGGGTGTCACGAGTTGACACGATATATTTGGATCGGGTTCCACGAGCTGGCACGATTTTAATGGATCGGGTGTCACGTTCTGATATAATAACATTAAAGGAAAACATATTAAAATAACCTAATGTACTCAATCTCAAAGAAACCATTTCCCAAAAGAGAGTGGTGTGGAGGCATAAGTCCTCATGTGTGTTCTTGATGTTGTGACTAATTACATACTTGCTTCATTACTGTTGTCACTTGTTCATGTTGTTTGTTGTTTACCACCTGCTAAGTGCTATAGTTGATTTCATCTTATTACTTTATGCATATTGGTTTCTATTTTGAGTCGGTCGATGATATCTACTCAGTACATGTTGCCTTATACTGACCCCTACTTGTGTTTCCTTCGTTTTCCTTTTGTGGAGTACAACGAGTGTACCAAGGACTTTGACTCGCCCTCAGCTCTAGCCAGTCTCCAGAACATCAAATTCCAGGGTGAGATATTCATTCTAGCTCGTGTTGGATTCTCTCGGTTATGACATGATGTCCTTAGTTTTCGGACAAAAACTATTTTATTTATTTATTTTGGTGTCTTTGATGCTCTCAGACTTAGTATTTGGAGATTAGATGTCCTTGATGCGATGACTTTCAGGTTTTGGGAAATGATATTTAATAGACTTTAGAGAACTCATACTTTTTACATTAATATGATTTGAGTTTCCGCATTATGGTTGTATTTCGTAAGTTGAACAATTAATATAAGTTGGGGTTTGAATTTGTTGGTTCGCCCACCTAGAATGTTAAGTGTGAGTGCCACTCATGACCCATTTTGGGTCCTGACACAATGTTCATAAGATGAATTTTTATTTTGAGTTATTATTTCTTTCATTTATTTTGGTTCATATTTATTTATTAGTAACATTTTTACCAAGTGTCTTAAGAGGTACACAAATTTGCTTCCGAGAAAGCTATTTGAATGGAGTTCGAATGATATTATTTTATTCATTATTATGTATACGATTGACGTTAGGCAAACATTAGGCCGTTCCTTATATTATTGCTTTACTTTATTATTTGTTTATATTTATGTTCATTATACTTGTACAATGTTTTTATCTCCTCCTTGATTTGAAAAAATGAATTCAGTCAGGACCTACAATTGTGGATTTTGAAGGTTGCTTAATACCTTCCCTTCGGAATCACTTGAACCCTTACCTAGAATCTATTAATTTCGTAGATATTTTTGTTAATTAATTAATTAGTTTCCTAATTATCCTAAAATTAGGTGGCGACTCCTTAAAATTTTCTTTTCTTTAAATTCTTTTAAAATTAAATTAATTGATTATTTTTTTTGAGTCACCACGACATTGTGCCTTAGGGATGTCAAAAACTTAAAAAGTGAGGAAAGTTGGGTTGACGAAGAGCATGATATTGGTGATTACATTAAAGGATACAAATTGCATGTGCTATCCCACGATATCAGGTAGATCATGTTTTTGTCCCTGTACATGTCAAGGAAAAACTACATTGGGTATTGGTTGTTGTGTCGCTCAATGACAAACATATCAACATTTATGATTCATATAGAGCAGCAGACCATGATGCAATAATCAGGTTTGAAGTAGAAAAGTTGGCTCAACTTATTCCTCTCAAATTAACAAGGAATGATTACTACAAGAATAGAAGAATCAATATATCATCGTCATAGGAAGAAAATGAGTTCTTTGAGATAGTTTTCATCATAAATATACCTCAGCATCCACATGGGAACTTGTAAGTTTTCCTCAACAGTTTATTATTCTCATTTCTTTTTAGCCACATATATTCTTCTTTTTTTTGATACGTATTTTTTTTTGTTTTAACATATATGTTGCATCAATGATTGTGGTATTTTTATGCTTGCATATGCCAAGTATTTGTCTTACAGCCAAGGCAATCCAGTAGGTACTTTTGATGCAGATTTTCTACGTTCAAGATACACTGTAATTCTTTGGAACTATGATCAGCAAAAGATTGATGCCGGAGCCATAAGTGACAGCGAGGCACCTCCTAGGACTAATTGGCCTCACATAGAATATGAGAGTAGTGAAAGAATTCAAATACAATTGTCACGCTCCGTGCCTACACCCTGGATATGGCCGGCACTCGCAGACCATTCCTGGTCCCAAGCGAACCCTTGACCTGGCTAACTATGATTCACATGACACTATCAGATACGTGGAAGCTTAAATAGATGAGCATTTAAAAAATTTAAAGAAAAGCTTTAAGGCCACTGTATTGAAATACCTTGCATAATCCATAAGTTTAAGTAAAACATTTGGAGAAAACAATGGAAACAACTAACTCTGTCTTCCTATGATGCCTCTATTGTTCAAGATAAGTGTCGAGACAAGATCCACGACACCTCAAATACTACTAAAACTGAATATAAAAATGGAGTCCCTCGAAAAGAAGGAGGCCTCACCAAAAGCTATCTACGAGTGCAAAGTGATCTCAATAAAACACTTGTTGATGATCCTGAATACATGTATCTGCATCATAAAAAGATACAAGTCGAATGACATCAATACAAGGAATGTACGAGTGTGTAATATGGCTGAATAAAACAATAACTGAACCGATGGAGGGAAACATATCAAGTAAACAATATATGAATAAGTAGTGAAAACCATTTGTACTTTACAATATGATATGCAATAAAAACAATATGAGAATAGAAAACTTTACTCTATGGGGAGTTTCTCTAACCGACAACCATTACTATGAGCCTAGCAATGATACAATGTTTTGCCCATGTTGCAAGGGCCATTCTATACCTTGTCAGGGTATAGGATGCTACTATAACGATGGATCCATCTAATAGGTCTTCTCAGAGGCAGTGAGGAGTCACACGACAAACAGTGCAATCCTATCCTACACTGGCTACATAGTTTTATGGATTTGAGTTAAAAATAGACTATTACCCAATTCGGTACTCGATACTACTCCCAAAATATTCAATATCCATTATGCTCAATCACCCTTTACAAAGAAAAGGACTATTACTTTACTTTACTTTTCACTTTGCTTTACTGAAATACTTTTATGAAACATCAATGACACTCTTTCTCTTTCTCAACTGTCAAATAGTACATATGAAATCATTTGTTTCTTCCTTTATGGATTCTGTTCAAAACTTGCATTTAAAATGTATACTTATGGACTTATCTTTCAATTTAGAAATTGATATATAATAAAATCTCATGTAATTACCTTTGAAAACATAAATTTTATAAATCAATAGGATTCATGTGATACTAAGCATGAACAACAATTTAAAATTTCAACATACATAGCAAAAATTAAAATCTCAATTGTTAAGGAAACTGAATTAAGAATTTCTAAGAAACTATGGGTAAAACTCGAAACATAACTTTTGTTGACTGAATTTAAATGTAGGGCGTGAGGATGAACTAGTCCACCACTATGAATAGCCTTACATACCTGAGAAGATGAGGCTGACTTGAAACTTTGAACCGAGGCTTGAAGCTGAAGAACCCTAGCTTCTTCTTTGAGAGAACTTTGAACGTGTGAATTTGATTTATTTGAGGGTTCAACATGAAAGGGGAGGTTATTAGGCCATGAGATAGACTTAAGGAAGTTAATTGAGGGTAAAAGGTAAAGAATACCTTTCTGGAAACGTAAGAGGACCATAAAAATGAATTCTTAATGAATCTCGTCGGCCAATTCGATTTAGAGGTCTCCTTGATGAAAATACTCAATGCGTCTCCCATTGGGACTTTAGATTACCCAAATAGACAGAATTTTAAGGTTTTTGGGACTTTCGGCAAGCTAGTTCGGTGATTCGCCAACACATTTGGTGGATCACCGATTGAGCAGGTGACCTCACCTAATTTCCCAGTCTGGGTATATTACAATAAAATGACCATAACTTTTTACTCTGAACTCAAAATAAGGCAAACTAGGTGGCATTGGAAAGAAGACTCAAAGACCTTTAATCTTATTGGTCATAGTGTCATGACCCGCCAATTTGCCATTAAAATAAGGCATGAATATAAGGAGGGAAGAAACTAGAGTTGTGTAGATGTTTGTGGAAGACTCTAGAACTCCCTAGATATTTTCTTGGAAGGCTTACATTGGAAGAAGAATAGTCCTTAGTGAAATATTCTAGAGAAATATGGAGATTTTCTAGAGAAGGTTACAGAATTAGATGGAAAGTTCTTGGAATGTTCTAGAGTTGTAGAAAATTCTAGAATAAGGACTAAATTGTAAATACTTAGGGACTTGTGCATTAATTTTTATTTATACTTTATCCCCTAGGTTGTAGTATAAATAGATGGGGCATTCATTTGTAGCAATCCAAGCAAGTGTAAGCATTCTTCCACAAAAGCAATGCAAAGCCTTCTTTATAAAATCTCTCTAAGTCTTTCTTTCTCATTCTCTTAGTGATCCAAGTCTTAAAAGGCTTACTTGAGCTTATAAGATCGTGAAAGAATCGTGAGTAAGTTGTCAGGTGCCGCACGGAGTGCTAGAAGAAGTCTAAGTCTGTGACAACATGGTATCAGAGCAAAGGTTTGTTCTAAGGGAATGGCCAACAAAGGAGACGTAAACGCCTCTAGCACCTCCAACGTCCTACTATATGGTGGAAAGAAGAACTGCAAGGTTAACAAGCACCACAAGAGTAGCGAGAAAATGCTGCTCGACCCTACACCAAGCGAAGCGCTAACACTTCACCCACCTTCGACTACTGAAGCGAGTGACGATGAACTTGACGTTGCACCTGGAGAAGAGTGGATTGAAAGGGCTGAGGTGGCAAGGCAGGCCGTGGATATCTTAGGCAAGCGCTTGAACGAGGCCGATGGCAAGTTCAAGACTCTTGAGGACTTCACCCTTGAGGAGAATGACAACATCCGCAAGGAGTTAGAGGGCCTCCAGCATGCCGAGTTCGAGATGAAGGAGGCCATCACTTCCTTGGAGTGTCAGCTCATGGACGCGCTAGCATGATCGAGACCATGAGGGCCTAGATGCAAGCACTCAAGGAGGGCGTGGAAGTTGGAGGATCCCCGTCGCTCGACCGAGATAAGGAGGCCAAGTTTGAGGCTCCGAAGCCACCTATGTTCAAAGGCATTCGTTACGCGCAAGAGGTGGAGAATTTCTTATGGCACTTGGAGAATTACTTCAAGTGTAATCGAGTAGGGAGCGACGAGAACACGATCAACACTGCCGTGTTGTGTCTTTCAGAGATGGCAATGCTATGGTGGAGGCGCAAGGTGTCCAAGATAAGGAAGGGGTCGTGCACCATTACTTGGGAGCAATTCCGAGAAGAGTTTAAGAAGGCCATCTTCCCTAACAATGTCATCTATGAGGCTAAGCGCAAGTTTAGGGAGTTGAAGCAGACAGGCAGCATTCGAGCGTACGTGAAGGAGTTTATCACTATCACGCTTCAGATTCCCAACCTGACCGATGAGGACATGCTGTTCCACTTCATGGATGAATTGAAAAATTGGGCAAAAACGGAGCTGGAACGATGCCAAGTCAGGACCATAGATGAGGCCATCACATAAGACGAATCCTTGACCGATTTTAAGCATGATAGGCACGACAAAAGGAAAGGCAAGGACACGAGGACCATTCATTCTAAAGGTGGAGGAGATCGTGGCCGAGGCAAGGAGCAGCTGGTATATCTTAAGCAGCACGACTCCAACAAGTCAGACGACAAGCGGTTCGAGCGCCAGAACTATGCCGAAAGGAAGGTGCAACAAACAGAGGGAGATGGGTGCTACATATGTAGAGGAACACACATCTATGCCAGGTGCCCGAGATGAAGAACCTTGGTGCTATCCCAAAGGAGCGAAAGGAGAAGGATGCCCAGGAGCAAGCACATGATGAGGGCACGATGCAGTTGGGCTTAATAGGACTATGTGGAGCCATCATGAAGTATCCAGGGAAGCTGAGAGAATACGGCGTGTAGTATGTTGACATCACGATTAATGGAAGACCTGTTCGTGCTATGGTCGACACGGGTGCAGAGGCCAACATCATGACCAAGACAATAGCAACAAGGTTGGGGCTGAGTTACAGTCCAAGTAACGCCCATCTCAGGATGGTCAATGCACCACCGACTCCCGTGTACGGAATCGTGCATGAAGTAAGCATCATGTTAGGCCAGTGGCAAGGTAAAAGCAACTTCACTGGTTCTCCTTTAGATTTCTTTGACATAATTCTTGGGCAAGAGTTCTTCCAGAAGTGTCACGTGGTGATCGATCCTTACCTCCAATGACTCTTGGTCATGGAGCAAGCCCCTGGTTAAGGTACAAACGATGGAAGAACAAGTTTGACTAACGGCCATGCAGCTCGTGAGAGGCCTTAAGAAGAAGAAGTCGACATTCGTAGCCACCAATGCGAGTGTGATGAAATACAATTGTGCAGAAGGGACTTTGCCACCATGTATAGGGAAAGTTCCGCAAGAGGACAAGGACGTGATGTTCGAGGACCTACACAAAGGCATTGATTGAGTCATTGAACTGATGGTCATGCATACAAGAAGACAAGACTCAATTGTTCATGCAGCAGTAATGCGACTCGATCGTCGCAGCATCAGGTGGGGGAGAGTGTCATGACCCACCACTTTGCCATTAAAATAAGGCATGGATATAAGGAGGGAAGAAACTAGAGTTGTGTAGAGGTTTGTGGAAGACTCTAGAACTCCCTAGATATTTTCTTGGAAGGCTTACATTGGAAGAAGAATAGTCCTTAGTGGAATATTCTAGAGAAATATGGAGATTTTCTAGGGAAGGTTATAGAATTAAATGGAAAGTCCTTGGAATGTTCTAGAGTTGTAGAGAATTCTAGAATATGGACTGAATTGTAAATACTTAGGGACTTGTGTAGTAATTTTTATTTGTACTTTAGCCTCTAGGTTGTAGTATAAATAGATGGGGCATTCATTTTTAGCAATCCAAGCAAGTGTAAGCATTCTTCCACAAAAGCAATACAAAGCCTTCTTTATAAAATCTTTCTAAGTCTTTCTTTCTCATTCTCTTAGCGATCCAAGTCTTAAAAAGGCTTACTTGAGCTTACAAGATCGTGAAAGAATCGTGAGTAAGTTGTCAGGTGCCTCACGGAGTGCTAGAAGAAGTCTAAGTCCATGACATAGGCCTCCAAATTCATTATTTGCTGAGATATATGATCGTTTGAGCTTTACCTAAGTAGAATCTTATATCAAAACTCAATCGGTAAAGAAGCTTTCAACTCAACTTTGTGCTAGGGGATTCTAGTGACCTTAATTCATATCCAAATCCATTCTCACACTAAAGGATTGACCTTAGCAGCTAAGAACAATATAAGAATCACCCGATACGACCTTATACACAAATAAATAATAACTCGGGTCTTAACTTAGAAATTTTTGAGGTGTTACAATATCTCCTCCTTGGAATCATTCATTTTCGAATGATGGCTGAACTAAGCATGGAAAAGTTTAACAACCCAATATAATATAAAATACACATAAAAACTCATGAACTCCAAACATTGAAGGAGTGACTGAATTGAATGAGTACTTTAGGAAGAGTTAATACCTTGGACTGGAACTGAATTGGAGGAAAAGAGACGAGGGTATCTAGTTTTCATATCGTCTTCAGCTTCCCATGTAGCCTCTTCAACAAGTTGATTCCTCCACAACACTTTGACTGATGCTACCTCTTTGATTCTCATCTTGCAAATATAACAATCAAGGATTTTGATTGGAACTTTCTCATAGGATAGACTTTCACACTAATACTTTCTGTAGGCATAACAAGAGAAGTATTGCTCAAATATTTCTTTAGCATGGAGATGTGGAATACCAGATGGACGGCCGCTAAATCTGGTAGTAGCTCCAATTCATAAGCTACATTACCAATCCTCTTTAGTATTCTATAAGGACCAATAAATTGAGGATTGAGCTTCCCTTTCTTACCAAAACTCATAACACCCTTCATGGGTGAAACCTTCAAATAGACCTAATCATTAACCTTAAACTCCAAATCTCTCCTTCTAACATCTGTATAGGATTTCTGATGACTTTGTGCTATCCTCAACCTCTTGAATAGTCTTCACCTTCTCCATGACTTGATGAAGCAAGTCTGGTCCTATCAACTCAGCTTCACCAACCTTAAACCAGCCAATTTGAGATCTACATCTTTACCCATAAAGAGCCTCATATGGAGCCATCTGGATACTAGAGTGATAACTGTTAATGTAAGCAAACTCTATGAGAGGTAAGTGATCATCCCAATTACCTTTGAAATCCATGACACATGCTCTCAACATATCCTCTAGGGTCTGAACTGTGAGCTATGCTTGTCCGTCCATCTGAGGATGAAAAGTAGTACTAAGGTTTACCTTCGAACCCAAACCTTTCTGAAATGACTTCCAAAACTGAGCACTGAATTACGCACCCCTATCTGAAATGATGGACAAAGAGACTCCATGAAGTTGGACTATCTCACAAATGTAAAACCTAGAATAATATTCTACTAAATTTATAGTCTTTATCGGCAAGAAATGAGCTTATTTAGTAATCTAATCTACAATCACCCAAATTGAATCATGCTGCCTACGAGATCCCGACAAGCCAGTAATGAAGTCCATATTAATCATCTCCCACTTCCATTATGGAATAGCTATGTTCTGAGCCATACCACATGGCCTTTGGTGTTTAACCTTGACTTTCTAGCAATTTGGGCACTTAGCAACAAAATCGGTAATACACCTCTTCATACTATTCCACCAATAGACTTCTCTCAAGTCATGGTACATCTTTGTGGACCCCGGATGAAACGAATATCTGAAACTATGAGCTTCTGTCATGATCCTTTCTTGTAGCTCATCCACCTTTGGAACACAACTTGTACCTTGAATCTCAACACACTATCTCCCCCTTGTTGAAAAGCCATTACATTCTGCTTATGAACATTTGCCTTTAGCTCAAGTAAGATGGGGTCTTTGTCTTGCTTCTCCTTCACTGCAAACACTAATTATGAATCAGCCACATTCATCACAACTCCACCTTCACTAGAATCTAAGAAACAGACTCCCAAACGTGCAAGTCTCTAAACTTCCTTAGCCAACTCTTTCTTTCCTTCCTCGACATGAGCAGTACTCTCCATGGACAACTTGCTCAAGGCATCAGCAGCAATGTTAGCCTTACCTGGGTGATAAAGGATACTCATGTCATAATCCTTGAGTAACTCTAACAACCTCCTTTATCTGAGATTAAGCTCTTTCTGACTGAAAACATACTAGAGACTCTTGTGGTCGGTGAACACGTCCATATGAACTCCATAGAGATAGTGACGCCATATCTTGAGAGCAAAAACTATTGATGCGAACTCGAGATCACGAGTCGGCTAGTTCCTCTCGTGAATCTTAAGCTGCCTTTAGGCATAGGCTATAACCTTACCATTCTGCATCAATACACAACCAAGCCCCACTCTAGATGCATCACAATAGACAACAAAACCCTTTGTACCCTCTAGTAGGGTCAACACTAAAGCAGTAGTTAACCGTGCTTTCAATTCCTGAAAGCTTTTCTCACAAGTTTAAGACCATTGAAACTTAGTTGTCTTCTGAGCCAACTTAGGCAATAGGGATGAAATAGATGAAAACTTCTCGATGAACCTTCTATAGTAACCTGTCAACCCCAAGAAACACCATATATCAATTAGGGATGTGGATCTTGGCCAATTATGCATTGCCTCAATCTTCTGATATTGACTCGAATTTCTCGGCCACACACGATGTGGCCTAATGATGCCAAAGATTCAAGCGACGACTCAAACTTAGAAAACTTCTCATATAAGTCTCGATGTTTGAGAGTTTGGAGGACTATTCTAAGATGACTGACATGATCATTCTCATTCCTGGAATAGATCAGGATGTCATCGATGAATATGATAACAAATATATCCAGATACTGCTTAAATACTCTGTTCATGAGATCCATGAATGCTGCAGGAGCGTTAGTAAAACCAAAGGACATAACAAGGAACTCATAATGACCATAAGGAGTCCTGAATGCTGTATTCGGGATGCCACTTTCTCTCACTTTCAACTAATGATAGCCAGATCAAAGTTCTATTTTAGAGAAGCAAGTGAAACCCTAAAGTTGGTCGAAAAGGTCATCAATTCTAGGAAGAGGATACTTATTCTTTAAATTGACCTTGTTTAACTAACGGTAATAAATTCACATTCTAAGGAAACCATCTTTCTTTCTCACAAATAAGACCGAAGTGCCCCATGGTGAGACACTTGGTCAGATAAAACCCTTATCAAGAAGATTTATTTGCTACTCTATTAACTCTTTTAACTCAGCTGGAGCCATTCTACATAGCGGGATAGAGATGGGTTGAGTATTTGGAAGGACGTCAATTCCAAAGTCTATCTCCCTATCTGGAGGGACTTCGGGAAGATCATCAGGAAAGACTTATAGAAATTCATTTACGAATGGAATTGACCGAAGAGATGGTGTCTCAATACTAGAGTCATTAACTCGGACTAAGTAATAGATGCACCCCTTGGAGACTAACCTTTTTTCCTTTAGGTATGAGATGAAATGACCATTAGGTACTACTAGATTACTTTTCCATTCTATGTCTGGCTGATTAGGAAATTAAAACTTGACTATTTGAGTCCTACAATCGACTGAGGCATAACAAGCATAAAGCCATTCCATGCCTAGAATGACATCAAAATCCGCCATGTCTAATTCAACTAAATCAGCCATGGAGTCTTTATGATAGATAGAGACGGTACAATTTCGATAGACTCCTTTCGCTAGAATAGACTCTCCGATAGGTGTAGAAACACTAAAAGGTTCAAGAAGTTGTTCAGGACAAGTCCCAAACTCCATGTCTATATAGGGAGTTACAAAAGATAAAATCGCCCCTGGATAAAGTAAGGCATATATATCAAGATAAAGGACTTTAAGCATACCAGTAAAGACATCTAGTGAATTCTCCTGATCCTAACGATTGGACATAGCATGTCATGACCTAAAGTAACGTGACATGGTGTATAGGACCTGGAAATATCCATATAAGCCACTTAGCATACATCATACAAGATAATAGTAGTTAAGAGTTTAAAAGACAGTTTCATAACAAAGAGTTTGACAAAATAGTGAAAGTCTAACATAGTCTCAAAGCCATCTAATACATCAAGAGAATGAAATATTGGGACGTAACCCGTACAAGTTCAAAGGTAAAATGACATAAAGCTATAAACATGGCATTGTCCTCGAAGTATGAGGACTCACCAAGTCTTCTTAATCACAAGTACAATGATCTAGCCACGAGTGGATGGAGAGGAGTCGTTATGCCCTACATTAGTGAAGCAATGTAGGCAAGAGTATGCGTTAGTACATAGAATGTACCAAGTATGATAACTATGTATAGAAGTCATAAAATCATGCTAAAAAGGGGTTATACATAAGATACAATGACAAATGCTAAATGGTAAAGTAACATGATGGAAAACATGAGTTAAAAACCATGGTCAATGCAAGGAAATCATCTTAAGATGATACATACTTGAAATACCTTTTTAGGAAATAACCTTTGTTCATTATGTGGGAAATTAGCCTTAACCGACATAGACCATGTGAGCTATAACATGGAATCCAGTGTCTACCCCACACCGAAAAGAGATGTCCTTACTTTCCAAGGTAAGAACCATAACTTTAGCTTAGGTAGATTCACTAGCCAATGTCTATCTAAGACAATCATCCTATGGTGGCACGTAGTTTATGGGACATAGGTAATCACCACTTGTCCACTCGGTGCTAAGCATAAATCCCACAGAATAGTCAAAATTCATAATTCATCTTTATCATTAGTTGACATGGGTAATCGCCTCTTGTCTCATAATTCACGGAAGGCATATCAATAGCCAATCCAATATAAAGTTCATTAGAATAGCTCCTTTAGTTGAGAAAACCTTTCAACCCTTATGAATCCTTTATGTGGGAAAATCCTTCCACATTCATGTTTTGAGTAATATATGAGAAATCCTTCCTCAATATAACAACAACAACATTGATGCTTCACTCTCAAAGCAACCTTAAATCACTTATCTCAATTTCATAAAGAACATGCATATCTTCATAATTTTCATCTTTCCTAGTTTAAATCTCTTCATAAGATCAAAGTAGAGAAATCATGGATTTCACATGGGTTCGTGGTAATTCAACTTCAAATGATGCAATTAACTCAATTCATGAATAAAAAGACTTAAATCAATCAATTAAAACATAATTTAAAAGAACCCATAAGATAGAAGAAAACCCTAATTTCAATTGGAGAATTCTAACTTGTAAAATTGGGGAATTTAGGAACCCTATGGAGGAAAGGACTCCATAGGTGAAAGCCATCATACCTTGGAGTGCAATGCCCACAATCAATGGAGAATTGGAGATTTGACTTGAATCCCTAGCCTTTTTCTTCAAGCTTTAGAGAGAGAAATATTTGGGGAAAGATTTGGAGGAATTTGGGTGAATTTGAAGAATGAATAGAAAAGGTAGATTTTAGGCTTAGAAGACTTATATAGGGTCTAAGATTAGGGTTGAACCGACTTAGATTAGGTATAAGTTAATTAGGGAAAAGACCAAAAAGCCCTTAAAATAACTACCGGATATCAGACCTATGGTTTGAATCTACGGTTCATAGGTCCAACAACAGATCATCCTGGCAAACCCTAAAAAACTTCAGAGACTATATAAATTTGGGCTTCCAAAGACGGTTGCAATATACGGTCTGTTGGTCCACTTACGGGCTGTACATACCAACCGTAGTTCCCAACTTTGTCCCTCAAAATTTCACTAAGTCTGGGAGTGACCTACGATACATATCTACGGTCTATAGAAGCAATGACGAACCATTCTGTTGAGTCGTAGAAAGGATCCTAAAACTTGATTTTAAAAATATATTTTCCACACTACTTACGAATGCCATCTACGACCCGTAGGAGCTCCTACGGTCCGTAGGTGGGGATCCGTAGACATAGACACTAGTTAGAAAATCTAAAATTTTATTCTTTTCGAATCTGAGATGTTACATAGCATACAGACGGTTTGAACCTCTTCCTGCTCCTGAAGTGGAACCCGTTGGTGTAGTCCTACTAAGTGGGGGTACTAATGAAGCTTGGGCCCTGCTACCCCCATTACCCTTGTTCCACACTGGGCATTCCCAAGAAAAGTGACTTGCTCGTCCACACCTTTAACAAACATCAACACCAACATGAAGTTCCCTTGAATAAAGCTTACCACACTTACCACAGAGTGGGTTGTGAGTGAACCCTTGTGCCAAACTGCCCTGTGACTGAGAACCCTGAACTCTAAAACTCTAGGAGTTCTGGTCCTTGTGATCATTCCTGCTTCTTGGGGCAGGCACACTAACTGATGATGGAACAGGTCTGGGTGACCTATGCTAAAAGGATGACCAATTCCCACTTCCGGTCTTCTGCGAGACGGGCTCATGGTTGGCTGTCTTAGCCCTCTTATTGCAAAACTCTTCCCTATATTTCAAATTGTCCTTCTCCACCTGTTGTACATGAATCATAAGCCTAGCTCCGTCCATTTCCCCTATCAACATAGCTACCTTCAACTCCTTATTAGATAAATGGGAAGCCTAGACACAAACAAACTTATTCTGCTCCTCATATCAGCCACCATCTCTGGAGCATAGTGGTATAGCTGAGTGAACCTGAGGTTGTACTCTTGCACACCCATAGACTCCTGCTTCAGATTAAGAAAGTCTCTTACCTTTGCTTAGCTCTTAGGGAAAGAAGCATCCAAAGAAGGTATTCTCAAACACAGCCTAACCTAAGAGTGGTGCACCTTCTCCCCTAGTCTTCTTCCACTGGTTGTACCATATCATGGCCACGCCCTTGAGCTGATATGTAGCCGATTCCACATGCTCTGCATCAGTAACATGCCTAACCTCAAATACTTTCTAAAGTTCATCCACAAAGTTTTTCGGATCCACATTCAGCTTTGACCCAGTGAACTCCGGGGGATTCATTCTCAAAAACTCCCAAACTCTGGAAGTATTTGCCCTATCATGACAGTCAACTCCATGGCGAACAACCTGTGAGGTCACAGTGGGTGCCAACATCTAGATAGCATTTTGAAACACATAATTACTGACATCATTTTAAGGGGGTTGCACAATAGGTGCATTGGGACCTTCTGGTTCAGCTTGAATGGGTGGTTCATGAGGATTCACATTCCTTCTAGTAGGACGCCTTCTGACATTTCTTCATGGAGGCATAATCTAAAAATTTTCTACGCGTAAGCATGAATTAGAAGAAACTTTTATAGAGTCAAACTCCATCACACGAACAAGAGTATGAAGAAAAGAGCCAATTCCTAATGTGTTGTAGCTTTCTTATTATAGATGTGGCGCGCTTCACACCGATAAGGAGGACTATACTAGACTCGACTTCATAGACATCCTAGGAAATTTGAACTTTGTGCTCTGATACCAAGTTTGTCATGCTCCGAGCCTACACCTTGGATGTAGCTGGCACTCGGAGACCATTGCTGGCCCTAAGCTAACCCTTGGCCTGACTAACTATGATTCACATGACTCTATAAGATACACAGAAGCTTAAACAGATGGGCATTTAAAATATATATATAAAAGCTTTAAGACCACTGTATTGAAATACCTAACATAATTCATAAGTTTAAGTAAAACATCTGGAGAAAACAATGGAAACATCTAACTCTATCTGCCTATGAAGCCTCTATTGTTCAAGATAGGTGTCGGGACAAGACCCATGACACCTCAAATACTATTAAAACTGAATATGAAAATGGAGTCCTCCGAAAGCAATGAGGCTCACCAAAAGCTGTCTACGAGTGCAAAGTGATCTCAAAGAAATGCCTGTTGATGATCTTGAACACCTGTATTTGCATCATAAAAAGATATAGGTCAAATGACATCAGTACATGGAATGTACAAGTGTGTAATATGGCTGAATAAAACAATAACTGAACTGATGGCAGGAAACATATCAAGTAAACAATATATGCACAAGTAGTGAGAACGATTTGTACTTTACAATATGATATGCAATAAAAACAATATGAGAATAGAAAACTTTGCTCTGTGGAGAGTTTCTTTAACCGACAACTATTATTATGAGCCTAGAAATGATACAACATTTCGTCCATATCGCAAGAGTCGTCTTATACCTTGTCAGGGTATAGGATGCTACTATAACTATGGATCCATCTAATAGGTCTTCTCAGAGGCAGTGAGGAGTCACACGACAAATCAGGGGGATCCTATCCTATGTTGGCTACGTAGTTTTATAGATTTGAGTTAAAAATAGACTCTTACCCAATTCAGTGCTTGATACTACTCCCAAAATATTCAATATCCATTATGGTCAATTACCCTTTACAAAGAAAGGGACTATTACTTTACTTTACTTTTGACTTTGCTTTACTGAAGTACTTTTCAGAAACATCAATTATACTCTTTCTCTTTATCAACTGTCAAATAGTACATATAAAATCATTTGATTCTTCCTTTAAAATCTCTATTTAAAACGTATACTTATGAACTTATTTTTCAAGTCTGAAATTGATATATAAAAAATCTTATGTAATTACCTTTTAAAATATAACTTTTATAAATCAATCGGGTTCATGTGATACTAAGTGATGAGTCGGTAGTTTTAACTCATTTAAAGCTTCATTTATACTAAATTAGTGTCCTTAATGCCTAGTTTGCACTCATAACTAATGTTAAATTGTTTATGTGCAGCAAGGAGACTTGAGAACGAGGCAAGGTCAAGATAATGCGAAAAGAAGCTAAAAAGTTCTAAAATTTAAGGAAAAAGAAGACTGGAGCTTGCAAAAGACAACTCGTTGACGCGCCGAGTGGATCTGAGTTCGCCTAAAGTTCCAGTAGTTGAGGAAAAGATTCAAGTCAATTCGGCGAGCCTAGGAGCTAATCGGTGACTTGCCGATCAAAACGGTAAGCCTGACTTTGATCACCTAAAGTTCAAGAAGGAGTTAGTACTGAAGTCAAGAATTAAAAGGCGAGAAAGAGCAACTCGGTGTATCGCCTAGTGGATGGGCGAGCCCGACTTATGCCACTGAGTGGTCCCGCGTTTCATAATGTGGGAAATTTTTGTGAGAGTATAAATAGAGTTTTTGAAAAGAGAGTTGAGTATCAGTGAGGAACCAGTTAACTGAGACTAAGAAGTACTCTTATAATTTGAATATTTTTGATTGCTGTTGAACTATTCTTGTGGGTTTTTGGATCTAAGACTTTGGGTGTAATTATAATTGGTAGCATTTTTCTTTTT
Source organism: Solanum appendiculatum (assembly GCA_018342035.1). Lineage (NCBI taxonomy): Eukaryota > Viridiplantae > Streptophyta > Magnoliopsida > Solanales > Solanaceae > Solanum > Solanum appendiculatum. Next base: position 1,606,295 of record JAGDQO010000730.1, read on the forward strand.
GAGGACCTTGTAAATCAATGACTAACATCCTTGGTAACAATTTCTTCACTTTTGCTACAATTGGCTAAAACCACAATGCCTTAGGGGTGTGGTTATGTGTTCAATTGCTTAATTAGCTTATGGGTATTATGAATTGCTGAATTTAATGCTAGATTGAAATGGGTTCAATTGTTAAGTGGGTTGAATCAATGTATAAGAGTTCTCTAGTGTAATGCCTGTTGGGGTTTGATGGAACCCAATTGAATGCATGATAGCTGATTGTCAAATAGGTATTGTACCCATGATCTTGCCTACCCATTGAAATTCAACATATTTAAGCAATTCGTAATTACCCATTTAGCGAAATTAGTTGTTGAACACTCGCACATCCATAAGGTCCTTTCTCTCATTTATTAATTTTTTTGTTAATTTTGTTGTTATATTAGGTTACTAACTCTTCACTCATTTTTATAATCAACTTCTTATGATTTACTTCATGTTTCGTATCAACTTTTTAAACTCAAAGATTAGAACACTAATTTACTTCGTAGTCGAATTCTGTACTAGATCACTCCTCGTGGGATCGACCCCAATTCTTTGTTGGGTTTATACTTGCTAGAGACCGCCTACACCTTGAATCATTATAGGTGTACTTGAGCGTTGTCAAAAATGGCGCCGCTACCGGGGAGTGGTGTCTAGAATTCCTGTATTTAAGTATTTTAGTGAACTAAATTTTTTGTAGTTGAATCTACTTATTCGTTTTTTCGTTGTTTTCTATCAACAAGTGTTGACATGAGTGACCACGGAAGTGTGGTGGCTAGCAATCTCGGGCAAAATAACGATATTGGTAACCTTAATGACTTCAATGTCTATCAAGTAGGAAGTGCTGGAGCCATACGCTTGCCCCCTACTATGGGTAATGCTATCTTTCATGTAAAGGGGACCATGCTTCCGCTGTTGCAGATCAAAGGGTTTTATGGGGGACTTGCTCATGAGGATCCCCATGACCACCTTCGGAATTTTCTGGATGTGTGTGGCCCTTTCTCATTTAAAAACATCTCTCAAGAGTCAATTCGACTTCGTTTGTTTCCCTTTTCTCTAACAGGGGATGCAACAAAGTGGTTGGTTGAACTACCACGAGACTTAATTACTTCTTGGGCAGAGCTCACAGAGGCATTCCTAGAACGCTTCTTTCCCTCTTCAAAGATGGTGAAGCTGAGTGATGGTATCCAAAACTTCAAGCGAGTTGAGGGTGAACCAATTCATGAAACGTGGCGTAGGTTTCGAAAGCTACTTCTACAATGCCCTACTCATGGATTACTTGAAGATGTTCTTCTACAATACTTCTATCGAAGCCTTGACTCTGTCAACAAGGCTATAGCTTATCATTTGATTCGTGGTGGGATTATGAGACAACCATTTCCTGTGGCGTCAGCTTTGCTTGACGATATGACTAAATTAAATTGGGCATGGCACACAAGAGAAGATCAAGTTTCACCTCTCACTGTTGGTATGACAGGAGCAATTGGAGAAGGACCAAGAGCATGACGAGAATATGGCTAAGATGATGACCCAAATGGACTTGTTAACAAAGCATGTTATGGGTGGTGGTTCTAAAGCCGTGAATGCAGTTGCTATGAGTCCGGAGGATGCTCAGTTCGAAGCCATGTATAATGAAGAGGTCCAATTCATGTTGAATCAAATGGGGGTTTCTCATCTGAGCTATCAAAATCCGGGCGGGAGTCAAGGTTGGAACAAAGAGCAAGTTGGTGGTTGGAGAGAGAGTCGAGATTGGCGTGATAGAGGTGTTAATTGGAGGGATGGTGAGAGATATCGATATGTGCCTCCACATGATTGTTTCAAAGCTAAAGAACAAAAGGCCAATCTAGAGACTTTCCGGGCTGAAGATATGCTTGCTCGTATTTTGAATAAGGTGGAAGGTTCAGATAAGGTGCTCAAGGAGATGCTAGCTAATTTCTCCTCTCTAAATCAAACGGTGACGTCTCACTCAGCTTCTATCAAACATCTTGAATCACAAATTGTCCAAATATCCACTCAATTGAATCATAGACCAAGTGGTGGCCTTTCCAGCGACACTTTAGCAAATCCAAAGAACGTAAATGCTCAATATATGGCTATTGAGACCCGGAGTGGCAAGATCTTGGGTAGTGATGCGATCAAGGGTAATGGGGATGATTCTACTAAAGATCAACATGTAGTGATTGAAGGTGATAGCGTTGTTGGTGACTTGAATGATGATGTTCCCAACAAAGTTGATGACCCATTGAATGATATCACTTCCGGTGAAGTTGCTAAGCCAAAAGCGGAGAATGTTCCTAAATCGGTGTATCCAAGGCCATTGCCTAAAGTTTATCCACCATTTCCACAAAGGTTGAAGAAGAGAGATGACAATGAAAAATTCCAAAAATTTCTATCTGTTTTCAAGTCTCTCTCTATCAATCTCCCATTGGTGGATGCTTTGCTCGAAATGCCGGGGTATGCTACATTTATGAAGGAATTGGTCACGAAAATAAGAAGCATGGACTTTGAGACAGTTGAAGTTTCCCATAATTGTAGCGCTATTATGTCCAATGTAGTTGCTAAAAAGGATGACCCAGGAGCATTCACTATCCCTTGTACAATTGGGATGTTCAAATTTGCCAAAGCGTTGTGTGATTTGGGAGCTAGTATTAATTTGATGCCATATGTTATTTTCAAACAACTTGGGTTGGGTGAGCCTATGCGACTTCTTATGGTTGATCACTCCATAAAGCAGCCTGTCGGTTTTCTTTATGATATTTTAGTAAAGGTTGACAAATTCATCTTTCCGGTAGATTTTGTGATTCTTGATTGGGAATGGATGCCGAAATACCTATTATTCTTGGTAGACCATTTTTGGCCACAGGGAGAGCCCTCGTCGAGTGGAAATTGGCAATTTGAAGTTTTGAGTTAACGAGGAGGAAGTCACTTGCAATGTATGGAAGTCCATGAAGCAACCTAGCGATCTCCATGTGGTATCGGTTATTGATGTGATCGATGAAGCGGTTGCTAGTATTGGTGAGGTTTCATGTATTGGTGGACTTTGGCTGCCGTACTCTTGAATTATGACAGAGAAGTGATCCAAGATTATGATGAAGTGGTGGCAGTTTTATCGGGTTTAGGTTCTTACTCGAAAACTCCTTTAATGCTTGATATTGATTTGAAGAATAGAAAAAGTCCACCCACGAAGCCATCCATTGAAGCACCCCCAAAACTTTAATTGAAAGCTCTTCCTCCACATCTTCGATATGTATTTTTGGGGGCTAATAATACCTTGTCAGTTATTATTGCTGCCGATTTGCTTGAAGGGAAAGTTCAAGCCCTTGTCAGTGTGTTAAAAAGGTTCATAAAAGCTATTGGATGGACAATTGCTGATACTGTGGGGATTCCACTCGGTATTTACACGCACAAGATTCAATTGGAGTTAGACTATAAACCAAGCATCGAGCACCAACGGAGGTTGAATCCTCCGATGCAAGAAGTGGTGAAGAAGGAAATCATTAAGTGGTTAGATGCGGGTGTAGTTTACCCAATTACAGATAGCAAGTGGGTGAGCCCGGTACAATATGTTCCAAAGAAGGGAGGTATGGCGGTAGTCCCAAATGACAAGGGTGAACTTGTACCTATGCGACCGGTTAGCGTGTATGTATGGACTATCGGAAGTTAAATGCAAGTACGGAGAAAGATCACTTTCCAATGCCCTTTATTGACCAAATACTTGATAGATTGGCAGGGCGTGGATGGTATTGATTTTTGGATGGATTTTCCGGTTATAATCAAATCTCCATAGCACCTGAAGATCAAGACAAGACCACTTTTACATGCCCCTATGGAACGTTTGATTTTAAGAGAATGCCTTTTGGGTTGTGTAATGCACCGGCCATGTTCTAGAGGTATGTGGTCTCTATTTTTGCTGACATGGTGGAAGACTCGATGGAGGTTTTCATGGATGATTTCTCATTCGTGGCGGATACTTTTGAAGCATGCCTTGAGAACCATGGTAGAGTCTTGCAAAGATGTGTTGAAACAAATCTTGTTCTTAATTGGGAGAAGTGTCAATTCATGGTCAAAGAAGGTATTGTGTTGGGGCACAAAATTTTGGGTGATAGTATACAAGTGGATCAGGCTAAGGTTGAGATGATTGCCAAGTTACCTCTTCCTATCTCGATTAAAGGTGTTCGAAGTTTCTTGGGCCATGCGGGTTTCTACCGGAGGTTCATAAAAGACTTTTCTAAGATATCTCATCCTTTTTGCAAGCTACTTGAGAAAGAAAGTGTTTTTGAGTTTGATGAGGCTTGCATTAATGCGTTTGTGTGTCTAAAAGGGAAGTTGGTATCGGCTCCGATCATTGTTGCTATGGATTGGAACATTCCATTTCAACTAATGTGTGATGCTAGTGGTGTAGCTTTGGGAGCTGTACTTGGTCAACGTAGAGGCAAGTTATTCCATCCGGTCTACTATGTAAGCAAGACCTTGAACATGGCTCAAAAGAAGTACACTGTTACTGAACAAGAGTTGTTTGCGGTGGTGTACGCTTTTGAAAAATTTCACACTTACTTATTGGGCACTAAGGTAGTGGTGCACACCGACCATGCTGCTATACGCTACTTGATGGCCAAAAAGGATGCAAAATCGAGATTGGTTTGATGGGTGCTATTATTGCAAGAGTTCGATTTTGAGGTCAAAGATCGAAAAAAATGTGAGAATTAGGTGGCTGATCATTTATCGAGACTTGAAACAAGTGTGGTTGTTTTCGGTGATAGGGATATTGAAGAAGCTTTTCTCGATGAGACGGTGATGGTGGTATCAACGGGTTCCACTCCTTGGTATGCTGATTTTGCCAATTATGTGGTGTGTGGAATTATTCCTGATGGGCTGAAGTTTTATCAACGCAAAAGGTTCCTTTTTAATGTGAAGAAATATTTTTGGGATGACCGGTATCTTTTTCGGGAATGCGCTGATCATATAATTAGAAGATGTGTACCGGAGGTTGAAATAGATGCTATTCTTATTGCATGTCATGCATCACCGGTTGGTGGACATTATAGTGGAGTGCGTACAGCTGCAAGGTATTGCAGAGTGGTTACTATTTGCCATCATTGTATCAAGATGCGAACTCCCTTGTTCGAAAGTGTATTCAATGTCAAAAGTAGGGTGGAGTATCGCGTAGACATGAACTTCCCCTTAATCCGATCCTTGAGTTTGAATTGTTTGATGTTTGTGGAATCGGCTTTATGGGCCCTTTCGTGAGTTCTTATGGGAACAAATATATTTTGATGGCCGTTGATTACGTGTCCAAATTGGTGGACGCTGTGGCCTTACCTAACAATGAAGGAATAAGTGTAGTGGCTTTCCTTAAGAGATACATCTTCACAAGGTTCGGTACTCCGCGTGCTATTATTAGTGATGGGGGTTCTAATTTTTGTAACCAAAATTTTTCTTCGTTGTTAAATAAATATAGAGTCAAGCGTAAGGTTGCTACTCCCTACCATCCGTAAGCAAGTGGGCAAGTTGAAGTGTCAAACCAGGAAAGTAAAGGAATCTTGGCCAAGACCGTTAATACAAATTGATCTGATTGGTCTCGACGGTTAGATGATGCTCTCTGGGCATATAGAACTGCTTTTAAGAACCCGGTTGGTATATCGCCGTATCAATTGGCGTTTGGTAAATCATGTCATCTACCGGTTGAACTTGAACATAAGGCCTTGTGGGCTTGGAAAGCCATGAATTTGAATTGGGATGACACATCCAATAATCGGGTTGACCAACTCCATGCTTTGGAGGAATTTTGACTTCGGGTTTTTGAGAGTTCAGCTCTTTATAAGGAGAAAATGAAAAGGTGGCATGATGCCAAGATATTTCATCGAGATTTTAGAGTGGGTGATCGTGTGTTACTCTACAATTCTCATTTGAGACTCTTTTCGGGTATGCTCAAGTCTAAGTGGTCGGGCCCTTTTAAGGTAAACGTGTGTTAGAAAATGGAGCAATTGAAGTTGAGGGTGAAAATGGGTCGTTCTTCAAAGTTAATGGACAAAGGCTGAAACTTTACTTTGGAGAGGCTTCAAATGTGAGATTGATAGATGTGGTGTACTTCGAAGATGCTTGAAAGCATGTCAATGTCGTTCCACAACATTAAATAGGGCACTTCTTGGGAGGCAACCCAAGTTTTATTTTAGTAGTTTGAATAACGTGTGTTTGTTGTGTAGGTTGGAGTATCAAATTTCAACTCATGGATACATGGGAGGTGTTGAACCACTAGGAACGTCGCCTAACAACACCTGGGATCGCCTACTTGCATCGCCAATTGAAGGCTACAATTGAGGGCTATGCTGGAAGATTGGACGAGCTAGTATTCCATTCGGCGAGCCCGATTCTGGACATTTTTGGTAGCTAGTCTTCTGTTGATTTCGGTGAGCTTTTGCCCATTATGCACGTCACCGAACCACTCAGCGATGTTAGTCCATCACCGAAGGGAGCGCGAGCTGAATGGTTTTTAAGCTTTTCAAATTCAATTCTTCATTCTACTTAAAATTTTCAAATCCTCTTCACATACCCGCATACTTTTGTCTTTTATTTTCGTACTTGGTTGCATTTTGTGCTATTGGAGTGCGTTGGACTCGTCCCCTATCCCTGTTTGGCTATTTTTGCTTCATCTTGTCTTCATTGAGTTGGTTCTCTTTGGTTTCGCATCTTTTATGCCGTTTTCATTGATTCTACTTGTTAGTGTATGGGTAATTGAGTGATTGCTTATTTTTATGCTTCGATTATTTCCTTTTGCTTCGATTGTGTTAATTGAATTCGAGCATGCATGATTTTAGCAATTTTGGCTTTCGTTGACTTGGGTAATTGTGTATTGTGATTGTGGGTTGTTGTTTGAGTGTTGGGTGAAGTCTGAGTATCCCCGATTTCAATTGAATGGCTTGATTTGGCCCAAAGATGGATTGGGTAACATCTTTTTTAAGGGTAAATCATAGTTTCGTTGTTTTCGAATCAATTTGGGGGAAGTCTGAGTACCCCAGGTAGAAATAAGGGATGTGTCTTGTCTAATTTTTGCTATTTGAGCTTTAATTGTTATGTCTTGGGCTGATAGTTGATAATCTTTGAAAATTTTGGGGGGGCGATGCTTTGAATCTATTCGGCGAGCTTAGTCTAGCTCACTGAACTGATTTAGCATGTCGCCCATTGCACTCCCCATCGCCTTTTCATTTGTATTTGTGACTGTGCATTCTGGAACATTCGGCGAGCTCTCTTTAGCTCGCTGAGTGAATTCAGCGTCACGGCGATTGGCACTTTCATCGCCTTTTTGACCTAAATTGTTGCCTACTTTGTTCTGTTAATTTCGGCGATGCATCTCTTGCTCGCCTAATTGGTTGGGCGACTCGCCGACCTGGTCGGCATATCTTTCTGCAATTTGTTTGTCTACACCCATTTCTAACCCATTTCGATCGATTCTTGTGTTTGTTTGTTGTGTTTGATAAGTATGCCTCGATGAAAGGTTCTTGCTCATAAACCACCTCGTAAAAGAGTAAAAGGGGTCGAGATTGCTTCCGAGGTTGCACCACACCGGCCTAAACAACCTAAGTCCCAACCCAAGTCTGGGAAACTATTCGGTACCACAAATTTCAAATTTTTACTAAATCTCGGAGTCCTTACGTGCCTACATGGGTCCAGTCGATGCCACTAGTTGATTTTTTCATGGTGCGTGGGAAAAAGGTTAAGTGTAGCCAAACTTAGATATATGATGTCCTTGGTTGCACATTCAGGTATCGACATTCATTGGCCGACAAGCTCAAGGGCAGTTTGGAGATCCTCAAGGGGTGGTTTGCTTATTTGATTAGTGATGCATCTCCCCGGTGGCTAGAGGATTGAGCAATAATTGAGAAGAGGGACCTAAACATAGCTGCTAGATATGGGTTCGGGTTTTTAAGCAACACCCTCATGCCTTCCCAGAACGAGTCCATTCTACAACACCCGAAGGCCACACTCCTGGGTTGCATTGTGAACCGTCACTTGCTCAACTTGGGGATGATTATTGAGCAGGAGATTGTGATGAGGGCCAAACAGAATCAGACATCGCTCCCCTTCCTGATCTTGATTATAGATTTGTGCCGACGTGCTGGGGTTCCCTTCGATGCAAAGATGGATGTCAGGTCACCTCGACCTCGTCTTGTGACATCCGCTGTATTGAGGCTGAGTACTTGAAGGATGAGTTGGAGAGGAGGAGGATACCTCTAGTAGATACGTCTACGGCAGTCGATGTTGAGGCCATGGAGAGCGATTCTCCCACTCTTGTAGTTGAGTAGACAGGTATACTTGTCCCTGAGGCTCCTGCTACTCTGCTTCTACCCCAGCCACTTCCTCTATAGATACACCTGCTTCAGCTCCCGGCTCCCGACCTTTGACTCAGGACATGATTATTAAGATAGGGCACCTTGCCCATTCTGCTGATGTGCAAGCCTCACGAGTCGAGACAATTGTTCCAACCCTGATTGATCGTGACATAGCTGCGACACTTGCCCCTATTAGAGCAGAGTTGGCAGATCAGCACCACGTAATCACAGCTCATGGGGAAGCTTTGGATGCCCTCACCTCTAGAGTGGCTGAGTGTGAGAAGAGGGAAGGCAACTCTGAGGTGTTGACAGCCGTCTGGACAGATATAGCCAGTTTGCGTAGAGATGTGGATGGGCTGAAATCCACTGACATTACTATGCTGTGGGGTAGTGTGGATGTGCCTGAGAGTGCTAGTACTGATGTTCCCCCTCCTACCACCACCAGCGTTACTTCGATAGCTAAGGATGAGGGTGATTCTGACGCCCTGGAGATGGATGAGGAGGACCTTACTGTGCATGATAGTGAGGTGTATGCGGATCTTGAGGATTTGGAGGGTGACATGGTCCGAGCTGCTGCTGCTGAGTCCCTCTGAGAGACATCGATGGTTGGGTCGAGTGGGACCAAGCCCATCGTGGAGATTGCACTGGGTACTGATGCCCAGGTTGAGGACACACCACTGGCCTAGCTAGACAGGAGGACTTTCCTTTGCATTTCCTTTATCTCTTGTTTTTATTTTTATTTCGCATTGAGGACACTGCATTTTCCTTTTGGTGGGGTGGTGATTTTCCCAACCCTTGTTTGATTGTATGTTTTTGATTGATGTTTTGTTTTGATTTATGAAGTTATTCTAATTGATAGAAATGGTTTTGGCTTCTCGTGATATCTCTCTCCACTTCTCTTCATTATTTGTGTGGTGATTGAGTAGTTGTAAGTTCTCTTGTACACTCGAGTATCGATTGTGATCAATATCGATGACTTGAATAGTGCTCTTGAGGAACGACATGTGGGTGTGAGTCCAACGAGGTAATTTGAGTTGCATAGTCTTGTGTGAACTCTTAGCATCTCATTGTGACTAGTCGACTGTCGATGGTGAGTCTTGCAATGATCGTTGCACGCAAGCTTGACTCGTAGAGTTGTGATTCACAATTGTGTTCAAATGCCATGTGTGGTGAGCTTTACCTAAAAAGTATGTTTGATGATATCTAGAATTTGCTCCGTTTTTCTAGCTAGCTAACTTTGGCAAATGAAGGAAGTGATCTTAGGCATATAGTTTTTAGAGTGAACCTAATTGCTATACCTTCGTGTGACCACCTTGTGAGTGTGTGAACCCAGCTTGGCACCATTTGAGCCTACCTTCCCTTTGAATAAACACAAATGAAAATAGTAGGTTTAGGGTTTTTGGATCTAAGACTTTGGGTGTAATTTTAATTGGTAGCATTTTGCTTTTGGAAGACCTTGTGAATCAATGGATGATATCTTTGGTAACAATTTCTTCACTTTTGCTATGATCGGCTAAAACCCCAATGCCTTGGGGGTGTGATTATGTGTTCAATTGCTTAATTAGCTTATGGGTATTATGAATTGCTTAATTTAATGCTAGATTGAAATGGATTTAGTTGTTAATTCATGTTTTCATTTATGAATTGAAGTTGTAAATTCAATTCTAGTCTATATCTCTTTGTAAGCTTGTAAAAGGTGCATTTGAGTGGAATTAACAATTGATGTTTGTATGGGCTGTTGCTTTTACTTCCCAGCTTGTTAAAGTGGTTTGAATCAAGGTATAAGATTATTCTCTAGTGTAATGCCTATTGGGGTTTGATGGAACCCAATTGAATGCATGGTAGCTGACTGTCAAATAGCTATTGTACTCATGATCTTGCCTACCCATTGAAATTTAGCATATTTAAGCAATTCGTAATTACCCATTTAGTGAAATTAGTAGTTGAACACTCACACATCCCTAAGGTCCTTTTTCTCATTTATTAAATTCATTGTTAATTGTGTTGTTATATTCGGTTACTAACTCTTCACTCATTTTGATAATCAACATCTTATGATTTACTTCATGTTTCGTATCAACTTTTTAAACTCTACAAAAGATTAGAACACTAACTTACTTCGTAGTCGAATTCTATACTAGATCACTCCTTGTGGGATCGACCCCAACTCTTTGTTGGGTTTATATTTGCTAGCGACCACCTACACCTTGAATCATTATAGGTGTAGTTGAGCGTTATCACTAAGCATGAACAACAATTTAGAATTTCAACATACATTGTAGAAGTCAAAACCTCAATTGTTAAGGAAATTGAATTCAAAATTTCCTAGAAGTTGTGGGTAAAATGCTAAACATGACTTTTGTTGATTGAGTTTAGATGTAGGGCGTGAGGATAAACTAGTCCAATACTATGAATAGCCTTACATACTCGAGAAGATGAGGCTGACTTGAAACTTTGAAATGACGCTTGATTTAAATAACCCTAGCTTTTTCGAGAGAGAACTTAGAATGTGCGAATTTGATTTGTCTGAGGGTTGGACGTGAATGGGGAGGTTATTAGGTCATGGAAAAGACTTAAGGAAGTTAATTGAGTGTAAAAGGTCAAGAATACTCTTTTGGAAATGTAAGAGGACCATTAAAATTTAAAAACTGACCTTTTAATGAATCTCATCAGCCAAATCAGCGATCTGGAGGTCTTCTCATCGAAAATACTCAGCGAGTTGATGTACTGTAGATTTACGGTACTTATATTAAACTTATAGTTTTGCATGTGTCTTAAGCGTTTGTTAGTAGGTCTTATGGTATTTTACCTTTGTTTTGAAGGGAAATAGGTTTTTGACAAGTCAGTGTGATTAACGGTTGAAACAACAGCTTTTTGGTGTTTGATGAGTCACCTTACGAGCCGTATACTTTTCTATGAGCCGTAGGTTTGATTCATAGACTGAAGCAGTACTTATTTGGGCTAAGTATAAAATGATGGAAGCAAGTGAAGAGCCGTAGTAACATTTATGAGCCATATAATTGAGTAGTAGTAAAGTTCAGAAAAGTTGAGCTCCAGTACTTGGTTGACGAGATGACAGGATGGGTCGTACAAAGTTCTATGGGTCATAGAACATACCCATAGAAAAGTTCAGATAATAACGTGGAGAAGTTGTTTTGATGAGAGGTTCTTACGAACCGTAGAAATTCCTACGATCCATAAGAACTAACCGTAGGAATGACTGTCGAATCCTATTTTCTTATTCTAGTTAAATTCGGATTAGCTTTCTATAAATAGTCTTTCGCTATTTCATTTTCTGTGTTAGACAATTTTTAATACTTTTGTTTTGGCTTTGAGAATTAAGTTGTGAACACTTTTTGTCCATTTAATTCTTGAAGTGTTGATTTCTAAAATAGCTTTTGTTCATCAATTCAAGATTCCGAATTTCATTGTAAGTTCATGATTTATTTTAACCAATTTATTATGCATTGTGATTACCAAAGCATGAGAAGCTATATCCACAACTAGGGTTGTGGGAACCACGAGGAATTAACAAAGTAGACCTAATAATTAGTAATTCTTTAATAGTGTTTATGCGTGTATTGTTGATCTCTTCTCTTTAATTGCTTTTTAATGGTGCTCAACGTTAGAACCCGCCATATTTCTACTTGCCCGACCAAGGAAGTGATGAATAGGAAAAGAGATTAAACAATGGAGATTTGGTGAGATGTTCAGCCATCCAATAGCTGGAACCAATCAATGAAGGCTAATCTAGGGTCTAGGGTAAGGGTTAGTAAATCATACACCCATAGACCGACCAAGTTGCATGGTGAAATACCCTATTTGTGCGGCCAATCACTTAGGAGATACCGAACTTACTGACTTTGCATGTTACAATAGATAAGGATTACTATTATAAGGTTTGCAATGTTAAGAACTTGTGGGAAACACATACACCCAGTTTCATCTTTTATTAACTTAACAAAACATTAAATCTTGTTACTTGGTTACTTGCTATTCAACTGAATCAATATTACTTATATGTTATAAAATCCCCTTTTTACGGAGATAATCTGACTAAAAGTACAATTAATAGTAAGTTGGCCTAAGTCTAGACCTTATTCCTCATGGGATCAACCCTAACCTCTGTTAGGTTCTTTATTTGACAATGACCGCTTACACTTCTTTAAGGAGGTGTAATTTGGGATTATAAAATTTTTGCGCCATTGCCGGGGAATAAGGCTTTTAGATTAGACTAATTTTGTTATTGCTTGGTTATCAATTATTTCTTGATTTTACATTTTTCTTTTGCTTTTTTTTTCTACCGGCTAAGTTCATACTATATGCCAAGTACACGGAGTCAAGGCAATCCCCTGACCCTTTACAATCCAGAATTAAGGAAAACTCTATGAAAAATGTCCAAACGAGTTCAGAATCTAGGACTGAACGATGACCCAATCACAGGGGGTCAAGAGAATAACCTTGGAATTCAACTATTAGGAGTAGTAGAGGTATAGGGAAACAACCAGAACAACCTTGCGATCCTGCAAAATCAACCAGCACGTGATGTGCGTATTAACTACATGGTTAATCATAACGCTGTGGGATCAACTGGTGCCATAGTTGTTCCTTCATTACCACCCGGACATACGTTTTTGGTTACTAGCAATCTGATGTAAATGCTTGCATCCAGAGGGTTATTTCATGGCTTGCAATCCAAAGACCCATTTGCTCATCTGAGTAAAGTCATTAGCGTATGTAAGAGCAGTATGGGAAGACCAGATTTAAACATGGATGCAATCGGGATACGTGTGTTTCAATTATCATTGACATGTGATGTTACTATCTGAGCTCCCATATTGCTCAATTACCACATGGGCGGAGCTTTATAAAGTGTTCCTAAGAAAATACTTCCCTTTGTCAAAGAAGTTGAAGCTTAAAGATAAACTCAACAACTTCATGGCTCTACATGGGGAGTTGGTCAGTGATTCTTGGGACAGAGTTACAGGGTTCATGAGAAGTGTACCGAACTACCGTATTGATGTTAAATCGCTTAAAGAGTACTTTTACAGAGGACTGGATGACAATGGAAAAATAGTGTTAGATACTAATGCTGGAGGATCTTATGGGGCAAACACATTTCAGGAGATAGCAGAGAAACTTGAAAAGATCTTTAAGAATAATAAGGCATGGAGCACCAGAACTTTGGCTGCCGGAAAGAGTACATTTTTGATACAGGCCACACCTAATTAGTCACATGATGATATTTGTGAAGAGATGGCACAATTGAGAAAAGAGGTTAGCTTAGTATTGAAACATGTGAGTGGGAGTGCTGAGAAAGTCAATGTAGTAAATTATCAAAATAGGGCACCATTGGCTGATGAGTATATGTATGACGAGGATGTGAACTTTGTGAATGAGTAGACGAGGGGTTTCAGTACTAACTTCCACGCATCCAATTAGGATAATTGTTGTTAGGGTCAAGGAAATCAAGGTTGGAACTTTAGTAATTACAATCTTGAAAGGCACTATAATCGTGAAGGGAACTAAAATTGTGATAATACCTACAACAGAAATGGGTATAATAACAGAAATGATAAGAGTGGTCTATATGTCCCACCAGGAAATCACGATGGAGGATAAAGTTTGAATCGTATTGAGGATATGATGGCTAAGATGATGAAAAGGTTTGACTTGACTGATGACCATGTGAAAGATGCATACTGATTTTTCAAGAATTGGGCAAAAGGTAGATTCACATGCAGTATCTATTAAGTAGATTGAGAAACAACTAAGTCAACTATCTTCAAGTGTTAATCTGCATCAACAAAGAATACTTCCTAGTAAAACAATCCAAAATCTGAAGAATAATTGGCATTGCATGACAGTTACTACTCGAGGTGGAAAACAGACTATTGATCCTCCTATGCCGACAGAGGTGGAAAGTGCGAAGGTGCCGGAAGAGGATGAAGTTGAAGTAGTGGAACAACCTAAAGGTTTGAATGAGAAAGCGGAAGTTACTCAAAATATCATTCCAATGCCTAGACCTCCGCCTCCTTTTCCTCAAAGGTTGGTCAAGCGAACTGAGGAAGGGAAATATTGGAAGTTATTCTCCATGTTGAAGCAACTCTCAATAAACGTCCCTTTGATTGAAGCTCTAGAGTAGATGCCGAGATACGCCAAGTTCATGAAAGATCTAGTGACAAAGAAGCGGACCATGAGTTTTGAAGGGGATGACCAGCTGCAGCATTGTAGTGCCAATTCCACTAGATCGTTAGTTGAAAAGAAAGAAGATCCTGGAGCATTTACTATTACATGCACTATCAGCACATCACATTTTGGTAATGCCCTATGTGATTTGGGTGCTAGCATTAATTTGATGCCACTTTCAGTATTTAGAAAGCTGGACTTAGGAGCCCCCAAACCAACTACATTTTGGCTACTTATGGCTGATCGAACCGTAAAGAAACTGATTGGGGTGCTATAAGACATTCTAGTTAAAGTTGAGGCATTCATATTTCGGGCTGATTTTGTGATTTTAGACTGCGAAGTTGATTTTGAGGTACCTATTACCTTGGGGAGACCATTCCTTGGTACTGAGTGTGCTTTAGTTGATATGGAGAGAGGGCAGATAGAGTTTAGGTTTAACAACGAAGAAGTAACATTTAATATTTACAAGTCTATGAAATATCAAAGTTATCTCAAGGTGGTATCTGTAGTGAATCTTACTATTGAGTAGCAACCAGAGGAACCGATTGAAGAGAAATTAGGCATGGAAGCACTAGCAGTTGTGATTATGAACTTTGATGGGGAGCATATTGAGGAGTACGATGAGATGGTTGCTGCACTTGATGGAATGGGATATCTTCATCGCGCACCAAAGAAGTTTGATTTGGATATGAATAATAGAGAAACCCCACCAGCAAAACCATCTATTGACGAGCCTCTGAAGTTAGAACTAAAGGCTCTCCCACCTCATTTGCAATATGTGTTTTTGGGCCAGAAAAATATTTTGCCAGTTATAAATGCTGCTGATTTGAGTGAAGGGCAAGTAAAAGCTTTGATAGCGGTGTTGAGGCTGTTCAAGAGGGCAATCGATTGGACTATAGCTGATATCATAGGCATTCCACTTGGCATATGTTCTCATAAAATCTAACTCATGCCAGACTGCAAGCCAAGCACTGAGAAATAGAGGAGACTGAATCCACCTATGTAAGAGGTTGTGAAGAAGGAAATCATCAAGTGATTTGGTGCTGGAGTGATTTATCCAATTGCCGACAGTAGTTAAGTGAGCCCTGTTCAACACTTGCCAAAGAAGGGAGGAATCACTGTGGTTCCCAATGCAAAAAATGAGCTTATACCAATGCGGTTGATGACTGGTTGGAAAGTGTGCATGGATTATTACAAGCTAAATGCATGGATAGAGAAAGATCACATCCCTATGCCATTCATGGACCAAATGTTAGATCTTCTTGCTGGTAAGAGATGGTACTATTTTCTAGATGGGTATTCAGGCTACAACTAGATATCAATCGCGCTGAAAGATCAAGAGGAGCCTAATTTTACTTGCCCCTATGGGATGTTTGCTTTCAAGAGTATGCCATTCTAGTTGTATAATGCACCAACGACTTTCCAGCGTTGTATGATGTCCATTTTCTCTGACATGGTGGAAGATACAATAGAGGTGTTTATGGATGATTTTTCTGTGGTAGGTGAATTATTCGATGATTGCTTGGCTCATCTAGGTGATGTTCTAAAAAGATGCAAAGAATGCAATCTTGTGCTCAACTCGGAGAAGTGTCACTTTATGGTCAAGGAAGGTATAGTTTTCGGTCATCGAATCTCTCGTAAAGGCATTGAAGTTGATAAGGCAAATATTGAGGTGATTGAATAGTTGCCACAACCTATCTCTGTAAAGGGTATTAGAAGCTTTCTTGGGCATGCCGAGTTTAATCGGAGGCTTATTAAAGATTTCTCCAAAATAGCACACCCATTGTGCAAGCTGCTTGAAAAGTAGATGAAGTTCGAGTTCGATGATGCTAGTCTGAAAACATTCGAAGGGTTGAAGGATAAATTAGTTTCTGCACCTATCATTATTTCACTGGATTGGGGATAACCATTCGAAGTAATGTGTGATGCGAGTGGGGTGGCGCTTGGCGTAGTACTAGGGCAAAGGTGGGATAAGATTCTTCATCCTATTTACTATGCAAGTAAAGCCCTAAATGTTGCTTAAAAGAACTACACCGTCACCGAACAAGAATTGCTTGCAATAGTTTTTGCATTCAAAAAATTTAGATCCTATTTGCTTGGCACTAAAGTTATTGTGCATACTGACCATGCAACTCTGAGGTATCCTATGACAAAGAAGGATGGGTTCTATTGTGGCAAAAATTTGATTTTGAGGTGAAAGATAGAAAAGGGACGAAAGTCAAGTTGCTAGTCACTTGTCCCATTTAGAAGATGAAGCAATGTTGAAGCTAGCCGATTGTGTTGAGATAGATGATGCATTCCCTGACAAATAGTTTTTGGCTACCTCATATGACCTCATCCCTTGGTTCGCAGATTTTGCTAATTACTTAGTGAGTGATGTGGTACCTTTGGATCTGTAATTTCACCAAAGAAGAAAGTTCATGTCTGATGTGAAGAAATATTTTTGGGAAGAGCCTTATTTGTTTCGTATTTGTGCTGATGAGATTATTCGTTGCTGTGTTCCTGAGGTAGAGATGATGATTATATTGAAAGCTTGCCATTCGTCTCTTGTTGGTGGTCATCATAGTGGTATCCGAACTGCTCACAAGATCTTGCAGTGTGGGTATTATTGGCCTACTATTCACCAAGATGCTCATGATTTTACCAAATCTTGTGATCGCTGTCAAAAAGAAGGAGGTATTTCAAAGAAGCAAGAGCTCCCTCTTAGTCCTATTCCGGTTATTGAACTATTTGATGTTTGGGGCCTCGAATTTATAGATCCATTTGTGAGTTCGAATGGGATGACGTACATACTTGTGGTGGTTGACTATGTATCTAAATGGATTGAAGCTATCACGCTTTCAAACAATGAAGGAAAGAGTGTCACCGCATTACTGAAAAAGAATATTTTCTCCAGATTTGGTATACCAAGAGCGATTATCAGTGATGGAGGTTCTCACTTTTGTAATAAGTTGTTCAAGGCGTTTCTTGAGAAGCATGGTGTTCCACACAACATAGTAACTCCATACCATCCGCAGTCTAGTGGGCAAGTTGAAGTGTCAAATAAAGAGATAAAGCAAATCCTTACAAAGACTGTGAATGCGAACTGAACTAATTGGTCAAGAAATCTTGATGATGATCTATGGGCCTATCGTACTACCTTCAAGACTCCCATAGGTATGTCTCCTTACCAACTTGTATTTGGAAAGTCTTGTCACTTGCCTGTAGAGCTTGAGCATAAAGCAATGTGGGCACTCAAAAAGTTAAATCTAGATTGGGGTGCCGCATCAAATCCAAGGTTAAATGAGTTGAATGGACTTGATGAGTTTCACCTAAAAGCATATGAAAGTTCAGCCATGTACAAAGAAAAGATGAATAGTACCATGATCAAAAGAATGAAAAGCATGAGTTTGTTCCTGGTGATTTGGTCCTTCTCTTCAATTCAAGGTTGCGCTTGTTTCTTGGGAAACTCAAGTCCAAATGAACAAGACCATTTAGAGTTGTGCAAGTGTTTTCACATGGAGCGATTGAGCTAGAGAATGATGAGGGTATAAGATTCAAGGTGAACAAACAAAGGATAAAACTCTACATAGGACAACAAGAAGAAGTGAAAGAGGTGATTAAAGAATGCGGTTGAGCTAGAGAATGATGAGGGTGTAAGATTCAAGATGAACAAACAAAGGATAAAACTCTACATAGGACAACAAGAAGAAGTGAGAGAGGTGATTAAAGAATAGGATCTGGATTAAGTCTGAATAATCAAGGAATCTGCGTCATGTCGCGACGTTAAATCAAGCACTGCTTGGGAGGTAACCCAAGATGTAATTTAGATAGTTTAGCAAAATTTTCTAGTTTAAAGTTTGATTTATAGGCTAGAATAGGTTAAGTTAGGGTCCGTGTCCAAAAATTGTCAAAAAATGTAAAAGGAAGTCCTAATGTTTGATACATGTGCTGGAAAGAAAGAAAAATCTGGAAAAATTCAAAGTGCAGAGGGTCCTACAGTTAGGTCCTACAGCTCGTAGGAAACCTTACGGAGCGTAGGTCTGATCCGTAAAATCTTGGTGAGAGGTAAGACATTAAGGACTAGTTCTACGGTTCCTATCTACGAGTCTTCGTTCATTCAACGAATTGCAGATGACATTCGTAGAATTTGAGTCAAAATACAGTTGCAACTTTAGGTCTACGAGTGCACACTAAAAACTATAGGAGTTTTTATGGTACGTAGTCTGTACTCGTAGACTCCAGGTACATTTCCTAAATTTTTGCCAAGTGTAGAGCCAAATTGTAGAAGTTTTCTATGAATCGTAGGATTCCCTACAACTCGTAGATGGGTTTCTGTCGAACCAGGTCTGTTGAAATTATAGACCCGACCCGCGATTTAATTGAAATAAAAACCCCCATATTTGATTCTTCCTCCCTTCACTATTTCTCCAACCATTACAAACCCCCCATTTTCCCACCCTTTCACATCAAATTATAACTCCTCAAATTCTACTTCACATTATATAAATCTTCTTCTCCCCTTTCCTTTCTCTTCTTCCATTTGTTTTCTAAGCTTTCATTCACTCAAAATCAAATAAGTCACGGGTCAGTTGTAAGCATACAAGTAAGGAGATTATGTTTTCCATCACTCACACTATTTCAATTTCACACAAATTACAAGTATGGGCAAGCCCCTACTCCATTAGTGGTTCAAATTGAAGTAACTTAACCTAACCTAGGGTTATTTATGTGTGGTAAAGTTAATTTTAATTTGTTGTAATGTAGTCCTGGGAATGATGGTTAGTTGTGAGTTTAACTGTTTCATATTGTGCTATGAATTTTTTTACTCCAAATTGTGAACTTGACTTAGGGTTTAATTATGGTGATTAATGTGTAACTTGATTCGAATTACCATTAGTAACCCTTAGGATGACAGAATTACATGAGAAATGCATGAATTGGGATAGGTTGGGTTGTTAGTTTAAATGAAATTTTAAATTGCATATAAAGTTAGAGACTTAACTGCTAAAAATGAAGTTGACGACTTCGATCTACGGATCATAGAACTTTCTACGGCTCGTAGATCAATCCGTCATTCTGATGCACAAAATAGTAGCCCAAGTTGGGAGCTACGGGTTGACCTACGGTCAGTAGAAATTTTGACGGACCATACTATCAAACAGTAGTCCCAAATTCAAAAGCTAAAATTTGTCTTTCTTTCCCACGGTTGGGTCCTACGGCTCATAGGAACTCAGTCGTAGGACCAAAAATAGTAGAAGTTCTGCAATATTTTTTAGTTTCGTAGTTTTATTTTTTTACTTCCTCGCTTTCTTTTTGTATGTCTTTAGTACTAATGAGTCTTCCACATGTACTATGTCACCAAAGGGTACAAAAACTTATCGACGAAGGGCAAAATCCACAACACCTTCTGCCCGGTGTCAACTTGTCAACGAGCATTTCGATGATGAGTTGAGCGGGTCTAAATTCAACTTGAGCACAAGTAATGACTTACCTAAGGCTCCAAGGACCACTCGTAAATAATCAAAGCGACTAGAAATTGTGCCCGTACCGAATGTGTTGAACTCCCCCTGTCAAGCTAGTGCTTTCCAGTTTGAGGAGGGAGCATAGAGTTCGGGAGAAGGAAGTGGGGAGTCACAGATGGGGCCAGCCTCGGGTTCACAGCATGACACACAGTTCGAGTAAGGCTCCGGTTCGAATTCCATTGCAGCATCTGCTTCTAATGCATTTGAGTCCAGAGAGGCATATGATCCAGCTCCCACTCAACCTTCTATGCTCATACAGATTGCCAGTGAACCTAACTGATAGTGTGTTCAGGGCATGTTCCGAACTTACATAGATGCCATTCACCAAAATGCTCAGTAAAAACATGTTCCGATTACAGAGGAGTGTCGGGTTATCACTGGGAGTCTTCACACCGTACCGGCCATACATGAGTTATTTCAGTGACACATGTACGATATAGTCCTATTATGGTATGGGAGTTCTATGCTTCCTGCACAACCACGGTGAAGAATGCCCTACCTCAGAGGGCCAAGGAGTTAGGTCAACCACTGACCTTGACTACTTTAGTACGGGATATTCTCATGAATTTATTAGAGGCTACAATCCGTCATTTTATTTACTGCCCATCTCATGAGCAGTTGATTAATACACTGAGTTTGATTACTAGATGCACTAGTCTGTAATAGAACATCTATGAGGGATACTGAGCATAGAGAGACTTTGCTGCATTGGGTAGCAAGAAAAAATGCTGAGCAGGGGGTTGATGCGGATTGGGTTAGGGAGTTGACTCTCCCTATCAAGAAGGCCACCAACAATTTTGCTGCCAAGTTTTGGTGGTCCATTCTCTGGGCCAGACTTTCTCGTGCCATGGCGGACAATCAGTTGACTTTGGACCGGGCACTGATGATAGCCAATTTGATGGCTGGGCATAAGATCGACTTTGCCTGCATGATTATAGCTGAGATCCATGAGAGGATGTTTCAAAAGAACACTACACTTCCATTTTCCTTGCTTGATATTTAGGTAGTGTGGAGAGGCCACTGTCCTGGTGTATGCTGTTGACCAGTATATTCACGTGACTAAGAACGGGGATGTCGGGCTTATTCAGGATGAGGCCAACCCAATAGCACCGTGGTGAGGCATTCAGATTGATATGCTGCCTCTGGGCAAGGCACTTGCACCGGAGTAGCCTAGAGACGAAAACATTCCAGCGCTCACTACTAAGCCCATTGGGACTGCTCCCCTATTTCCTTCCTGCTCGACTGATAGCACACCCCGTGCTCTGCCTATAGCAGGTTACTCTATGTTACCTTTAGCCAGACTCTAAAAGTTGGAGACTCAGATGGCGACACTACTACAACATATTTGGCCATGGATGAGGAAGGTGGTGGAAGATTCAAAGGCACGAATGCAGAGTGTTGTTGAAGAGAAGATTCAGTTTGTTCATTGGAGGATTGATGCCTTCGAGCTATGGACGCTAGACCAACCCCAAACTGCGCCGACTATAGATCTCTCGGGATTCCAGACTAAGTTAGCCACACTTTGGGCTGATATAGGTGTGTTGGCTGCTGCTGGCTCATCTGCACTAGGGCCTTCACCTGCTGATACCAGAGGCGACGTTATATTTGCTCTATTTGGTGAGCAAGATCCTTCTCATGACCTTCCTCATGCACCTGGGAAGCACACATAAACTTCTGAGGGTGCTACTATTGACCCTACTGATGAGCGGTGAGCCCTCAAGAGAGAGCAGTGCAGTGTTGTGACTGCCTAGTGGTAGTCATTGATTGATGAGGACTTACGACTAGAGAGAGTCCAGCAGTTAGCAGCCGGAGCTTCAGGGTCAGGGGGCACTACTTATGGTGCTCCTCAAATTACTCTGGATGAAATTACTGACGGTGCCACAAAGGTCGATACAGAGGTTTTTCCTGATGCACCGAGATCCACACCAATGGACCCCCAAGTTTCTATCTAGCTCTTAGGTGCTTAGGCACCATAGGTTTGTCTCACCTTATGTTTTACATTATTTGTGCATTGAGGGCATTGTACTATTTTCCATCTGGGGGCGGGATGAATGGATTGTGAGTGTTAGGGTGAAGTTTGAATAACCCAAACACTCGCAATCCTTCCTTGGGGTATTTTTCTTGTGTTTTTTTTCCCCAAGGAACTATTTCCTTTTTGTTGAACCGGCATGTTTAGGATGTAAATTGTAGAAAGACTAGAAATAAAAGCATGATGGCAATAGAGCATGAAATTAATACCCTTCCAAACTTTGAATTATGTGTTATATCTATGTGATTGATAAGTCTGCTATGTAGGATCTTTGTATAACATGATAGGAACCGATTAGATAATATGACTTAACTTGTAGCATGAACCAGGCACACTGATAATTTGATAGTGAAACAATGTGCGATGTGTGTGTGAGAGGATGTTTGCCTATTCATACTGTATATGCCAATCTAGAACTTGCCCCATTAGACTTTCTAAGATGATTTAATGGTTAATTGGGAAATGATCATATGCCATTGTTGAAATTTAGTCCACTTAAGCCTAAAAACAACCAACCAAATAAAAAATGCTCTTTCATGCTCCCTTCGATCCAAATTGTTGAGCCTGAATTAGACCATTCTTTCAATTCACCCAATTCACCTTCCTCGTGAAAATTGTTAACCTTTGTTTTGGTCCTGGTCCCTCCTTGGACATTGTGCACCTCAACTCAGGCTAAAAGCCAGGTGGCTACTTCAGACGAAAATTATTAACCTTGGTTTTGGCCCTGGTCCTTCCTAGGATATCGTGCACCTCAACTCATGCTAAACACCTAAGTTGATGGTGGCTACTGTAGATGAAAACAAGAAAAGAAAGGGGTATGGAAAGAATTATGTGTTGAGAAAAGAAGAAAAATATGTAAAAATGTGTGAAATGGTGTGGCAGAATAAAGAAAATACAAACATAAAAGAATGAAAAGCTAAAATAAAAAGTTGAAGAAACGTTGAAACAAGCAAGAAAATCAAGTCAAAGTCACACCCGAGCATCAATGAACAATATGGAGAAAAGCAAAATTAAAACGATACCAGGATTGGGGTTAAAAGAGGAAAATAGCCAATGTAATGTCAAGGAGCATACAAAAGTCACTTAACATTCAAATATACCATACCTGACCCTGAGCATACGTTACAAGCTAGAAAAGTCCTATAGTCATCCTAATTTAACGGTTTTGAGTGCCTAAGCATAGAAGATAAGGGCAAGCCTATGGTATTGTGCATGTACTGTATTAAATTCAATTCTGAGCATGAACCTATAATGAGTCACTAAAATTAAACTATAACTCAAATTTTGTGTGAACAAAGGGATTTCTTTTCGGCGAGGGCACAAGTTACATTATCGAAGAGTTGGTATCTTGATGATTGTTATCTATGTATGTGAATGTGTCTATTTGTATTTCTATGTCATAAATTGATCCGCATCTGTTGGCTTGCTGTTAAACATAATGATTGCAGTGTGATGAAAAGTAATAAGGAGGGTTGATTGTTGAGAAAAATACCATGTGATTGCTTGAATTTTTGGGTTGCTTCTGCATAGTGTCGTTAGTATAAATAGTGTCATTTAGAGTTAATAGTATCGCTTGAGGACAAGCAATGATTTTAAGTTGAGAGTGTTGATGTACCATGAATTTACGGTACTTATAGAACTTTAAACTTGGAGTTTTTCGTGTGTCTTAAGCGTATGTTAGTAGGTCTTATTGTATTTTACCTTTGTTTTGGAAGGAAATAGGTTTTTAACAAGTCGGTGTGATTAAGGGTTGAAATACTAGCTTTTTGGTGTTTGACGAGTCACCCTACGAGTCGTACACTTTTTTATGAGCCGTAGGATTGACTCATAGACTGAAGCAATACTTACTGGGGCTTAGTATAAAACGACGATAGCAAGTGACGAGCCGTAGTAACTTCAACAAGCCGTATAATTGAGTCGTGGAAAAGTTCAAAAAAGTTGAGCTCCAGTACTTGGTTGATGATATGACAGGATGGGTCATACAAAGTTCTACGGGTCGTAGAACATATCCATAGAAAAGTTCAGACAATAATGTGGAGAAGCTATTTTGACAAGAGGTTCTTACGGACCGTAGGAATTCCTACGACCCATAAGACCTAACCGTAAGAATGACTGTCGAATTCTATTTTCTTATTCTAGTTGAATTAGGATTAGCTTTCTATATATAGTCTTTGGTTATTTCATTTTTTGAGTTAGACAGTTTTTAATACTTTTTTTTTGGCTTTGAGAATTAAGTTTTGAACACTTTTTGTCCATGTAATTCTTGAAGTGTTGATTTCTAATATAGCTTTTGTTCATCAATTCAAAATTCTGGATTTCAATTACTCACATTGTAAGTTCATGATTTATTTTAACCAACTTATTATGAATTGTGATTACCGAAGCATGAGTAGCTAAATCCACAACTAGGGTTGTGGGAACCATGAGGTATTAACAAAGTAAACCTAATAATTAGTATTTCTTGCATAGTGTTTATGCATGTATTGTTGATCTCTTCGCTTTAATTGCTTTTTAACGGTGCGCAACGTTAGAACCCTCCTTATTCCTACTTGCTCGACCAAATAAGTAACGAATAGGAAAAGAGATTTAACAATGAAGCTTTTGTGAGATGTTCCGCCATCTAATAGCTGGAACCATATGTGAAGGCTAATCTGGGTCAAGGGTAAGGGTTAGTTAAGCATACACCCATAGACCGACCAAGTTGCGTGGTGAAATTCCCTATTTAGATGACCAGTCACTTAGGAGATATCTAACTTACCGACTTTGCATGTTAAAGACTAGATAAGGATTACTTTTATAAGGTTAACAACATTAAGAACTTATGGGGAACACATATACCCTAGTTTCATCCTTTATTGACTTAACAAAACATTAAATCCTGTTACTTGGTTAGTTGCTATTCAACTGAATCAATATTACTTTTATGTTACAAAACCTCCCTTTTTACGGATATAATCTGACTCAAAGTACAATAAATAGTAAATTGGCCTAAGCCTAGACCTTATTTCTCGTGGGATCGACCTTAACCTCTGTTAGGTTCTTTATTTGACAACGACCACTTATACTTCTTTAAGGAGCTGTAATTTGGGTGTATCATGAGTCACCCATTGGGACTTGAGATCGCCCAAATAGAAAGAATCTTAAGGTTTTTGGGACATTTTGGTGAACTAATCTGATGATTCGCCAACCCATTCAGCGGATCACCGATTGAGCATGTGATCTCACCTAATTTCCTAGTCTGGGTATGTTCCAGTAAAATGACCATAACCTTTTACTCCAAACTTGAAATAAGGCAAATTTAGTTGTGTTGGAAAGAAGACTGGTAGAACTTTAATTTGATTCGTCATAGACCTCTGAATTCCTTATGTGCTAAGAGATATGATTTTTTGAAGTTGACCTAAGTAGAATCTCATGTCAAAACTCAATCGATAAGGAAGCTTTCAACTCAACTTGGTGTTAGTGACCCTAGATCATACCCAAATCCATTCTCACACTAAAGGATTGACCATAGCACCTAAGAACAATTTAAAAAACACCCGATACGACCTTATACGCAAATACAGAATGACTTAGGTCTTAGCTTAGAGATTTTTGGGGTTTTACAATATCTCCTTCTTAAAATCATTTGTCCTCGAATGATGGCTGAACTGAGCATGGAAAGGGTAGGGAAAGGTTTAACTGCCCAATCTAATGAAAAATACACATAAAAACTAATGAACTTCAAACACTGAAGGAATGACTAAATTGAATGAGTAATTCAGGAAGAGTTGATACCTTAGACTGGAATTGAATTGGAGGAAAAGAGATGAGGGTATCTAGTTTTCATATGCTATTCGGCTTCCCACATAGCCTCTTCAACAAGTTGATTCCTCAAAAACACTCTGATTGATGCCACCTCTTTGGTTCTCAACTTGTGAATCTGATGATCAAGGAACTGGACCGGAATTCCCTCATAGGACAGACTGTCTTTCACATTAATACTTTCTGAAGGCACAACATGAGAAGGATCACTCAAGCATTTTTTATCATGGAGATGTGGAATACCGAATGGACAGCCGCTAACTCTGGTGATAGCTCCAATTCATAAGCTACATTACCACTCTGGATGCATCATAATAGACAACAAAACCCTCTATACCCTCTAGTAGGGTCAACACTAGAGTTGTAGTTGACCGTGTTTTCAATTCCTGAAAGCTTCTCTCATAAGCTTCAGACCATTGAAACTTAGTTGTCTTCTGAGTCTACTTAGCCAATGGGGATGAAATAGATGAAAACCCCTCGATGAACCTTCTGTAGTAACCCACCAACCCCAAGAAACTCCTTATATTAGTTAGGGATGTGGGTTTGGGCAAATTCTGCACCACCTCAATCTTCTGAGTGTCGACTCAAATTCCTTTGCCAGACACGATGTGGCCTAAGAACGCCACAGATTCAAGCCAGAACTCAAACTTGAAAAACTTGGCATATCTCTTGATCTTTGAGAGTTTGGAGGAGTATTCTGAGATGACTGACATGATCCTCCTCATTTCTTGAATAGATCAAGATGTCATTGATGAAGATAAGATCCATGAATATTGCAAGGGCGTTACTCAAACCAAAGGACATATCAAGGAACTCATAATGACCATAATGGGTCCTGAATGCTGTCTTTGAGATGTCACTTTCTCTTACTTTCAACTGATGATAACTAGATCTGAGGTCTATCTTAGAGAAGCACGTGGCGCCGTGAAGTTGGTCAAAAAGGTCATCAATTCTAGGAAGGGGATACTTATTCTTTATGGTGACCTCGTTCAACTGACGGTAATCAATACACATCCTAAGGGAACCATCTTTTTTTCTCACGAATAAGACCGGAGTGCCCCATAGTGAGACATTTGGTTGGATGAAACTCTTATCAAAAAGATCTCTTAGCTACTTCTTTAGCATTTTTAACTCTGCTTGAGCCATTCTATATTTCGGGATAGAGATGGGTTAAGTATTTGGAAGGACGTCAATTCTAAAGTCTATCTCCCTTTCGGGAAGGACCCCGGGAAGATCATCCGAAAAGACTTCTGGAAACTCATTTATGACTGGATTTGACTGAAGAAATGGTGTCTCAACACTAGAGTCATTAACTCGGACTAAATGATAGATGCACCCCTTGGAGACTAGCTTTCTGACCTTTAGGTATGAGATGAAACAACCCTTAGGTACTACTGAATTACTTTTCCATTATATGAATGGTTCATTAGGAAATTGAAACTTGAATACTCAATTCCTATAATCGACTGAGGCATAACAAGCATAAAGCCAGTCCATGCCTAGAATGACATCAAATTCTACCATGTCTAATTCAACTAAATTAACCATGGTGTATTTATGATAGATAGAGATGGTAAAATTTTGATAGACTCTTTATGCTAGGATAGACTCCTCGACAGGTGTAGAAACACTGAAAGGTTCAAGAAGTTATTTAGGATAAGTCCCAAACTCCATGGCTATATAGGGAGTTCTAAAAGATAAAACTCACACCTGGATCAAGTAAGGTATATATATCAAGAGAAAGGAATTTAAACATACCAGTAACAACATCTGGCGAGTTCTCTTGATCTTGACGACTGGACATAGCCTACATACGGTTTGAACCTCCCCTTGCTCTTGAAGTGGAACCCTTTGGTGCAGTCCTACCTGGTGGGGGTGCCGAAGAATCTTGGGCCCTGCTACCCCATTACCCTGGTTCCACATAAAATATTTCCTAGAAAAGTAACCCACTCATCCACACCTATAAAAAACATCAGTACCAACATGAAATTCCCACAAATGAAGCTTATTACACTTGCCACAGAGTGGGCTATGGGGGAACCCTTATGCCACACTGCCTGCGACTTAGAACCCTGAGCTCTAAAACTCTGGGAGTTATGGTTCCTATGATCATTCCTACTCCTTAGGGCAGGCGCACTAACTGATTATGGAAAAAGTCTAGATGACCTCTGCTAAAAGGATGACCAATTTCCACTTCTAGTCTTCTACAGGTTGGGCTCATGGTTGGCTGTCTTAGCCCTCTTATTGTGAAACTGTTCCCTGCCTTTCAACTTGTCTTTCTCCCCCTGTTGTACATGAATCATAAGCCTATCTAGGTCCATGTCCCCTATCAACATAGCTACTTTCCCCTCCTTATTAGAAAAATAGGAAAGCCTAGACACAAACAAACTCATTTGCTCCTCATATTAGCCATCATCTTCGGAGCATAGTTGGATAGATGAGTGAACTTGATGCTGTATTCTTGCACACCCATAGACTCTTGCTTCAAATTAAGAAACTCTCTTACCTTTGCTTCCCTTAGCTCTCGGGGAAATAAGCATCCCAAGAAGGCATTCTCAAACACAACCCAGCCTAAGAGTGGCGCATCTTCTCCCCTAGTCTTCTTCCACTAATTGTACCATATCCTGGCCATGCCCTTGAGATGATAAGTAGCAAGTTCCACATGCTCTACATCAACAACATGCATAACCTCAAACACTTTCTGAAGTTCCTCCATAAAGTTTTTTGGATCCTCATTGAGCTTTGACCCTGTGAACTCTAGGGATACATTCTCAAAAACTCCAAAACTCCTGAAGTATCAGCCCCATCACGATGGTCTGCTCCATGGAGACCAACCTATAATGTTACAGCCTGTGCCAACATCTGGATGGCATTTCAAAACTCAACATTAGTGAAATCATCTTGAGGAGGTTGCACAATAGGTGCATTGGGAGCTTCTGATCTAGATTGAACGGGTGGTTCCTGAGGATTCACATTCTTAGGATGCCCTATGACATTTCTTCGTGGAGGCATGATCTAATTTTTTTTTAATGCGTAAACACGAATTAGAAGAAACTTTTATAAACTAAAACTCCATCGCATGAACAATAGTATAAAGAAAAGAGAAAATTCCTAATGTCTTGTACCTTTCTTATTATAGATGTGCCGCACTTCACACTGATAAGAAGGACTCTGCTAGACATGACTTCATAGACATCCTAGGGCACTTGAACTCTATCACTCGATACTAAGTTTGTCATGCCCTGAGCTTACACCTTAGAAGTGGCCGACACTTAGAGACCATTGTTGGCCCCAAGTGAACCCTTGGCCTGGCTAACTATGATTCACATGACTCTATATGATACGCGGAAGCTTAAATAGATGATCATTTAAATCATTTAAAGAAAAGCTTTAAGACCACTGTATTGAAATACCTAACATAATTCTTAAGTTTAAGTAAAACATCTAGAGAAAACAATGGAAACATCTAACTCTATCTGCCTATGAAGCCTCTATTATTCAACATAGGTATTGGGACAAGACCCATGACACCTCAAATACTAGTAAAACTGAATATGAAAATGGAGTCCCCTGGAAGCAAGGAGGCCTCACAAAAAACTGTCTACGAGTGGAAAGTGATCGAACTGAAATGCTAGTTGATGATCTGAACACATGTATCTGCATCATAAAAAGATGCTGGTTGAATGACATCAGTACATGGAATGCACGAGTGTGTAGTATGACTGAATAAAATAATAACCGAACTGATGTTGAAAAACATATCAAGTAAACAATATATGAACAAATAGTGAAAACCAGTCGTACTTTACAATATGATATGCAATAAAACAATATGAGAATAGAAACGTTTACTCTATGGGGAGTTTCTCTAACTAACAACCATTACTATGAGCCTATCAATGATACAATGTTTTACCCATGTTGCAAGGGCCACCCTATACCTTGCCAATGTATATGATGCTACTGTAACTACGGATCCATCTAATAGGCCTTCTCAGAGGCAGTGAGGAGTCACGTGAAAAATTGGTGCAATCCTATCCTACGCTGGCTACGTAGTTTTATTGGACTTGAGTTAAAAATAGACTCTTACCTAATTCAGTGCTCGATACTACTCCTAAAATATTCAATATCCATTATGCTCAATTACCCTTTACAATGAAAGGGAATATTACTTTAAATTACTTTTCACTTTGCTTTACTGAAGTACTTTTCAGAAACATCAATTGTATTCTTTCTCTTTCTCAACTGTTAAATAGTACATATGAAATCATTTGATTCTTCCTTTAAGGACTCTGTTCAAAACTTGTATTTAAGACGTATACTTATGGACTTAATTTTCAAGTCTGAAATCAATATATAAGAAAATCTCATGTAATTACCTTTGAAAACATAACTTTTATAAATCAACGGGGTTCATGTGATACTAAGCATTAACAACAAATTTAGAATTTCAACAAAACTATGGGTAAAACCCTAAACATATCTTTTGTTGACTGAATTTAGATGTAGGGTGTGAGAAAGAACTAGTACAACACTATGAATAGCCTTACATACATGAGAAGATGAGGCTGACTTGAAAATTTGAACTGAGGGTTGAAGCTAAAGAACCCTAGCTTCTTCTTTGAGAGAACTTAGAACGTGTGAATTTGATTTGTCTGAGGATTGAGCGTGAATATGGAGGTTATTAGGCCATGAGATAGACTTAGGGAAGTTAATTGAGCGTGGAAGGTCAAGAATACCCTTCTGGAACATATGAGGACCATAAAAAAGAGAAAAAAGACCTTTTAATGAATCGCATCGCCCAAATCGGCGATCTGGAGGTCTCCTCATTGAAAATACTCAGCGAGTCGCCCATTGGGACTTTAGATCACCCAAATAGACAGAAACTTAAGGTTTTTGAGATATTTTGGTGAGCTAATTCGGCAATTAGCCAATTCATTCGGCAGATCGCCGATTGAGCAGGTGACCTCGCCTAATTTCCCAGTTCGGGTATGTTCCAATAAAATGAACATAACTTTTTACTACGAACTCGAAATAAGGAAAACTTGGTGGAGTTGGATAGAAGTCACATAGACCTTTAATTTGATAGGTCATAGGCCTAGTAATTCTCTATGTGCTGAGAGATATGATCCTTTGAAGTTTACCTTTGTAGAATCTTATATCAAAACTCAATTGGAAAGAAGCTTTCTATTCAACTTTGTGCTAGGGGATTCTAGTGACCTTAAGTCATATCCAAATCCATTCTCACACTAAAGGATTGACCTAATCACATAACAACAATTTAAGAATTACCTAATACGACTTATAAGCAAATGAAAAATGGCTCGTGTCTTCACTTAGAAATTTTCAGGGTTTTACAACAATAGTTGTTGTTTTTGTTTCAACTTGTTAATTTGTTTGAGTCTATATACTTTAGATTACTTTCTATCAATTTTTGTAGCAGTTTAGTCTGCTGAGTAGAACATCAATATATTAATGTCTTTTTATTCAAAAGTTTTTCTTTAATATATATCTTATTTTTATATTTACATTTATTTATTCAAAAATCATTTACATGACCAGATATCACTAATGGTTGATAACAATTATTTAAAAATAGAGATACAGTTAAAACTGACATTATTTAAAAACAAAATATACAAAAAATAAAATAAAAATCCAGTTTAGAACACAAGATCTAATCGTGCTAAAAAAAGATACGGAATATAATTTGTATTTTGTTTTTATAAAAAATTATCTGTTTGTTGGATACAACTCATAACCAAACTACAACTTTATATTAGTTACATCTCAATTTTGCATCATTTTCCCAGCATAAGTATTGTTTGTAGTTTGTATTCGATTAATATGTATATGTTTTTCCTTGTTCCCTTTCAGAGTTGTACTTCATTCTCAATTACTTCTCAGTTTTATATCCTATTCTTTTGTTTTGAATTTGTAATTTTTAGGCATATATGTATCCATTACATTTCACAGTATATATGTAGTTTTGCGGAATCTTGTATTCTTTCTCAAATTGGATTCATTCCAATTTGTATGTTATTTGTATTATTGTTAGGACCCGACTACCCGAGTCATGATGGCACCAACTATAACCCACCAGTAGGTAAGCCAACCAGTACCCAAAATGATAAGTAATGAGTACAAGGGTAAAACTAAACAGAAAATAACACTAACAATAAGAAAATGCAAAAATGAAAGCAAACCAAAAACTATATACAATGGAAACCCTTGTAGAACCTAGAAGTCACGAGTTCAGAGTTGTCTAATATGAAAAAATACAAGTCCTAAAAGTGGACCACGACAAGCCATCTCAAAGGCAAAATACTAGCTAACAAATATACAAAAGGAGATAGGTTGGTCCTAGACGCCAAGTGCTCACCCTCGTCTTCAATATCCACAAGCTGCAAAAGATGGCACGAACGATCACCACTGGTAAATGGTACTAGGAGCTGGATCATGAAGATGATGCAGAGTGTAGCATAAGTACCAAAACAAAGGTACTCAGTAGGGCATCATAGGCCGACTGAGCAAGAAAGGTAAAGACAACCAGAAAAGAGAGAATCTAGACACATACAGAGGTCAAAGCGAGAATAAAAAGAAAACACACGAGCATACTGAAACTGAATCTAAGTACAATTAAACCAAACCTAATTGATCCCCATAATCCAAGAAGGTACACTTGTGCACAAGTTTAAATAAACTCGAATGGACCCCCATAAGCCTGACAGGTACATAAAATAGATAAAATTATAAGAGTGAAGCACCTCCAAACCATATCCAACAAGTGTACACTGGGCCTCCAACCCCAAGTGATGGCCTCTAACTAGAGGTGACACCCTCAAACTGTAAAGCATCAGCCTCGGTCTGGGAATATGTCCTCCAACCATGAACATCATCCTCGGTCTGGAGATAATGGCCTCAAACCAGAGATAATCATAGTGTCCAGCCAACTCCCCACCCAACTAACAAGAGTGACAAAAAGGTCCTGTCGACTTCAAAGAAGGTTCCAATATCAAGACCAAGTCATCGTGGAACGACGTCCACTCACAAGCATCCACATGAGGGTCTAAGCCTAGAACAACCCAATCTAAGGTATTTACAAGACGAATTCTCTTCGATAACCTATGGGGGCCATACAAATAGGGACAGAAAGCAGAAGGTCTACAAGGATGCATAAAATCCTAAACTAAGGATCATTCTATGAGACCCAAGTCTGCTATGCCAGTCTACAAGGACCTAGTCCGTCCGAAACGGTGTCAGAGACATACAAAATTTACAAGGTTCGCGGGTCTAAGACACCACTAGTCTATCCTAGACTAAGGCCGAACATGCTTCGAAAAGCACATAAAAACACAAGTAATTCACATAGCATGCATAACTCACATATAACCCCAACTAGCATAGCACTACCCTCGAAACAACCCCAATCGATCCTAAAACATGGTTTCTAAAAAGTAAAGAAGGAATACCTAGGTACACACCTCCAATTCACTCTAATCATCTTGAATTCACAAATCCAGGCTCAATCAAAATAGAAAGGAAGTCGTAGCCTACCTGTAGGCCAACCGCACGCGCTCCAAATCACAAGGCCGGAGCTTTTCCTTTCCGAATTGCCTCCTAACGCTGCCACACTATCAAAAATAGGATTATAGTGTTAGTATGGTTGTTTAGACACCAAAAACACATAAAACATAAACGGACCAATTTTAGAGTCAATGGGAATTTTGGGTTACGTGCCAAAATTTCTACAGTTATCTCGTCAAAAGGTCCTAAACTATGCCTCAAACTTATATTCAAAAATTGAACACAACTCGAGGCCTAAAATAGCCAACACAACAACAAGCAAAGAAACCCCAAATTTAAGCTTGAAAAAGCTTTGGGGTAGCATATTATATACAAAATTTACCTTAAATGGAGGTTTCCCGATGCAGTCCAATCACTCTACCACGTAGCCACTCTACCAACAAACACACATGACTTCGAATTGCCAAAATCGGAGCTCGGATGAAGGAGAAATCACCAAAACAAGTTGAGAGGTGAGGCTGCCATCGCGACCATGGGCCTTATTAAATAGGCAAGGCGGCTTGCCCTCGTGAATGCAGAGGGACCGTACAAACACGCTAGCCATGCCAGTTGCCATCCGTGAACGCGGCGGCCTGGCGCGAACGTGAAGGCCAGGTGCGCTGCTGCCCGTGAAAGCCTACTCGCGAATGTGCTAGCCAAGGCACAGCCCTTCTTGAACGTGGCTCTAGGCACATGAACGCAGAGCATGCCTTAGCTGACAACACATCAACTAATGTGGTAAGGCTCCAAAACTTCAACGGGGTGCCTGGGATTCGTTTGGAACCCTGTGCGCGTAAATAAAATATGCTACCCCATCGAATTTGACATTCTGGCCTCAATAGAACAATCAAAACTTTCATCCTAGGTCGTTTCAATGAAAAGTGGGTTCCACACCCAATTTCCATTTTAAGCCAAAATCTACAAGGGGGCTCGGAATCAACCCATATGCCTCGACACCTAAACGAAGGGTCCTTCTAGACCAAAGTGAACATTACGGAGCTAGCTACACTGATGGAATGCTCACCTAAGCTTGTTTACTCAGAATATTGACTAAAGTCAAACTTAGGCATTCACTCGAAAGTTATAACGCCTAATTGGACAAACTCACACTAAAAGCCTTGGGAGTCATAGTGACTATGCTACTAGCGGAGCTGATGGAATCATCAAAATTAGATTCTGAGGTCATCTTCCTGAACTTCAGATAAAAAATGGCCGTTCAAGGTTAAAAAGATCCTAAACACTACAGCTCACATAAAAACTAAAGGAATGACCAGGTTACCAAACTGTCAGTCCCAGCAAGTCATAAATGACTTGGGGTCACTACAGGGAAGCTTTAAACGATGAAAAGGAGGCATAAACATAGAAGTGACTTGGAGGTCATTGCAACATCCACTATTAAAAAGGACTTTTGTCTGTGAAAGTAAGAGTCAAAAAGTACCTGAAGGCTCAAACAAGCAAGGAAACTGCTCCCGCATATCATGCTTAGTCTCCTAGGTAGCCTCAATTGATCGATGCCTCCAACGGACCTTAACTACATGAGTGGCTCTCGAACACAACCGCCACATATCTCTGGCTAGAATGGCAATTGGCTCATCCATGAAGGTCAAGCGATCATCCAACTCTACAACATCATACTGAAACACATGAGACACATCAGGAACATACCAGCGAAGCATCGAAACATGGAAGACTAGGTGAATAGCAGAGAACATAAGAGGCAAAGTTAACTTATAAAACCTCAAAGGCCACTACTTATGATCAGCTTAACTCTTGTGCCTACTCTGAGCTATCCAAAGTCTGTCAGGAATCACCCTCACTTGCTCTGAAGCCTCCTAAATTAAGTCTATACCATGCAGTCTAGGCTTTGTAGACTCAAACCAACCTACCGGAGAGCAACAATGCGTACCATATAAGGCCTCGAACAGGGACATCTGAATGCTAGAATAGTAGTTGTTGTATGCAAACTCCACCAAAGGTAAGAACTGGTCCCACTGACCTCCAAAATCTAAGACACAAGCCCACAACATATCCTCAAGAACCTAGATAGTATGCTCTGACTGACCTTGAGTCTGCGGGTGGAAAGGTGTTCTAAGGTCAATGCGAGTGCCCAATTCATCCTAAAAAGTCCTCCAAAAGCTAGAAGTAAACTGAGTACCCCGATATGATATAATAGAGACCGGCACACCATAAAGATGAACCAACTCATGAATGTAGATACGGGCCAACCTCTTGGCACTGAATGAAGACTGAACAGGGAGAAAGTGTGCTGATTTGATCAATCGATCAACGATGACCCAAATATTGTCAACCTCTCTAGAAGTCCGAGGAAACCCTACCATAAAATCCATAGTGATGATGTCCCACTTCCACTCAAGAATAGGTAATCTCTAGAACTTCCTTCTCGGTCTCAAGTGCTCAGCCTTCACCTGCTGGAAACTAATGTAACGGGATACATAGTCTACAATATCTTTCCTCATGCCACCCCACGAATAATGCTGCCTCAAGTCACGATACATCTTCGCGGTGCCTGGATGGATAGAGTATCTGGAATCATAGACCTCGTGAAGTATCAGCTGAATCAAACCCCCAACTCTCTAAACACAAATACAGCCTGCAAACCTCAAAACCTCACATGAATCTAAGGTGACTTGATCGGTTTCACCTGCTAACTCTTGATTTCGAAGTGCCACCAAGGCCTCATCCTCAAACTGCTGGCTACAGATTTGATCAAGTAGAGAGGATTGAACTCCCACATAGGCTAAAACATGCCTAGAATATGTGCCATCCAGCCAAACCATCTGATTAGCTAAGGACTAAATGTCCAAAGCTAAAAGTCTCTCCAAAGCAGATAGGAAGGCTAGATTACCCATACACACTACCTTTCAACTCAAGGCATCCGCTACTACATTTGCCTTTCTTGGATGGTAGAGGATAGAGAGGTCATAGTCCATCAAAAACTCAATCTAGTGAAGCTGCCTCGAATTAAGGTCCCTTTAGCTCATGTTGTACTGAAGACTCCCATGATGTGTGTAGATCTCACAATAAACTCCATACAAGTAGTGCCTCTAAATCTTAAGTGCAAAAACTACTACAGCCAACTCCAAGTCATATGTGGGATAGTTGAACTCATGTAGCCTAAGCGTCCTTGACACATAAGTAATAACCCAGCCCCACTGCATTAGTACACAACCTAAACCAATGCCGTATGCATCATAATAGACCATTAAGCCCTTGCCCTCAACTGGAAGATTCAATACGGAAGCAGTAGTCCATAGCTCCTTGAGCTTCCAAAAGCTCAACTCACACTCCTCAGGACACTCAAAAGGAACATCAAGGCAAGTCAACCGAGTCAGAGGTATTGTAATGGTAGAGAAGCCCTCCACGAACCGTCTATAGTAGCCTGCCAATTCGATGAAGCTCCAAACCTCAGTAACTGAAGTGGGCCTAGCCCAATCACGAATAGCCTCAATCTTCATCGGATCTACCATGATGCCATTCTTGGACACCACATGCCCCAAGAATGTTACAGCTCAAGCCAAAAATCGCACTTTGAGAACTTGGCATAAAGCCGCTGATCTCTCAAAGTCTGGAGCATAATCCTCAGATGCTGCTCATGATCACTCCTGCTTCGCGAGTATATCAGAATGTCATCTATGAACACAATGATGAACAAATCTAGATACGGCCTGAACATCCATTTCATCATATCAATGAAGGTGGCAGGGGAATTAGTCAACCCAAAAGACATCACTAGGAACTCATAGTGGCTATATCGAGTCCTAAATGCGGTCTTAGCAATGTCTGTTGCCCTAATCCTTAGCTGATGGTAACTAAACCTCACATCAATCTCGGAGAACATTGTGGCAACCTGAATCTGGTCAAACAGATCATCAATCAAAGGCATGGGGTAATGGTTCTTCACGGTCACCTTATTCAGCTTCCTATAAAAAATACACAAAGGCATCGTGTCATCCTTCTTCTTCCTAAAGAGAACATGAGAACCTCAAGGTGATACACTAGGCCTGATGAATCCCTTACCTAAGAGATCCTGAAGCGAACACTGAGTTCCTTGAGCTCTGCAGGAGCCATCCGATATGGTGGAATAGAAATAGGGTGAGTACTCAGCTCAAGCTCAATAGGGAAGTCAATATCATGCTCTAGGTAGGCTAGGTAGGTTAGTAGGAAACCTATCTACAAAATCATGGACGATTGGAATGGACTCAACTGGAGCGACCTCCTTACTCACATCATGCACATAAGCCAAATAAGTCAAACAACCGCTAGCCACTATCCTTCGAGCCTGAATAAAGGAGATGACTCTGATCGGTGTACTACTAATGGAGCCCTACCACACCATCAGGAAATACAAGGCATGGGTAAGGTAACGGTCTTAGAGAAGTAATCTAAAACCATATGGTAGGGGGGTAGCTAGTCCATGCCCAGAATCACATCAAAGTCAAGAATATCTAATAATATAATGTTAGACCGGGTGTCACGCCCCTGGATAGTAACTAAGCAAGATCAAAAAACCTGATCCACTACTAAAGACTCACCCATGGGGGTCGACACACACAATGACACTGCCATAGGCTCATAACTCATACCTATACGAGAAGCGTAATACACATACAAATAAGAATAGGTAGAGCCCATATCAAATAAAGCTAAGATGGGAGTATAGCATAAAAGAATCATACCTATGTTCACATCGTCAAATGCCTCAGCCTCTGCCCTTGCTGGAGATGCATAAAAATGGCCCTGTATGCCTCTACCTGGCCATCAGTCCTACAACCTGACTTGCCTCCTTGGGGACCACCATGAATACCCTGATGTCCACAATGACAATCCTCAGCCTGAGCTGCCTGTGGAGTGGAAGCAATCAACCTACGCATGGGACAATTTCTGGACCAATGATCAAGCTTCCCACACTTAAAGCAACCTGAAGATAATCTGCCTCCCAGAAATTCGGCCACCATGACCTGAATCACTAGCCTGGGAACCATGACTCTAACTAGAGCCAACCTCACTCCAGTTGTACCGGTCACCCTCTAAAGCCTGTAAAGAGGCTTTAATGGGCCAACTAGGCTGACCTTGCTGAAACAGTTGCCTGGGCCTATCATAGGAGTTCCTTTGCCTGGAACAGGACCCGCTACAACGACCCTCATGTCTAGCCCTCTTGTCGCTGCCCCCTTGGACCTCACAACGGAGCTGCTCAATAGTGCGGGAATGATCAACAACATCAATAAAGGAAAGACCCATAGAGACCATAGACTGAGCCTCAATTCATAACTGAAGCCTCAACACATGAACAAAACACCAAAATTTCTCCTCTTCAGTCGGTAGAATCATGGTGGCATGATGGAAAATCTCGTGACATCCCGCCTCATACTCAAACATGGTCATATAACCCTGCTTCAACCTGGAGAAATTATCCCTGATGTGATCTCTGATATTGTGAGGGATGAACCTGGCCAAGAAGGCCTCAAAAAACTCAGTCCAAGTGATCGAAGGAAAACCAACTGGCCTGATCTAAAGAAAGGTATGCCATCACTGTCTAGCTGGCCCATTTAGCTAATAACCAGCGAAGTCGGCTCCTCTCGACTCCACCAAACCCAATGTATACATCTGCTCACGATAGGTAGTCAGAATCTCATGGGCACCCTTACCCACAGCCCTAAAAAACCTCAGAGGTGAAAGCCTCAAGAAGACTTCGAGTATCTTTTGCTCCTCTAGCAGCATAACTCCGGCCGCAATCATGGGCTAGGCACCCCAGGTGGTACCTGGGCCTGAGGTGCCTGTGCTGCAAGCTAATCATGTTGAAGGCTCTGGACCCCTCTCAATCTCTGGGGGTGGTGGTGCATCCCTATCAGGTAGGGGAGGTCGACCCCTACCCCGAGCCACCTCGCGGTGCATACGAGTTATCTTGTGAAAAGAGTGAAACAAGTGAGACTTCAAAAAACAAATAACATACATGCTGCACAAAAGTGATACCAAAAAAAAGAATTCCTAAAGACACCCTGTAGCCTCCCAAAGATAGAACATAGACGTCTTCACACTGATCCATAGGAATCTACTAGGTATTAGCTCTATACAAGTGAGACTGGTGAACCTGGGCTCTGATACCAACTTGTCAGGACTCATCTGCCCGAGTCATGATGGCACCTACTATAACTCACCAGTAGGTAGGCCAACCTATACCCAGAATGATAAGTAGTGTGTATAAGGGTAAAACTAAACATAAAATAACACTAACAATAAGAAAAGATAGAAACAGAAGCAAACCAAAAGCTATATACAATAGAAACAGAAGCAAACCAAAAGCTATATACAATGGAAACCTTCCAAGAACCTAGAAATCACGAGTACAGAGCATTGTAATATGAACAAATACAAGTCCCAAAGCGGACCACAACAAGTCATCTCAAAGGCAAAAGACTAGCTAACATATATATACAGAAGGAGACAGGTTGGTCCAGGATGCCAAGTGTTCACCCTCGTCCTTGATATCCACAAGCTACAAAAGATGGCATGAACGATTGATGAGTGGGTGATTTTCACTCATTTGGAGTCCTTTTCTAGTGATTTTGTGGCACTTAAGTAGAAAAAGAGGCTAATTTTCCTTTGAATATGGTTGTTTCAGGTACATGATGGTTAAAAAGGAGTTTTGATGAAAAAGAATGGAAATTGGGGCAAAATGGAGCTAAAAACAAGGATTTTGGAGCTGGCAGTGAAGTACTCTCCGCGAACACGGATAGTTGGGCGCGAATGTGGAGATCAAGTCTATTGTGAAGCGCAAACGTGGGAAGCTTTCAAGAATACAAAGTTCAACCATGCTGAGTACCTGAGCACATGACATCCTCCATGAACGCAGAGTGCAATTATGGTGAGCTCCGCGAACGCGGAGAAGAAATCACGCTAGGCATTTGGGCAGTTCTGGAAATTCACATTTTGACCCTAATTCACCATATACACTGAAACACAGCCAATTTGGAAAAGAGGAACCATAACAGAATACAGAGATTACACTGAAAATATAGAGAAGAATTTTAGGGATTGAGGCTTGGGCATAGCTTTGAGAGCAAGATTCCTTAACAAACACCATTACAATGAATAATTTGACCTTGGGTTGTAACTATCTTTCATCTTTCTTCAACTCTTTCTTTTGTATTGTTGAATTCTAGGTGTTAATTGTTGATTAGTGATTTGGATATTGTGTTAGAGATAATCAATATTTGGGTTTTTGATTTTTACCTTGTGCTTTTGTAATTAGTTGAATGCTTTCTCTTATATGAAGTGGGTTTTTGATTATCCAATTGATTTCATGCTTTAATTGCTCTCCATTGGAATTGATCACTCCTTGGACTTACCCATTTACTTTGATTGAGCTTGTTAAAGTCAATTGAGGTTGGGATAGATTGATTGGTGCATTATTTGAGGTTTAACAACCCATTTGTTAGATTGTTGCTAGAAATAGTGAATCCTTGTATTGCCTTTAATCGGATTCCTTATGTTGCCACTTGATTGGGTTCTAAAGAGCTAATTGAGAAATATTTGCCTATATTCATGAGAAATAGGTGAGTAATTTAGATTTCGAGGCATATATGATTTTACCCATGATTAATTGAGATTGTATGAAGCTAGTTTGCAATGGATCATATGGGTTTTGATTGATTTCCCATTCCCAAATCCCTTTGGTAATCTTGTTCGATATGGCTTTGTCCCTTGTTCTCCTCTATCCCCTATTCTAATTCGTTACTTGAAATCTTCTCATTTTATATTTGTATCTTATATTTCGTATTCAAACTAGTAGCTTGTAATTCTTTATTTCTTCAATTGCCTTGCACATTGTTCCTCGTGGGATCGACCCCAACTCTTTGTTGGGTTTATACTTGTTAGTGACCACCCACATTTCAAATCGTAAGAGGTGTGGTTGAGCGTTAACAAAAATGGTGTTGCTGCCGGGGAACAATTTGGCGTATTGAATTGATTTAGAATTTATAGTTTACTAGTTTCGATCCAAATTGTGAATATTTGTTTTTGCTTTATTTTTGTTTGTTTTTATGGCTTCTTGTGAAGGAACAAGGTCTGGCGATTGCAAGCCCTACGTTGATGACCCATGTCCTTGTTGTGGAAGACCTCATGTTGAGAATAGCTATGTGGACGCCTCTTTAGGTGAATAGATGGGTGTTGGATTGGCTCTTGTGCCTATCTCAATGGCTTGAAAAAGGTGTGATGCTAAGGGATCTAATGTTCCAAATGAGGGATGAATTCCGCAACTTGCATCTAACTAGGTGCCATGAGATGATCCAACTTGAGTTTGAAATTGCTACTTTGAAGGCCAATGTGAGATCAATATTTGGAGTACGTAAGGCTCCTTGTCAAGTGGTCAAAAGTAAAGCGTTGGAGTCGGCATCTCAAGAAAAAGGGGTTGTGTTCAATATTGATGAAATCTTTGGTGTTTGCAACCAAACCAAGCAAATAAAATTCCAAGTTGCCAAAATTAAGGTAATTATATTAGAGTTGCAAGAAAAAGCCAAAAAGATCATATATGACAACTCTAATTCATTGAAAAGTGATGGTGTCATGCACTTGAGGGCCAAGAGTTATGAAGTTCGATGTTCAAATGAACTAGTGACCCTATCACTATTGCCCAATGCTCCTCCATGAAAAAATGATGCGAAGTTGGGCAAGAAATTTAAATCTTCGAAGTTTAGAGATCGAGTGAAATGTGTAATGCTCTCCGGTAGTCCCCATATGCTTCGTAGAGAAAATGATTTGAAGTTAGGGAGAAGGTACATCGCCTCGAAGTGCAAACATAAAGGGTGATGCAACCGGCATCGCGCCGTGACGTTAAATTGTGCACTTGATGGGAGGCAACCCATCAGTATCCAAAATTTTAATTTTTAGTAATTTTGAGTTTTTAGGATTGTTAGAATTTTATTTTTGACTAATCCTCATGATTTCACAGTGTTTGGAAGTATTTTGAACTGGTTTGGAAGCAAAAGTTTACTTGAGATTGAAGTTTGGGGTTGAACTACCCTCAAAATGGAGGCTGGAACGCATTTCGGAAGCTGAAGATTGCCAATTGGACCCAGCCATCGCCAAAAATTCCAGAAAGGTGCTAGGGGTCCATGGACCAGATACTCTCCGCGAACGCAGAAGGGAGTCCGCGAACGCAGAGGTTAAAATTGCAGAACCTCTGCGAACGCACCCTCTTCACCGTGAATGTGGAGGTCTAGGATTCTCCTAGTGGTGCGAATGCACCAAACCCTCCACGAACGCAGAGGGTCAGGTATTTTAATAGTCAAAAAAATGCCAAAGGGCAATTCAGTTTTAAAACTGAAATACATACCCCTCGTATTCTCTTTTGATATTTGTACTGTGAGGACACAATTTGATCTTTAGTTGGGGGTGCCTCCCTTGTATTTCTTGTTTTGGATCTTAATTGCGAATCGTGTTGGATTAGTCATTTCTATTTTAGTAATTTTTATTGATTTTGATAGCTTCTTCATTTTGTTGCTTTTATTTTGTGATGGTGTTGTTGATTGGAGATGTTGTTTATTAGCGATGCCCTATGATGGATAGAGTGACGACTTTCTTAAGGGTAAAGCGTCGGTTGGTTGTGTGGTGAAGTCAGAATAGCCATTGTTGTTGTGTGGTGAAGTCTGAGAAGCCATTGTTGTTGTGTGGTGAAGTCTGAGTAGTCGATCCCGAATAGATGTATGAGTTTGCCCAATGATGGATTGGTTGACGGCTTTCTTAAGGGTAAATTCATCGTTTTCTTTTTGGGATGTTGTGGCTTGTTTGGTACTAAGAATATAGTCTTACATGTGAAAAATATTTTGAACACATCCCTCTGTTTTGAAAATTGAGCATATGCTGAATGATTTTGTGATAACTCTTATGACTCTTTTTATGACTTTTGATTTGTTGGCGGTTTAATTGTTCATTGCCACTTGTTTGTTGAAAAGGAAATAAGATTTTGATCCTTCTTGAGTGATTTGCATGCCATGTATGGTGAGTTGTTGAATAATGCCTTAAGTTTGCTTGTGCCACCTAGAACTTGCCCGGTTGGTCTTGAAACATTGGTCTTAATTGAGTTGGGTTGGAAAAATAATCTTAGGCTTTCTTTGATTGTTTTGAAGTCCACTTGGCCTAAAAATCCCACCTTTGCACTAAATGTATACTTAGTTGTCCCCTTTGAGCCTAAATCCTTTTTATTAGCAACCTCATTACAAGCCTTATCCATTTTGAAAATATACATCTCTCTTGAACCCTTTCCCTCCTTGAACTTGAAGTTGTGAGAGTTGAGGCTAAAAGCCTAAGTTGGGGGTGCTTTGGGAGATTCAAAAAAGAAAGAGAATGATGAATGGAGGAAATGTCAAAAAAAGGAAGAAAAAGTTGTGAAAAAGAAAGTGAATAAAAGAATCTTGAATCCTCCAAAAAAGTTGAAAATGGTTGCATGTGGGGCATCTAGAGTGAAAATAAGAAAAAGAAAATGTGGAATGTGCATTGGTTTGGAAAGTGAAGAAAATGTGGAAAAGTTGGAAAATGTTGAGTTGTTGAGTAGATTTCAAGGAGGGTGTAGTCACTTATACCTAAATGATATCCTTACCTTCCCTAAGCCTACATTACAAGCTTAACAAAGTCCTTTATGATTTCTAACCAAATGAAATTGAGTCAATGTGGATTGAAAATATGGGCAAGCCTATGGTGTGGCATTTGTGTTCATGAGATGTTCTTTTGTGAGTGTGAGTGTTTGTGCTTTTGTCCCTTGTTTGTAAATACTTTGTGAGTGTTTTGGAACATTTCTTTTATTGTGAGGGCATCTAAGTTTGTTGAGTGGTGATTTTAAAAATTCCTAATGACATCAAGTGAGCATGTGGAAGAGCTAAATAGTTGAGTCATTTCTTGAGTTTGAGTTGTTGTCACTTAATGATTCTTGGTTTTTGAAAAATGTTCCATGAGAATGAGGGGTTGTTTTTGTGAAAAGTTTGCTTGAGGACTATTTGTTAGTACCAACCAAAGTCATGATCATGATCTCTATTTGGAATGAAAGTGTGTGTGCTTAAAGTGATTGCCTCTTGTGCTATTGATTTTGTTTTGCTTGAGGATAGGCAAAGTTTCTAAGTTGGGGGTGTTGATGAGTGGGTGATTTTCACTCATTTGGATCACCCCTAGTAGCTAGTAGTAGGACCTGCATAACGAAAACAATGCAGAGTGTAGCATAAGTACCAAAACAAAGGTACTCATTAGGCATCATAGGCTGACTGAGCAAGAAAGGTAAAGACAACCAGAAAGGATAGAATCTAGACACACAGAGGTT
Source organism: Solanum appendiculatum (assembly GCA_018342035.1). Lineage (NCBI taxonomy): Eukaryota > Viridiplantae > Streptophyta > Magnoliopsida > Solanales > Solanaceae > Solanum > Solanum appendiculatum. The sequence continues at coordinate 1,651,058 of JAGDQO010000730.1, forward strand.
AAAGTGGGAATAAAGATAAAGAACACGAGCGTACCAAAAGTAAATATAAGTACAACTAAACTAAACCTAACTGGACTCCATAAGCCTAGAAGGTCACTCATGCGTAAGTTTAAATAAAATCCGAATGGTTCTCCATAAGCCCGACAGGTACCAAAATAGCTAAGACTACAAGAGTGAAGCGCCTCTAAACCATATCCAATAAGTGTACACTGAGCCTTGAACCCCAAGTGATGCCCTCTAACTATAGGTGACGTCCTCGAACCATAAAGCATCCACCTCGATTTGGGAATACAACCTCAAACCATGAACATCGGCCTCAGTCTAGAGATAATGGCCTCGAACCGTGATCATCGGCCTTGAACCGAAGATAGTTATAGTGTCCAATCAAGTCCTAGCCAAGCTAGCAAGAGTGACAAAAAGGGCACGTTGACTCGAAAGAGGGTTCCAATATCAAGACCAAGTCATCATGGAACGACGTCCACCCACAAGCATCCACATGAGGCTCTAAGCCTTGAATAACCCAATCTTAGGTCTTCAAAAGACATATTCCCTCCAGTAACCCATAGGAGCCGTAGAGATAGGAAGAGAAAGCAGAAGGTCCACAAGGCTGTCAAACACTTAAACTAAGGCTCATTCTATCAGACCCAAGTCTGCTATGCCAGTCTATAAGGACCTTGTCCATCCTAAACAACGGCGAATACATACCAAATTTACAAGGTTTGTGGGTCTAAGGCACCACTAGTGTATCCTAGACTAAGGCCGAACATGCTTCAGAAAACACATAACAACACAAGTAATTCACATAGCATGCATAACACACATATAACCCCAACTAGCATAGTACTACCCTCGAAATAGCCTCAATCAGTCTTAAAACATGGTTTCTAAATAGAATAGCAGGAACAACTAGGTACCCGCCCCCAATTCACTCTAATACCATGAATTTGTATATTCAGGCTCAATCTAAATAGAAGGAAAGATATAGCCTAGATGTAGGCTGATCGCGCGCACTCCAAATCACAAAACCGGAGCTTTTCCTTTCCAGACGGCCTCGAACGCTGCCACACTATCAAAAAAAGGATCACAATGTAAGTACGGTCGTTTAGACACCAAAAACACATAAAATAGAAATGAACCAATTTATTAGTCATCGAGAATTGAGGGATCCATGCCAGAATTTCCAGAATTGACTCTGTCAAGAGGTCCTAAATTATGCCTCTAACTTGTGTTCCAAAACTGAACACAATTCGAGACCTAAAACAGCCAACACAATAACAAGTAAAGAAATCCCAAATTTAAGCTCAAACAAGCTTTGGGATAGCATCTTCTACACCACATTTACCTCTAACGAAGGTTCCCTAACACACTCCAACTACTCTACCATGTAGCCACGCTTCCAACAAACACACAGGACTTCGAATCGCCAAAATCAGAGCTCAGATGAAGGAGAAATTGCCAAAACAAGTTAAGAGGTGAGGGTGCCATCATGACTTGGGCAGTCAGGTCCTGACAATTGTATTCATTATAATTTTCATGTTTCATCTTACATTGATTTTTTTATCATTAATCTTGTATTTCTTTTTAGTTTGTATTCATTCTAAATTCATGCCAACAAGATTTGTATTTTGTTTCTCACTTTATATTTCATTCTCACTTTAAAACCATATTCCTTGTTTTTGTATTATATGTATCCTTATGTGTATTCAATCTTTACTGTTATATTTATTTATTCAATTTTTATACGTGAGTCAAATTAGGCTACAATTCTCTTAAAAAAACAATGATATACAAAATATATAAAACGTTTAGAATCATAAGCATCACATATAAAAGGAAGGTCTTAAGAGGGATCAAACACAACTATTCGATACAAGGAAAATTATGATCTGAATACATTTGGGGTAAACTCATCATTAAGGATGTTCAAACAAGGAACTAAAACTAAAGGAATTCAAATTATCCAACAAATTCAAAATTATTTTTAAAAAGATACAAACATCACTAACTAAGCAATATATGGTCCATTCCTACATGACCGCCTATTAAGACCTTTATACCCATATGTACTACATGAATTCTTGTTCTTCTTCCCGTATAGCTCATTGTATGATTTGTCATGAAGCTTCTTTGGTGGCTTACCAGGAGGTCATTTCAATTTAGGTGGCCGCACTATGTCATTCTCAATATAACTAGGTACATTCCACTCGCTTCGATCAGGTAAGGGGGATATTGGAGTGTTGTATGTAACCAGCAACGTCTTTTTCTTGTACAGGTCAGAAAAATATGGATCAGGATCAAAATGTTTCTTCTTTAAAATAGCCCAAGAATGCGAATATGGTATTTCATCCATTTAGAATCTCTTACAGGTACAAGTTTTATTTTTTCGAGGCATACTGTAAATGTAGTACGTTCATGATCCACACTGTGCACACAATTACTTGTTGCTACAACCTGTTAAACACAAATAATTCAAACAGGTTGTTTACTACAAGTTATACAGTAATGTAGCTAAATTATGAAATACAAATATGAAACAAAAAAAATACAACATACCATCATACATGTTGATTGTGCTTCATTTTTAGCAAGCATTTCCTGAGATTTACCACAAAGTGTGGTGAATGTATTAGAAGCAGATGTACAACTTATGAAATTCCATCTTCCAAATATCTGTCTAACATTTTCAAGAAAATCATATACATGTAATTCTCTTGCCGACACAAGTATTGAATTTATGCATGTTACGATGTTTGATGTCATAATAAATCCTTGGTCAAGTATTGCATATACCCTAGCCCATTTTGCATACCCTGCCAACTCTAAATAATACTTTACCCGAACATCAACCTGTTCAACCTTTTCCATTAACACCTCAAAATCAAAGTGTTTGTACGCTTTTGCCGTGGCATAAAATACTTTTGACAGCCTATTGTATGATTTTCTATATAGCGTCTTTACATTTTTCCAGAGATTCCATGTGCAAAAATAATGTGGGACTCCATTTTATACCCTCAAAACTGCCTTTATAATACTCTTGTCCCTATCGGATACAACACACATGTTTTCTTTTACACCAAGAGCTTCCCTAAATTGTTCAAAGAACCAAGTCCAGAAAGCATCATTCTCCGAATCAACAATACCATACGCTAGTGGCAATATATTTCCTGAATACAAATGATAAAAAATCAATATTTCATAAAAAAGTATACAATTTTAAAAAATGAATCAAATTGTATCCATTATACATCAATTACCTACTCCATCTAGAGTACTTGCAGACACAAATGTACTATTATAAGTCCCTCTGAGATGGCTGCCATCCACTACAACGAATGGTCTACAACTTTGAAAACCCTTTATGAATAGAAAGAGAGAAATAAACTGATACAAAAACTCATTTTCATCTGTTTTCTTCATCCTTATATGTAATCCAGGGTACGCAGTATCCAATATATATAAGTAACTCGACAATTTACTATAAGAATCAGACAATGTCTCCCTAACATCATCTTGTATATCCTGTGTTAACTTCCTTTTATGATTCACGAGTTTAGGCTTAATTATCCCTCCAAACCAGATTGCTTGTTGCTTGTCGCTGACAATACACCTTGTCCTTCAAGAGACATGTAGGCTCATTTAAGAACTTTCTAATTCTAAACATTCCTGATTTATTGATATTCGATGACTTCATTATCTATCCATAGTTCTCAGATACACAAATAAATGTATTACAGTTAAAGATACGAATAAAGTAAACTCAAACAAACAAGAATACAAATACACATAATACAGTATAAAATACAAGTCAATAATAATAGAGAAAAGACATAAAGTTACTAATGAAATTGTCCCAGATTTTAAAAAAGACACCTTAACTTTGCAACCTTCCTATTACCCCACAAAGGTCTTTGATATCTTTGTAAAAGGGCCATTTTGACCCATTCCCTCACTTGGGTTGTGACCATGCACAACAGGCGTGTGAAGCAGTGTTTTCACTACGAATGACCAATTTAAAAGTGACATGTGTCACTTGTTTTCTTTATCAATTAATTATTTTCTTCCTTTTCACCATCTTTCCCCCAAAAAAGCTCAAAAAAGAGCCGTTGGTACCTCTCTTGATGGTTGATTTCATCATCAACTTTGGTACTCTCTCTTACGAATTCATCATCTTCCCCAAGCGCAATAAGGTAGGAATTCATTCTCTTTTAATTTCCAATATAAAAGGTTATTTGTAATGATGAGAATGATCCGATGTTGCAAGTCAAATTGCGATGAAAACATGGAGACTTACTTTCAATGCAAACTTTATGGTCGGAGCACAATCCAACTCGAAGATTTTGGTCTTGTCCATGCTATTGTGTATTCTCTCTACATTATTTGTGGAGATCTTTTGTTTATGTTTCTGTCTTTTTATTTTACTTTAATTTGTTTATGGCGTATTTTAGGAGAATGCATGCAATTTATTTAGATGGAGGGATCGTGAAGATGTTGGTATACGATCCAAGTACGTTATTTCAAGATTGAATAAGAGAATTAAGAAGTTGGAAGAAGCATTGACATATTATGAAAGTCGTGTTGAAAGTAACAAATGGGTGACGAAGGAGAAGAAGAAGAGATCATGTTGTAACTTGAAGATAATTGTATTGATTGTTGTAGTGTTTTTCCTATTTTGAAGCTTAATCAAGAATGTGAAGGATGGAAGATGTAGGTGTGTGCAACCCAAATTGCCATATACATCTTTAGTTACTTTCAAGTTTTTGGTATTTTTTATTGTCGAATGTTGTCAAAATAGTTATGATTTGAACAAGTTGTTAATGTATTTTATTGTGTCTATATTATTGTGGTAACCATTTGAGAAACTTCATAAATATGTTCAACTACAAATAGATGAGAAGAAGATACACTGAAAGCAACAAAAACTTGTCAAAAGGAGGACTTCATTCAAACATAATCATTCAATTTGAACTACATCTATCAAGTTAATCTTGTTTTGTTTTGGTTACACGCAAAATTGAGTTTGAGTCCAACCAAAAACAACACCAAAATATACATAATTAAAATTTGCTTGTCAAAATGAACAACACAACATCAAAATGCCCTAGCAGTTGAACCTTTTCAACCCTCATTCTTTCTAGGTTGTTACTGGTAATAGTTGTCCTCCCCTTCCATTTGAATCCACGTGTTGGTGTGTAGCCAATATCACCTGTAACAACATCATCCCTCTTTGTCACTCTTGTACCAATATTAATGACTCTTCTACTTGGAAATCCAGGCTTCTTAGTCAAATAAATACATATTCAAATCAAAAGACATTTAGGCTTGCATATAAAATCTGAAGTATGCATATAAACTTACATTGAGAGTTGTAAATCCATCTTCAGCTTGGTATATTCCAATACCTACCATTCTTGGCCTTTTAAAAGGTATTGTTTGTCCTCCACTGCTGTCCTCATGTTCTGCTGGTCTCTTCCCTCTTTCTAGGCCTCTTCCACTGTAGGTTGCTTCAGAACTAGTTTGACTAAGTTGAGCCTTATCTCTTCCTCTAGCCATGCCTTTATTCACATTTCTTTCTTGAGGCATTCCTTTTCCTCTACCTATTCCTTCATTCATATTTCCTTCTTGAGGCATTCCTCTTCCTCTTCCTCTACCATTTACAGTCTGTACTTTGAAACTCAAATATTAGAGTATATCTATATTGTCTGTAAATGATAGAATAATTAGACAGATTACCTCTGTGTTTGTAGTTGTTCCATGTGATTGAGTTGGAACACCTATTATGCATCTTGCTCTACCACTTTCATTGTATGTGGTGGCCTGATTTTTCACATATAATGCATATAATTACAACTAAATCTTTTACAAATCAATACATATACCTGTGAAGAAGCTCTAGGTGATTGAGTTGAACTACTACCCCTTGCTCTGCCTCTTCCTTTGCTTACTGCTCAATTAGTAGCCTATATATTGATATATCAATACATGTACATATAGCTTACATTTAAAAGTAACAAATAAAAGTACATGTGTCTGAGAAAATGTTTTAGCTGATTGACTTGGACCACTACCTCTTGCTATGCCCCTTGCTCTACCAGTAGCATGTATATTGATATTTCAGTACATATAGATATAACACTAGAAAGTAAAAATTAAAAATACCTCTGCCTGAGAAGATGTTTCAGCTGATTGACTTGGATCAACTTGGTTTTTTGTAGGACATCCTCTTTTATTGTGTCCTTGTGTACCACATTTGCTACAAGTCACAACAGCACCACTTTTGCTAAGCTTTCCAATTTTTCCGTTTTCATTTGCCTCCTTTCTTCTAACCTTACATGGTCTTCCAGGCATCTTCTTGATCTTTGGTGGCTTTACAATTGGATTATTTGATGTTGGCCACATTTTCATATTATTCATTGGTTGAATAAAATGGCATATATGTTGAGGTAGGTCTCCTTGGTATAACAACTAGCCACATAATTGATTGGTTCCAACTCCTTGTAATGAAGGGCAGCAACACCATGAGGACAAGGAATTCCCCTAAGCTACCAAGATCTGCAACTACAACTCCTACTAACAATGTCCACAATATATGTAAAACCATAGTGCTTAATCTCAAAACCTCTTTCTCCATTCCAAGACAAGTTACAATGCATAGACTTGTCAATATTTTCTTGCAAAATCTTTAGAGACATAGGAGATATATCAGTGATCCATGTGTTTGAGAACTCTCTAGAATCACCAATTCTTTTTGTCATCTTCACCTTTATCTCCTCAAGCATTGTGATAATTGTTTTATACCTTGCAGGCAGTATCCAAGCATTAAAACTCTCTGCCATATTATTGTCCAGAACATCACATTTTCTATAGTCTTGAAAATATCTCTTGTACCATGTATCCAAGTTGTACCATAAAAGATCATCCAAACATGCTCTTTCCAGTTTCTTCATTTCCTGTATATTATCCTTCAACTCAACTTCAAATGTGGATTTAGCAATCCTCCAAAATACTATTCTTCTTTCAATTCCTTTTAAGCTTTTACACCAATTTGCAAGAACATGTCTTGCACATTTTCTGTGTTCAACCAATGGCAATACCTCTTGAACAACAATTTCTAGTCCCTATCAAAGCAACATAACAGATAAATAATAACTAAAATGCAAAACTAAGAAACATAAAAAGACAATAAAACAATATGAAAATAAAGGTCTTACCTTTTGCATATCAGTAATGATAGATAGTTGATACCCTTCTTTAAGATCAAGATCATTCCTCACTAGTTCAAGAAACCATGTCTAGGTAAACTGATTCTCAACCTCAATAACTGCCCAAGCAATAGGCAACATTTTGTTGTTTCCATCTCTACAAACTACCACTAATAACTGGCCTTTACACACACCTTTGAGGAAACACCCATCAAAACCAATCAACCTCCTAGCACCTCCAAAGAATGCTTTCTTTAAAGCATGGATGCAAACATAAAATCCTTGAAAAATTTTCTGCCAAGTTTCATCATCTTCTCCAACCTTCATTACACAAGTACCGCCTGGATTACTCCTTAAAATCTCATCTTTATCATAAAAAATCTTACCATACTCTACAATGTGATAACCCATGATCTCTTGTAACTCTCTGGCCCTAGTTGTTCTCACCGTGGTCCTACCAACATGGATATCCAACTCCTTTCTAATAAAGTCCTGCAACATCACAATGCTGATGTTTAGTTGTTGAGTTATTCTTTCTTTGTATTTGGTGGCCAGAAACTTTGAGTTGCAAAGATAGTTATAAGTTGATGTCAAACATTTATGCACAAGGTTGCATCTTTTAACTATGAAATCTCAACTAGTTTTATCCTTACTTTCACACAACAACCAAGGACAAGTCTCTTTGCAACATCTCACTCTAACTCTGCCCGGCTCATTTACATATTTTTCAATTTGAATCTTTTCTTGGACTGCATATCTTGTCACTGCCACTCTAAATTTCTAAACACTTCCAAAAACCAGCCCTAATTTCCAAACAATCTTTTTAGAAGTTTCATCACAACTCCTTTTGGGGTTTTCTTCCTTTTAACATGTTTATGCACTACTTGGTCAACCTCTTCACCATCCCCCCAACCTATTTCATAATCTATTTCAAAGCTCGGAACTTCATCACTTAGATAGTAAAGTTTATCACCTCCTAGCTTACCAACTAAGCTTTCGCTAATACTAATATTTGTCTTATCATACCCTATATCTGGGCCTTTTTCTCCAATATCAATATAATCTAAAGTAGTACCTCTACTTCTTCTTTGTGACCTTTTGAAATTCCTCTTTCTTGCCCTTATATCTATATACTCTTGATGGACATCACTGTCAACCTCAGTATCTTCATTAGTATCCCCTTCAGATCCTGAGTCATCCTCCACTTCATCATCACTTGGATAATGATCTATTATAGGATGAAATGAAGGTACACATGAAGAAGGAGGCATAGTAAAGGAAGAAGGCACAATAGAAGGAGAAGGAGGAGCTTCAGAAGGACGAAATGAGGTCTTAGTTGTAGGGTTGGAAGGAAAATTAAAAGAAAGAGGCATAGTAGTAGGAGGAGCCTCAAATGGAGTGCTAGAAGTTTCAGAAGGACTAGTTGTAGGGTTGGAAGGAAAAGTAGAAGGAGGAGGCACAGTAGTAGAAGATGGAGGATGATTATTAGGGTTAGAAGCCTCATTCAAATATTCCTCACCTACCCCGTTGTCACTCACATTAGGGATAAACTCCAATTCAAGTGGGGCCTGATCAGGTTCATTAACCCCATGACAAACATACACCTCAACTTGATCCCCATCTTTTATCATATTGAAAAGGTCAAACATAACCTTATCATTATCAACAAGGACCAATAACCCATCCCACTTAATGAAAAAGTCACAATCTATTGTATATCCTAATTTCTTTATGTAGTCCCTCAACTCAAAGCAAGACATCTGATCAACATCTACTTCTAGTAATTCTGTCACTTCCCCCCAACATATTTAGGTGGGGGAAAAATATTCTATTTCCCCCCATGATACCATCATAAAGTTAAAAGACATCTTGAAAAACATGTAAACAAGACAAATAAAACACAATTCAATCACATATTTCAAGAACAAACTCTGAAACTGTAAGCTAACACAGTCATACATGTGTACACAACAAACATAATCACTAACAGTAGCAGAATCACTAACATTTAGCAGAAACAAGTCGAAAGTGTACAAGTTGAAGTCTACAAATGTATAGTACTATAGTACAACACAATCACTAACAGTCACACTAAGTCGATAATACAAAACCCTAACCTAAAAAAAATCACTAACAGTCGCACTAAGTCGATAACACAAAACCCTAACCTAAAACACAATCATTAACAGTCACACTAAGTCGATAACACAAAACCCTAACAATAACAATTAGTAAATAAAATAATGAAACACTATAAAATCCTAACAATAGCACCTATAATAGGTCAATTCCAACACTCTTTACTCTATAATAATCCCTATAATCATAACAATAGAAAAAAGAACTTTATCATATAACGTACGAAAATCCTAACCTATTAGACCTTCAATTCCTTGTTCATCCAAGTATATTGACCAAGAAACATCAACAAGGAAGATTATCAGCACTATAGTTTCGACCAAGAGAAAATGCAGAGACTTGGGAAAGCTTTTTTATTTTTGACCAAAAGAAAAAAACTTTTCTACTTTTGAAAAGAATCGGGTCGGATTAAATGGATTCAAACTAGAGTAAGCATCACGCACGTTGTTCCATGTGAGAGAATGGGTCAAAATGGCCCTTTTACAAAGGTATCAAAAACTTTTGTGGGGTAATAGGACGGTTGCAAAGTTAAGGTGTCTTTTTAAGAATCTGGGACAACTTCAGTGGTGACTTTATGTCTTTTCTCATAATAATAATAATCAATTATAAACAAATATAAAAATATCCAAATACACAAACCTGATTGTATTTGACCTGTCTATTTTCCATTGAAACCAATGGTCAATGGCATACTACATCATCACAGCTTTTAAAGTTCTCTTGTCTTTGTAAACTTGATCCACCATTACCTCCTTTTGATTATTGTTTGAAATAATCTCAGAATTGATCACATCGCTCACAGATGGCACACTAAGCACTAATGCTTGTGTATCAGTTCTATCATCTCCATCTAATCCACAAATACCAACCCCTTCTTTCTGAAGATCTCTATCAAACAATCTACAATCCTTCACAAATATAGTTACACAGAGGGGATACTTTGAAAAATCCTTGCTATATTTCTTTAACGACGCATACACCCTTACACCCAACTTGTTGTGTAATTTCAAAGGTGCATTGGTACCTCGATCTTATACTTTAGCTTCATACAATTGTATCTTAAATCAACCCCAATTTGCTTAGCAACTTCCTCCACTAATTCTCTAAAGGTTGCATACCCTTTCATCATAATAGCCTCTATTGTGTAATCAACTTAGAAATTATCTTCATTCCATCTTCCTAAATGCATGATCAGAAAACTAATGCTTCCCATAACTAAATTATATTCAAGTAACATTTATATCTTAGTCATCCAAACATAAAAATTTACAATCATAGTAACACATTGTATTCCACGACATAAAGTTACTTCTTATTTTTTATGTATATTTTAATATAATATATTTCAGGTTCTCGTTAGCTATATTGTTGTATTCTAAATAAAAAAAGTTGTTAAACATTCTACCATACACTGTTTGAATCCCATCAAAGTAAAAATATATTTCGAAACATAACTGTATTATAAAGTTTATTACGTTAATATACAATTTGAATCATATCACCTCAATTATATTCTAACCATATATGTATTTGAAACTTCATACATACAAATTCATGCCCATTTAAGAATACATTATTTGTATCCCAAACAGATAACCATTAAACATACAAATGTATTTCGAATCAATCATCTAAATTGTATTCTAAACAATTGTATATTTGGAACTTCCTACATATAAATTATTGTCCATCCAAACTTTCAATTGCTTTAACCAAATCAATTTTAATTTTAACTAAATATGTAAATTGAATTCATTAAAATCGTATTTCAAACTTATTTGTTCTTCCTCATAAGTTAATTCAATGAAACTTTTGACACATTACCTTTTAGAGTAAAGCACAAAGATCAAAGTTAAGATTATGTGTTTTTTTGGTGTATTATCTCCCACTGTTCTAATTTCGTATTCAGTAAAAACTCACCTGATGGTGATCTTTATTATTTATTACAATCCAAAATATACCCTAGGCGTGACATGGTGTATAGGACCCCTAAAGGTCCCACACCATCCACTTAGCATAGATCATACGAGATAATAGAATTTAAAGAGTTCAAAAGAAAGTATTTCATACAAAGAGTTGACAAAAGCGAAAATCTAACATAAGTCTCAAATCCATCTAATACATCATAAGGAAAGTGATTGAGACGTAACCCATACATCGGATACAAAGTTCAAAATGAAATGACATAAAACTATAAGACGTCTCGGTCCTCGGAACATGGGGACTCACCAATAGCTTGAGGAACCCAGCAGCTATCTAGCCACGAGTGTGTGAAGTAGGAACGTTGTATCCTACATTTATAAAATAATGTAGGCACAAGTATGCATTAGTACATGGAATGTACTAAGTATGAGGCAATATTCATAAACATGAACATGATAGTAAAAATGACTTAAATCGAATAGGCATGATCATAATGAAACATTTAAAAACTTTATAGAGAAGAAATGACATTAAGTTCATAGGACATAGTCAAATACATTAATATAAAGGACATAAGAAAAGATTTGAAGAAAACATAATCATTGTCACGACCTAAAGTACCCCCTAGATGTGACATGGCGACAAGTGTCGATTACCCATGTCCCCTAATGATAAGACAAGCGGCGAATACCCATGTCTTCCAATGATAAGACAAGTTAAGATTAATGACTAATCCGTGGGAATTATGCTTAGCACCGAGTGGACAAGTGGCGATTACCCATGTCCCAGAAACTATGTGCCACCATAGGTTTGTCTTAGATAGACATTAGCTAGTAGATCCACTTAAGCTAGAAGTTTATGGTTCTTACCTTTGCAAGTAAGGACATCTCTTTTTGGTGTGGGATAGACATCGGATTCCATGTTATAGCTCACATGGTCTATGTCGGTTAAGGCTAACCTCCCACAATAATGAACTAAGATTACTTCTAGAAGTATCTTAAATGTGTTTTAAATGTTGTTTAGCTTGCCTTGACCATGATCATGCTTATGTTTTCTACTAAGTTATTTTATGAATTAGCTTGTCCATTGCATGTTAATTAAAGTCCCCTTTTGGGCATGATTTCATAATTCATATGCATTGCTATCATACTTGGTATATTCCATGTACTAACGCATACTCTTTCCTACATTGTTTCACTAATGTAGGATTCGACGCTTCTATTCCACATACTCATGGCTAGTGATCCCATAGTGAGCTCTAAGAATTGGTGAGTCCTTATATTTCGAGGACCGAGGCTTCTTTTATTGTTTTCATGTCTTCTCATTTCAGATTTTGTATGTGATGTATGGGTTACATCCCAATCACCTTTCTTATCATGTATTATATGGATTTGATACTATGTTAGACTTCCACTATGCTTTGTCAGCTCTTTCTAATATAGGAATGTCTTTTGAACTCTTTAACTCTATTATCTTGTATGATGTATGCTAAGTGGCTTGTATATGGCCTCTCGGGGTACTATACTCCATGTCACATCTAGGGGGTACTTTAGGTCATGACAATTATTTTGTGGGATATTAGCTTTAACTGACAATAAGACCATGAGAGCTATATTATGGAATCTGATATATCCCTCATGCCGAAAGAAGGAGAAACTACTTGCCAAGGTAGAATTCGTACATATCATCATTTGCTAAAGTGGATCCACTAGCTAGGTCATTTAAGACAATCCTACGGGGGCACATAGTTTGGGACTAGAGGTTACTACTAGAGACTACACTATTGAGCCTCCACCTCAAAGCCCTCTCGGTGCTAAGTCTAAATCCCAACGGAGTAGATACAATTCAATTATCAATTTAACATACGAAAAGGCAATGATCAATACCAATCCACACCTTTGGAGATCAAAAACGTAGAATATATCCTTAAACATAATTCAACATAGATGAGAAAACATTTCGTCCATGTGAATTCATTTGTGAGAAACACCTTTCACAATCATGATCATCATAGTATGTGAGAAATCCTTTCACCATAGCATCAATAATTTCCTTTCAAAGCATCATTTATTCATTTACAGTAGTTTCATGAAAACATACATATGTTCATAAATTCATAATTCATGGGTTCATCATAGGATCATAGTTTAAAAACATAATTTAGGCATGGGTCAATGCAATTTTAACTAAATATCATAGATTAACATCAATTCATGCATTAGAATACTTAATTAATCATAATCAATCATAATTGGAAGAAACCCATACTCATTGAATTGAAATCCTAATTTGGTCAATTGGAAATTGAATTGGGAATTTGAAATCTTTGGGGACCCCATGGAGGAAAGGACTCCATGAGTGAATACACACATATATTGATCCTTTAAGCCCAAGAAAATGGAGAATTTGGAGACTTGAATGGAACCCTAGCTCCTCTTCTTCTTCCTTAGACTTGAGAGAATTGGAAGGATGAATTTGGTCAACTTTTGGGAATTTAGGAGAATGAGTTGAAGTGAGTAAATTTGGGGGTTTAAAACCTTTATATAGGGCTTAGGGTAGAAGATAAAACAACATAATATTGGGTTAAAACAATTAGAAAAAGACCCAAAAGCCCCTTAAAATAAACTGTCGAACCCCACCAATAGTTTGGACCTACGATCTGTAGGTCCTTCTATGGACCGTCTTGGTCGATCGTTAGCAGATTCAAAAACTTTTGATCTAAGCCAACAAATCAACGGGACCCATGTACGGTTGGTAAGTCAACCTACGATCTATACATGGCCACTGCATAACCCAACTTTAGGTCTTAAAATTTCACTAAGTCTAGGAGTGACCTATGAGACCTACCTATGACTTGTACATAGGGTGATGGCCATTTTGTTGAATCATAAAAAGGTTATCGAGACTTGATTTTAGAAAGTTAATTCCTCACTACCTATGGATGGCATCTACAGTCAGTAGGTACTTCTACCAACAGTAGGTGGTTACCATTGGTACAGCCTGCAACCCAAAAATTTTATTATCCTTCTTTTCCAAGTCCGAGGTGTTACATTTTCCAGCAGTAATATTTGATGAACTGAATTGAATTCGAGGAAGATGGATCGTGATCAATGGAGAATTCAATCTAATACAAATTTTCGATCGATTCAAAAGGGCCAAGATAAGATGCAGCACATGTCACCGAGAGGGACACAATAGAAAGACGTATAGTAGATATCCACTTGAAGCATAGTTTATAATCATTCTTTCTGTGTTTTTTCAATTTATTTCTTTAATACAAAGATTTGAAGTATTTTTTGTTATTTTAAATTTAATCGACTATGCGTATTAATTTTTTTGACTAGGTATTTCACTTATATACTTTTCGCTCCAACATTTCAGTTTCTTTTAAGTATGATTTAGTATGAGTTGACTAGAATTATCTTATAATATTTGTATGGATTATGATCTCAAAATGAAATATATAGAAATATGAATTATCAGATACATGATGAACAATGTGATTTTTGTATGAAATTTGGTTGCAACAATAAGGGGTATATGGAATTTATTGAAAACCTTATTTCATACCACTAAAATGCAATTTGAACTTGCATTGACGCTCCAAGTTATTTCCTTTGTTTTTTTTGATCTTTTCAGCATTTAGAGCTTTCCTGTAGAGACCCCAATTTATTTATGACTTTCTGAGACTGACAGTTTGGTCGCCGGGTCGTTCGTTTGGATTTTGGAAGAGTTTCCATATTTTGGAGCCTTTGAAACTTGAACGGTTGATTTCAATTAAAAGTTTAGGAAGACAACCTCCGAATGCAGTTCTAATAGTTTCATTAGCCCCAGAAGGACCATTTTAGGCTAGGAGCATGGTCCGTTTAGGACCCGAGACTTTTAGTGTGAGTTTATGCCTTTAGGCATTTTAACTTTGAGGCTTAAGTCAATGTTTGACTTCAGTCAACATTATTGATAAACATGCCCGGATGAGAATTTTGTCAACACGGTTAGCTCTAGAATATCGAGTTTGATCTAGACTGACCTTTCATGCGGTTCCTGAGGCTTTCGGTCTCATTTTGAGCCCTTTTGTGAAAGTTGGCTAAGATGAAACTTGGGTGTGGGACCCACTTTTTATTGAGACGACCTCATATGGAAATTTTGATTATTTCGTTGAGTCCAGAATGCTGAATTCGATGGGGGTAGCATATTTTGCTTGCACACATAGGGTTCCAAACGAATCCCAAGCACCCTGTCGAAGCCTTTTCAACTCTTAAGGATCAGCTGATGCAGCCCTTGCTGGTGCATCTTGGATTATTCTTCACGTTCGTGAACTTGGTCCTCACGTTCGTGAAGAATAGTCAAGTTGACCTTTACGTTTGCAAATCTAGTTCTCATGTTCGTGAAGAAATGTCAAGCAGCCCTTTGCGTTCGTGAAGGATGACCTTCACATTCGCGAACCTAGTTTTCGCGTTCGCGAGGCTCATTTGTCTGGTCTTTTTATATATGACCAAACACGATTCAACTCATCTCTCCAACTTCAAATTGCATTTTCTCTTTCATTTTAGCTCTGAATTAGGTGATTCAAAGTTGTCATCATCCGGAATCTTTGTGGCTACACATTGCAACATTTGGGGAAGCATGAAGATCGTTGTTTGGATGTATTTTCCACTCCAAAAGGGCTGCCCAACCCTCTTTTATGTGTTTTTTGGTGTTTTAAATTGCATGGGATATTTTCTCCCTTTTCGAGTATCAAATTATGTCCTATTTTTGGACATAAGCTCAGTAAGGCGTTTAGGACCTTTTGACAGAGTCAATTTTAGGATTTCTAGTACAGGTCCCACATTCCCATTTTGACTCGATTTTTTGGTCCATTTCCAAATATTGCAATTTTGGTGTGTAAACATTCGTAATGATGTGGTGATCAATAGTTTGATAGCATGGCGGTGTTTAGAGGCGTTTCAGAAGTGGATAACTCATGTACGATGGATTCGGAGTACTCGTAATCAACTTTGAGGTAGGCTTCG
The DNA here is from genome assembly GCA_018342035.1 of Solanum appendiculatum. Lineage (NCBI taxonomy): Eukaryota > Viridiplantae > Streptophyta > Magnoliopsida > Solanales > Solanaceae > Solanum > Solanum appendiculatum. The sequence goes on from JAGDQO010000730.1 coordinate 1,667,328, forward strand.
GTATACTTTCTTGATTGAGCTTCTTAGATACCACCTAGTATATATTTCATGTTATTTAGGATTATATTTGCTGGGTATTTGGTGTTACTCTTGTTAATTCCATCTTTTCTTGACTCTGTAGGAGCCTTAGGCTTATTGTGGGTGTTGGGATCCTTAGTTTAGGCTTGTAGCTTCTCTTTTGGTGTAGATGATCTTTTTTATCCTTGTTAGGATTGGTACTTTGTTGCCTTAGACTAGGTTGAACCTTAGATGCTTTAGGTTGTACTTTACCGCCCATGTATTTATGATTTACTCTTGGTAAGGCTTGTATTGGGTTGTTCTCTTTGTGTTAGTACTTTTTACCTTAGTGGCTTAATGTAGCCGTGAGTTGGTTCTAGCTATGCTCAGTTAGGGACTGCAGTGGTATGGTTGGGGTAGGGCATCGTCCCTTGAGTTGGTTCCCCTTTTTATTGATTTGATACCTCTTCTTTGGTCCCTTCACTTGTCATTTAGCGGTAGACCTGTTATACTCTTATTGAGCTAAGTTATATTGTTGGGCTCGAGGCCGTATGTGAGGACCAATTGGATCCCAGGTTAATACTTTCCATCTTTTGTAGCGTTGTATGGTTGCCCTTATATTTATTTGAATTGGAGTACCTTGTTTGAATGTTGGTGGTGGTATGCATTGCATTGTTTGTTCATCCTCATTAGTTTTGCGGTACTATCTTGGTTCATGCATTGGCATATTTATTACTCTTGGTGAAATATTATTTTACTCGGCTTTTATCCTAAACTAGTTTTAACAAGAGTCGTACCACCTAGATCACTTGATTTCGCTTTAAGTAGCTGAAACCTCTATGTGGAAAAGTTTTATTGCAAAAGGAATGGCATTGTAGAAGCTTTACTAGTTTTAGAGATTACAATGCTTCTGGGACGTGCTCCTTTCCTATTTTAGATTTTAGAGGCATCTGGGATGCGCTCAGTCTTTACTTGACTAGCCGGTGCGTTGACACCCTTTCTTACATGATTGTTTTTCTACTTTGAGATCCTCTTTTGAGTCGGCATGCCCCCGGGTCACTCTTACTAGCTGGGTTGGGAGTGGACTAACTAGATGGGTGGCCTAGATTTATTTTTCACTCTTGCTAGCTGGGCTAGGAGTTGGCTGTGGTTGTGATTACTTGGGCTGGGAGCTCAGCTTTCGCTTCTTGAGTTTGGATTCATGGCACTTCTCTGATTGTCCTATATCATCCTCTACATTCATATGAATTGTCTATCACCAGTAAACTTGTTTGTCGATTGTACCCTTTGGTTTATGGGGTCAGTTGGGTTATGTTTGTTGTTTGTACCTTCTGGGCTTATCGGGGATCCAGTTAGGTTATTGTTTGACTATATTCCGTTCTATGTTATTATTTTCTTATTAGCTGATAGGCTTTGACTTTAGAATTGTGGTTGTGGGTCCTCCTAACCCTGGGTAGTTTACTAGGTATATTAATTGCTTGTGTATAGGTTGTTGGCTCGTGTTCCAGGTACGTTCCTAACTCAGCTTCTCACCCATTATATCATGTCTCTACTCTTTATTGTGTATCTACTTTAGCCTCTCCTGTTTAGTTACTTGTGCTATGCTCTCCTTACTACTTTGTTATTTATGCTTGTGTTATCTTTTGAGCTCAATCGGTTGTTGCCTACTGAGTACTATTTTGGTACTCATACTACACTTCTGCCCCCTATAGATTACAATTTGACTTATCGCTATTGATTTGGGGTCATGCAGAGCAGCTTGATGTTTTGGAGACTAGGGTGAGCTCCTGGCATCTGAATTTACCAGTTTTCATATTTTTTGGCTAGGCATAGTCTTTATATTTTATTCAGAGATAACCTGTACCTATGTTGTATTTATAAAAGCCTTGTGCTCTTATTTTGGATAAGATGTTCAACTATCGACTGATGCCATGTCTTGGGATGGTTCCATGTATTGTATTTCAGTTGATTACCATTTCTTCTCCTGTTGTAAGTTTTATGCTCTTTTTGTTGATTTTCGCTTGGCAATCTGTTGCTTATGGCTCTGCGCTAAGGGTTAGGCTTACCAACTAGTGGAGTGTAGTAGGTGCCATCATGACCTGAGAAATTAGGTCGTGACAGTTTGGTATTAGAGCTCTACGTTGACCGACATCGTTGGTATGAGGGCAAATGCCTAGTAGAATCCTATGGATTGGTATGGAGACGTTCATATCGTATCTTTGGGAGGCTATAGGGCATTCTTAGGAAATTCTATTTTTTAATCTTATCGTGTGCTTTCACTTTGATTAACCTCTAAAACTGATTCTTTGGAATCTACTCTATCCTAGATGGATAGCAAAAAGAATTCGATGGACCTAGATGGAGAAACAGCACATTCCACTAGAGTTTCAACATGTGGTCGGGCTAGGAGGCCTAGTGGGGCATGGACCTTGAGGTCGGATTTATTTTTCAGCATTCAGAGAGTCTATGGCAGCCCAGGCTTTGATAGGGTATTTGGCTACCTCGGTTCCTTGATATTGAGCGTTAAGAGGTCTGAGCTTCTTCAAGGGTACACCTCAGGTGGGTGCGGTTCTTGATGTAGTGGGTACTCCTTAGAGTAGAGTTGGGTTGATTGGTCCCCAGTAATGTTCGTCATCCATTTCTGACTATGTGTTGGGGTTTCTAGAGTGGACTGGGCATAGCCTCACATTGTTCCCTTTAGATATGGAATTGAACTAGGGGTTCATCGGAGGGCTGGAGTTTCCACTCCAGTTGGCGTCGGAGCATCTGATATCAGCATGGTCTACATTTCCCCGAGTTGTAAGTCATGTGAGGGTGGTGGAGCAAGTGTTCCTTGAGACTTACGAATATAGTGTAAGAGGCCTTGCCATCAGTACAACGGTGATAACATTCCACTTTGAGACGAGAATTAGTTCAGTGAGGGACATCTTCCTTCTCGACCTATCATTCCTATGGAGGTAGCATCTCAAGTCCCAAGGGGTTCTGAGGTAGGTCATAGTGCCTATGGTAGATAGAGTTTAGGCCATACTTCTCACGGTGGTCATTCTAAACCTTCACGTGTTGGACCTCATGTTATTCCAGCTGGGTCCTCGTAGCCAGTTGCTCTTGGTGATGGTTGCTATGAGTGCGGAGAGATAGGCCACTATGTTAGAGATTGTCGTAACACTCCAATGTAGTTGTCTAGGGTTGGCTATGAGTTTGGCAGAGGTAGCCAGGATAGATCACCGTGTTCTTCACGTCACCCTTCACGCTTTAGAGGTTGCTATGATTGTGGAGGGCATGACCACCGGTCTAGAGAGTGCCCGAGGTGGGAGTTTCTTTTCTAGGCATTGCATATATTTGATATTCCCCAGGCTAGGGTAGTCGGACTTAGTTGTACGTATAGGGAGCTTAGTCATCAACCTACAGCTTGTACCTTACTTAGGACCATGATGAGAGGTATTCAGCTAGATCAGTCTCATGGGTTGTCTATTTCTTCGATCATAAGTGGAACCTTTGGTCTTGCCAGTGCTACATCTGGGTTCAGGTTGAGGCCGTACACAATCCATTCTATGCTTCTGTAGGCCAGCCATAGTCCAAGGCTCCAGGTATCCATTTTTTGTATGCGATTTTATGGTTTTACCCATTTAGTTCCTATTTGTGTGATTTGGCATTTTTATGCCCATCTGGGTTATTTGGCTTATTATCTAGTGTGGGCTTGTTATGGCAGCTTGATTTAAGGATTGTGTTTGTGTTTTGCCTCCTGTAATTGATTTCTTTAGTAGTGCATTGACTAGGTTGTGTAGTTTCGATTAGGAGTAGTGGTTAGGTAACACCTCGTGCCTTTGCCTTGATAGTCCTGTGGTGGTTGTGGCCTTGGGATTGCTGGTTTCCCTTTTTGCCACCCTTGTTGTGTGATTTTACTATGATGCCGATCCTTGTTTGATAGGTGGCTAGACCAGCTTTGCTCGATTTGAATTTTGTGTGTTGGGTAGTTAGCCTTCTTTAGTTGTGGTAGTCCTTTTTGGTTGCTTTCTCCCGTTGCCTTAGTCATTTCTTGATTGCAGAGTTGTGTTTTTGCTCGTTCGGCTCCTTTTGAATTCATCCACTTTTTGTGGTCTTTGGGTTTGGTTATGGCTGGCTGGAAGTTAGAGATGTGATCCCTTGTTGTGCCTGGATTAGTTGTTGTGATCGTTCTTTTTTGCTGTGTTGATAACTTTCGAGGCCAGTGTATGATTCAGAGTTGGAATGGTGGTGTTCACTGGTGGTTTCAGTTCTTAGCTCTGTTGAGAAATGGAAATTTTCTAAGAAGTTTCATCTTCAGAATGAGGTCAAGGTAATTCTTGGAGTCTATGAGTTGGTTCTAGTTTGGGATCTGTAGTTGTTTTTATCATGCTTGGTAGCTTGCATGGTTCGTGATATGAGTTGTGGGCCCCTACCAACCAGCTGGCTATGTTGATACGCCACCTGCCGACTTGGTTTTCGTTAGATTGGGTGGTTAGTTTAGATTTGCAGTGGCAGAGAAACTTGTGGACTCATGGTGTCAGTTACTTTTTTTAGAAGTTCCTTTGCTTGGAGTAGATCCTTAGAGCTAGGTTTAGTGCGGACATGTCATTCGCGGGATGTTTGTCCTTTGGATTAGCGTGGTTAGCTTAAGAAGGTTGTGTTTCAGCTGGATTTGTTGGTCTTTGACAACCAAAGATGGATTTTGGACCTTTCCTTGGGCTGAGTTCCTTGTTTTAGTGGTTGCTTTTCCTTGATGTTGAGGTGGAGCTTGTTGTCCTTCCGAGGGTTGTGTTGTGTGGGTTGGTAGATGAGCTTTAGGTGGTGTAGGTGATGTTCAAGATGGCTAAGGACCGGCAGAACGCTATTGATGGTTAAAAGATGTTAGATGTTGATCCTAAGGTAAGTCTTTCAATTTGGGAGTTGGGTTGAATCTGCCATGGTCCTGCGGTTGCTCTATTATGTGGTTTTGGTACGGTGTTGGTCTTCTCAGGTGAATCTAGTGCTTCGAAGAAAGTTCAATTTTATTGGGCGAGAGTTGGAGCACAAAATGGATTTGGAGGAGCTTTTGGGAGTTTTTCTGAGGGTTTGGCAGAGCAGAAAAACCCAATATCCTCATCTTTTCGTGCCTTCAAGTCTTGTCTATCCTTCTACTTTTATGGATGAAAGTCCTTTTAGTAGTGGATGTTTTAATGACCCTCCAAGTCATTTCCTTCGTTATTCGATCTTTTCAATGCTTAGAGTTTTTCCTTAGCGACCCCAAGTCATTTATGTCTTGCTGGGACTGGCAATTCACTCATCGGGTCGTTTGTTATGGTTTTGTGTGAGTTTTTGTGTTTCGGAGCCTTTAAAACTTGAATAGTTGACTTCAATCAAAAGTAAAGAAAGACAGCCTGATGGTTTCATTAGCCCCGGAAGGGCCATTTTAGGCTAGGGGCATGGTCGGTTCGGGCCCCGAGACTTCTGGTGTGAGTTTTTGCAGTTAGGCATTTTCACTTTGAAGCTTAAGCCAAGGTTTGACTTTCGTCAACATTCTTGGTAAACATGCTTAGATGAGAATTATGTTGGTGCGGTTAGCTCCAGAACATTGAGTTTGGTCTAGAATGACCTCTTGTGCGGTTTCCGAGGCTTCCGGACTCCTTCTGAGCCCTCTTGCATGAGTTGGCTGAAAACGAAACTGGGTGTGAGACCCACTTTTCATTTAGACGACCTTGGATAGAAGTTTTGATGGTCCCGTTGAGCTCGAAATGCTGAATTTGATGTGGTAACATATTTTGTTTACACGCACGGAGTTCCACACGAAACTCGAGCACCTTGTCAGAGCTTTTTCAACTCTTAAGGATGAGCTGATGCAGCCCTTGCTGGTGCATCTTGGATTGTTCTTCACGTTCGCAAACCTGGTTCTTGCGTTCGTGAAGAATTATCAAGCTAACCTTCGCGTTCGTGAACCTAGTTCTCACGTTTGCAAAGAATAGTCAAGCTGACCTTCATCTTCATTAACTTGGTTCTCGCGTTTGCAAAGGATGGTCAAGCTGAACTTTGCATTTTCGAACCTGGTCCGCGTTCGCGAGGCTCATTTAATTGGTCTTTTAATATAAGACCAGACGCGATTCAGCTCATCTCACCAAATTTAAATTGCGTTTTCTCTCTCATTTTAGCTCCGAATTTGGTGATTCAAAGTTGTGGTCGTCTGGAATCTTTGTGGCTACGCATTGCTGCATTTGGGGCAGCATGAAGATCATCGTTTGGTGGTATTTTTCCGACCCAAAGTGGCTGTCCATCCCTCTTTTATGCATTTTTTGGTGTTTTAAATTGCATGGGCTGTTTTCTCCCCTTTTGAGCATCGAATTTTGTCTCATTTTGGAACATAAGTTCAGTATGGCATTTAGGACCTTTTGACAGATGGGATTCCCAGTACGGGTCCCACATTCCCATTTTGACTGAATTTTTGGGTCCATTTCCAAATATTATGATTTTAGTGTCAAAATGTTCATAATGACGCAGTGATCGATAATTTCATAGTGTGGCGGTCTTCAGAGGCATTTCAGAAGTGAATAGCTCATGTGCAATGGATTTAGAGTACTCGTGATCGGCTTTGAGTTAGGCTTCAGTCTACTTTTTTGATTGAGCTTCTTAAATACTACCTAGTATAAATTTCATGTAATTTTGGATTTTATGTGCTAGGTATTTGGCGTTACTCTTGTTCATTCCATCTTTTCTTAACTCCATAAGAGCCTTAGGCTTATTGTGGGTGTTGGGATCCTTAAATTAGGCTTGTACCTTCTCTTGTGGTGTAGATGATCTTGTTTATCCTTGTTAAGATTGGTCCTTTGTGACCTTAAACTAGATTGGACCTTAGATGCTTTAGGTTGTACTTTACCGCCCTTGTAGTTATGATTTGCTCCTGGTAAGGCTTTTATTGGGTTGTTCTCCTTGTGTTGGTACTTGTGACATTGGTGGCTCGACGTAGCCGTGAGTTTGTCCTAGCTATGCTTAGTTATGGACTGGAGCAGTATGGTTGGGGTAGGGTGTCGTCCCTTGAGTTGGTCCCTTTTTTTTATTGATTTGAGACCTCTTCTTTGGTCCCTTCACTTGTCATTAGCGGTAGATCTATTATATTGTTATTGAGCTTGGTTATATTGTTGGACCCGAGGCCATATGCAAGATCCAGTTGGATCCCAGGCTAGTGCTCTCCGTCTTTGGTAACATGTTATGGTTGCCCGTATATTTATTTGAATTTGAGTGCCTTGTTTGAATGCTGTTTGTGGCATGCATTGCATTGGTTGTTCATCCTCATGGATTTTGTGGTACGATCCTGGTTCATGCATTGGCATATTTATCATTCATGATGAATTAATGTTTTACTCGAATTTTATCCTAAACTGGTTTTAATAGGAGTCGTACCACCTGGATCACATGATTTACTAGTTTTTAAGATTACGAGGTGTCTAGGACGTGCTCCTTTCCTACTTTAGATTTTAAAGGATTCTGGGATGTGCTCAGTCTTTACTTGACTAGTCGGTGAGTCAATGCCTTTTCTTGCATGATTTTTCAGCTACTTTGAGATCCTATTCGGAGTCGATACGCCCCTGGATCATTCTAACTAGCTGGGCTGGGAGTTGACTAACTCGCTGAGCGGCCTGGATTGATTTGTCACTCTTGCTAGCTGGGTTGGGAGTTGACAATGGTTGTGATTACTTGGGCTAGGATCCTGGCTTTCTCTTATTGGGTTCAGATTCGTGGCACTTCTCTAATGGTCCTATTGTATCCTCTACATCCATATGAATTGCTTATCACCAGTATACTTGTTTGTTGATTGTACCCTCCAATTTATAGGGGCCAGTTGGGTTATGTTTGCTTTTTGTCCCTTTCGGGCTTATGGGGGTCCGATTAGGTTATTGTTAGACTATGTTCTATTCTATGTTATTGTTTTCTTGTTAGCTTATAAGATTTGACTTTAGAATTGTGGTTGTGGGTCCTTCCGACCCTGGGTAGTTGACTTGGTATCTTAGTTGCTTGCAAATAGGTTATTGGATCGTGTTCCAAGTACATTCTTGACTCGGCTTTTCATCCTTTGTATCCTATTTCTACTCTTTATCGTCTATCTACTTTAGCTTCTCTTGTTTAGTTACTTGTGCTATGCTCTCCTTATTACTTGTTATTTATGCTTGTGTTATCGTTTGAGCTCAATCGGCCGTTGCCTATTAAGTACCATTTTTGGTACTCATACTACACTTCTGCCCCCTACAGATTATAGTTTGAGTTATGATAGTTGATTTGGAGTCGTGCGGAGCAGCTTAGAGTTTCGGAGACTAGGGTGAGCTCATGGTGTCTAGAGATACCGGTTTCTATCGGTTTTGGCTGGGCTTAGTCTTTATATTGTATTCAGAGACAGCTTGTACTTATCTTGTATTAGTATAAGCCTTGTACTCTTGTTTTTGGATTAGATGCTCAACTACCAACTGATGCCCGGTCTTGGGATGGCTCCTTGTATTGCATTTCAGCTGATTACCCTTTCTTCTCTTGTTGTAAGCTTTATGATCTTATTGTTGACTTCCGCTTGACAGTCTGTTGCTTATGGCTCTTGGCTAAGTTGCATAATTCAAATATATATATATATATATATAGTATTATTGGTATGAATTATGGTTTCATAATAGTGGTGGACTTGCCATATAATATTGGTGGATTGTGGTTTAGAATGAACTATATAAAATACAAATTATCAGATACATGTTGAATGGCATTATTTTTGAATTAAATATGGTTGCACTAATAATGTGTATAAGATATACTGAAAATCTTATTTCATACCACTAATAAGCAATTAGAATTGTATGACATGTGGTATGACTAATGAACTATGTGATTTGCATAGTTCAAATATATATAACTACTTAATTATGTAAGATATTGGTGTGCCTTATACTCTACATAATTAACTGATTAATTGTATAATATTGAAATGGATTGTGGTTGTGGTTTCGAATATATATATATCGTATACTTACTGCTTGTTTATATTAAACTTGAGGTATAAATTGTGGTATGGATTACGATTTTATAGATTGTAAATAAATTGACTTGGTGTAAATAGATTTAAAATTAATACAGTTTTAAAAAGTGTATAAACTAATCGTTGAATAATTTTTTTAAAAAAGTATAGTATATAAAGACTTATCAAACACATGGTGTATATGATCTTTGTATATTAATTTGGTACTTGGAGAACATTTGATAGCTATATTCATGAAAGAATCACTAAGAACAACTGATAAGAAATTTCAAAAATAAAAAAATATTTATTCAAAAAAAAAAAACACAACGAATTCATATTTTTGATATACAATTTTAGAAAACCAAAATAAAATGTATCGAATAGAACAAACGATTAACTAAGCTATTTTCGTGGTCTTTTTTTCGGCCTAGGTAGCTTCTAAGCAGCTGGAACAGGTTCTCTCAATAGTTGTGGTTCACATAATCTGCTTGCAGCATTGCTTGTTACATCGCTTTCATTGATTGTTCCATCAGTTTGTTTTGCTTTTGCATACTCCCAAAGTATTGCACCATAACGCATATGGTGATATGATGAATCGAAATAAAGGCTGAAAATCTCAAACATATGATATACAGTTATTGAGGACATGTTCGAAACGATATAGAGTATATCTATTTGTATTAGAATAGATTTTTCAATTCAATAATTAATTTCTGAATTAATTTCATATATAAACTAATAATATATGTTAAACTATATTTAGCCAATTGAAAGCTGATTCCATACAATATGAAGATGGATAGAAGCTTAGTTTAATACATAATACAAACATCTAATACAAATAATAAGAATAACTATTTTAATATCTATTGGATCTATTAGTGTTTTTTACAGCTTTGTATAAAACTAGTATAAAATCATATTTTCTTACAAAAATCATAAATTATGCTATTTTAATACCTACTTCATGCTCAAATTCACCAATAATTATAATAACCCACAAATTTGTTGCTTCATCAAATTTCGTGACTTCTAAAAAATATGCAATCCAATAATATACTAAAATAGAACAAACAAACTATGTAAAATAAAAAAAATTTAAAAAACTTTTCATACCTTCTGAACACCTTTTCCCTTTTTGATCTTGGAATCCATCAATACTTTCTTCACAACCACTCTAGGATTGGGCTTTTTTTGCTTGTGAAGTCCCTCCCTTGAATTTTTTTTCCTCATTTATATTGTGAATCATGAACAAAGTTGGAGTATGAATCTTCCGATGGAGTAGATGCGATATTTTGATTATGATTTTTATCGTGGAATTAACTCAACAAAAATATATTTCAATGGGTTAGGCTGTGGTCTCAATGTACTCTAGCTCTAGACCTTTTCTTGGGGGTAACAGGAGCTTTCGATTGTTTTGTTCATGATTTCAATTTTAAAGGAGAAAACATAACAAGAATCGAGAATAAAATTAAAAATTGAAAATGAGTAGAAGATTCAGTAATGTAGACCAGAACATGCACAATTTGTATTTAAAAATAAAAAAACATAGGGGTTATCAGGGTTTTTTGAATAGATTATGGAAAAAAATTTGGAATTTCAAGTAATAGTTGAGATTTTTATCTTTTTGGAAGATGTATAAAATTAAAATTCCTAAATTGTAGTTAGACAATTACCTTGGTAACTGCCATAAAAAAGTATGTCTTTTATTTTCTCTTACCTATATTACATATGAAAATAAAAATGAATCAAATTTTAATTAAATTAATCAATTCGAATTTGTTAGCACTCGTAATTAAGTTATTATATTAGTAATTTTAAATTGATAGTTTCATGTAATGTAATATATGGTCTTGAAATATATGTAAGGTAATTCTTTTTACATATATCGTCACAACCTCGACCTGCAGTGAGTGGCACCCACACTAATTCAGGTGAGAGAACCATCTAATTTCTCACGTACAGTCCATTAACGATAGAAAATAAACCGTTTTAATACTAAAAATATCTTTCATAGAATAAAACTCAAAGTCTTAAAATAACCGCGGAAAAACTCCCTAGAAACTTAAAGTCATGTACCAACTCTACATAGTCTAAAGTAAGGGGATGAACCCCAAAACAAGAAAAAAAATCTAAGAGTCTGAGTTCGAACAGATGAACTAAAAATAAAGAGGAATCTACGACAGTCTGGAAGAAGTAACTCACCCTTGGATAATGTTGGTATCACGGTTCGGGTCGCGAAGCAACCTCTTAAATATACCATGTACTCAACAAAGAAAGAGCAGGTGCAGTATCGGTACATAGACCACAGTACTAGTAGGATCATCGATCAGCTCCAAAGACATGAATGCAAACACATAACTAAGACATAGTACAAACGAGACAACATATACATCAACCAATTCAAAAATTCAGTAAGACTCTCAGTCACCAATCCTGACTTAGAGCCCATTTGGACTGACTTTTAAAAAGTGACTTAAAAGTACTTTTTAAAGTGCTGAAAATTATTTTAAAAGTAAGTAGTTACGTGTTTGGATAAAATTGCTTAAATTGAAAAAAAATGTTGATGTGTTTGGTACACAAATGTTGGTAAGCACTTTTTTTTGTCAAAGTGTCTGAAATACCCGTAAAACTATTAAACATTATAAAATGCTAATTATAAGTTTTTATTTCTAAAATAAATTGAATTCAATTAATTTATATTTTAATTCAACTTCAATATACATTGATTATATAAGTTAATTATTATGTGTAAGTTATTTTTAATTTTTAAAATATATAATTTTGATAAAGCACATGAAACATTTGAGATGTTTTTTCAATTATATTTGTAAATAATAATGACTATATTTCTTCTTTACACAAATAGTTCAAAAAGAAAAAAATAAAAAAGGAGAAAAGAATTTAGAAGATAAAAGCGAAAAAAATAGCAAAGTAAAAAGTAGGAGGAAAATAATATAGAAATTATCAAAAATGTTAAAGGTAAAAAGGTAAAATTGTTGGTCAAACATAAATTACATTTAAGTCAAAAAGAAAAAAGTCGGGGGGGGGGGGGGGAAACCGAACCGAAAATCGAATCAAATCGCAAACCGAAAAAACCTGACTAATGGTTTGGTATTGAAAAAAATCCCGACTATACTTGGGTTGGTTTGGTTTTAACTAAAAAAATTCAACCCGAGATCAAACCAACCCAACATTATATATATAATTTTTTAAATTTATTTTATACATAAAAGTATTTACTTTGATGTAATTTCTAAATATTACTTATACATTTTCATAATTTTTATCTTTTAACATATTTTCTCAAGTTTTTTGTGACATAGAATTTTGCATGGTCCAATAAAGGTTATAGTCCATAGATATGAGTAATTCTAATAAAGCTCAATGCAAAATCATATCAATACTAATGCTAACAAAATAAATTAATTCAACACTAAGAATGACAATAATGTTGAATATTTGTTCTTTAGTTTTACATTGGTTTAGACATTTGAAATACATAATCTAATTTTAATTTTTCTTTAATAATTAATCATATAGTTAATACTTATTAGACTTATTTTAGCATGATTTAGTACTTTTAAATTATGATCATTTTCATTATGACTTATCAATTTGTAAAATTTATTTTATACAATTTCATTATTATATTTAATTGAATATTTTAGTGTCATCACTCATCTCTTATTTTGTGTTATTTTCTTAAGAAACACCTTAATAGTTGTGTTTTGGTTGGACTACAGAAATATTTTGAGTACAAATTAATTATATGTTTGTATGAATATTTTATCGGAAATATTCAAAAATCCGAGGTTTATTAGTTTGGTTTGATTTAAAAATTTAAAAATTCGATACAAATGGTTTGGTTTGGTATTTGAAAAACCTGAACCAACCCAAAAAAATACGAGGTTGAAAAACTCAAAAAAAACCTAAATTTTATTAGTTTGGTTTGGTTCATAAATTTAAAATTTTGACACAAATGATTTGGTTTGATATTTGAAAAACCAGAACTAACCCGGTCATGTACACCCCTAGCCAAAGACTTCCAAAAGTTCAAAAATAACTTAAAAGTTGGTCAGGCTCTTACACATTTACATGACGCATGTCCCACATGAACACAAACAACATGGTTCACTTAAGGAACCACATACAAGAAAATAGTCAAACATATACCAGGTGTGGTACCCGAGTCAAATGTCAGTAAATCTATCCCGGCGTGGTATCTGAGCCAATCAATAAGATATCATGTACTAGGTGTGGTACCTGAGTCAACTGTTAGTGTGGTACCCGAGTCAACCAATGAGGTATTCCATACCAGGCATGGTACCCGAGCCAACTAGCAATCACATATATTACACACAGTCACACACACAATGAATCAACCACTTTTGTAAGCCCCAAAAAATTTAAATAAGTTCATTGCTTGAGATTGAGTATATATATCATTTCACATTCATGCCCTATACTTTTCCCCAACATGCATTGTACAAGTAATACAATATAATCAATTAACATGCACACATTACATAACTTGAGAAACAAACAACCATTACCTACCTCGAATTAAGTCTTGGAAGCTCTATTGAACCTGAACCTTCCCCTTGTTATGAATTTTGGCTTACTGTTGGACTAAAATAATAATAAAATAACATAATTAAAGAAAAATGACCTAAATATACTTGGATTATAACTTAATCCAACCCCAGGCAAATTTCATGATCATTCCATCCAAACCGTGATTTTTCCACCATTAAGTTAAGTTAAACCTTCCCCTAAAATAATTCCCAGAGATTCTATGGCCTGAAAATCGAATTAACAAGTGAAAAAAGTAATTAATTTACCTTTAACGATGATCACACTGTAAAATAGAGAAGATCCGCCTTAGGTGGCCTTGCTCTTCCAAAAAACGTGTTTGCAGAAATAATGAGTAGTTTTGGGGTTTCTCATTACAAAATTCGCGATTATCCCCGCTGTAGCTGCATCGCCACAGTGAGAATTAATCCCTCCCTCTATAGCACCATGACATCCGCTATAGCGGCTTGCATGTAATAGAGACTCTGAAATCCTCCCAAAAGTCTCCATGTCACAACACACCTTTGAACCTTGACATTCTAAACTAACTCCTTCATGCCAAATTTGATATCAGGAGTTCTACTTAACCGAATTCACTTTCAAAAAGCCTAACAGACTCCTTAATGTCTTAGCTAATAGAAAAACCATCCCAATCTTAGACATTTTATCTAATTCCTTTGCGGATTTCCTTATACCACACCTCACTCAGATTTTATTTGAGACTGGCCTAGCCTAAAATTTTTAAGTCACTACTCACAAATTTTTCAGACAAATTGTTTCACCATTGTCTGACCCATAATGACCAAAAGAGCCAATACAATAAATATCAGTTTACCCATCGCTCGTCCCAGGCGATCAAACAAGAAAAAGCTAAGCTAAGTTAGAAAGAAGGTGGTACCCAAATCCTCAAACAAGTGAAGGTACTTGTCCCACATGTCCCTCTCGATTTTCAAGTGGATTTCTCAACCATACGATGCTTCCATTAAACTTTACTGATCTGATTTCCTTAGTCCTCAATTTCTGGAAATCCTGATCAAGAATTGCAACTGGTTCCTCCTCATACTGAAGATCCATGTCTAACAATATCGAGTCCAACTTGATAATGTAATCTACATCTCTATGGTATCTCTTCAACATGGACATACGGAAAATTGGATGGACCCTCGACAAATTAGGCGGTATGGCTAATCGGTAAATCACTAGCCCCACACTATCAAAAACTTAAAAGGGACCAATGTAACGAGGGCTAAGCTTACCCTTCTTGCTGAACCGTATCACCCCTTTCATTGGTGACATTTTCGATAAAACTTTCTCACCAACCTGGAATGTCATATCCTTTACCTTGTGATCGGCATATTCTTTTTTGCCTTCTCTGGGCTGTCAACAAGTTGGTTTGGATACCCCTAAACTTTTCCTAAGCTTCTTCGGACCACCCTATTGGCGATTTACATCTCCTCCCATAAAGTGCCTCAAATGGAGCCATATCTATCCTGGAATGATAGCTATTTTTGTATGAGAACTCATAAAACAGTAAGAACTATTCCCAATGGCGCCCAAGGTCAATTGCACAGGCCCTTAGCATATCTTCCAACACCTGAATCATCCTCTACGACTGATCGTTTATCTGTGGATGAAAAGTTGTGCTGAAAGTGAGTTGATGTCACGACCCAAAGTATACCCTAGATATGACATAGCGTATAAGACCCATAGAGGCCCTACACAAGCCACTTGATAAACATATACATAACATAATAGAGAAAAGCAAGAAATCTCATAAGAAGTAAAGAGTTTGATATATAAGCGGAATTACATCAAAGTATTGACAAACCATCTATTACATCAAAAGAGAGGGCGGGACGTAGCTCGTACACCACATCCAATGTTTGAAAACTAAAACATAAGGAAAGCAAGTAAACATGACTTTGTCCTCGGAATATGAGGACTCACCAACTCTACGAACTCCAATGAACACCAACTAGCCATGAGCAGAGGGAGAGGAAATGTCACACCCTACATTAGTGAAATAATGTAGGCACAAGTATGCATTAGTACATGGAATGTACTAAGTATGAGGAGAATGCAATAAAACATGAGACATGATAATAAAGGGACATAATCGAAAATATGATATGCATGACGAAGCTAATATAGTAAAAACCTTTAAAGAGAAGAATAATCATTAACATGGTCAATGCATCTTGAAATTATAAAGAAAGCTTCGTAAAATATTTGTAAGTAACTTAGTTCATTTTGTGGGATATTAACTTTAACCGACAATAGACCATGTGAGCTATAACATGGAATCCGAAGTAACTCTCACATCAAGAAGGGAGAGTCTACTTTCCAAGGTAGAACTCCATATCATATCATATGCTATACGTGGATCCACTAGCTAGGCTGTTTAAGGCAAACCTATGGGGGTACATAGTTCTCTCGATGCTAAGTTAAATACCAGCGGAATAGTCATATTCATAACAATATTATCATCCATGGAAAAACACAATTAAGTTACTAATCCAAGCTGAAACATCATAGAGTAGCTCATTAAATCTTGAATCAAGTCTATGTGAGAAAATCTTTCACCAAGCCATGATCCCTTTAGTATGTCAGAAAACCTTTCACAATTCATTGATGGTTACCTTGAAGCAACCTAGATCATAAATCATGCATAAGTTCATGAAAATATCATTCAGTGATTCATAGCTTTTCTTTAAATTCATGTAAATTAGGGTTCATAGTAAAACTCATGATCAATGCATGGGTTCATGTGATTATAATTGAAAAGAATGTAATTCATTTAAAACAAACATAATAAGATAAAATTCAAGCAATTGGATCAACATAAATAGAACCCATGAGAATTTAATGAAAACCTTAATCAATTTGATTGGAATTGTATTGGAGAATTGAGGAATGTTTAAGGACTCGATGGGTGAATGGAACCCATTGATGAACTCCCTACTTGATCTTGAAGCCCTAGAATCAATGGTGAACAAGGGGACTTGACCTTGAAGAATCCTAGCTTCTTATTTCTTGATCTAGAGAGAGAATTTTTGGAAAAAACCTTCGAGAGAATTTGGGAATTTGATTGAATGAGGGAGTTGGGAAACTTTCTAAGGGTGAAGGGTAGTTATAGGACTTATAATTATGGTCAAAACGTCTTAGTATAGGCATTAAGTGCATATGAAAAGACCCAAATATCCTTTAAATATAATTGATAGACAGACCTACGAGTCTGATCTACGGTCCATAAGAGTTTCTGTGGTTCGTCCTGGTGAATCGTAGAACAAACTTCAGAAACCCAAATATTCAATCATTTCCCACGAGGCGATAGATCTGTCAAACTTTCTACGATCCGTAGATCCCATCCATCGAACACAAGTTTCACTTCAAAATTTCACTAAGTCTGAAACCTTTCTACGGGACCTTCCTACAGCCCGTAGAACAAATGATTACTCGTAGGCTTTCGTAGAAATGAGGTCCTAAATCAAATCTCTGAATCACTCCTACAAGTGCCATCTACGGCCCGCCAACCATCCTACGGTTCATCTTGTTCATCCATACGTCAAACTTCAAAAACTTAATTTTTCCAAAACTCAACTTTGGGTCTACGACTTCCTTCCTACGGCCCATAAGAATTCCTACGGTCCGTAGGTTGAACTCGTAGAAACTTTCTTCTGTCTATTTTCTACATTTTCTTTCCTTTTCGACTTTCCAACTTTCGAGGTATTGCAATTGAGTTCCTAACTCTTCATGCAACTTGCCCCAGAACTTAGAAGTAAATTGTGTGCCCATGTCTAAAATGATAGAAAGGCCACCCCTTGCAACCTTACTATCTCTTTGACATAAATCTTAGCCAATCGCTAGGAGTTGTAATCCACTCTGACTAGAATGAAATTGGCTGATATAGTCAACCTATCAACAATGACCCAGATTGAGTCATACTTTCCCTGATTCTAAGGAAGACCCATCACGAAGTCCATGGCTATACTTTTCCACTTTCATTTAAGAATGGGCATTGTCTGAACCAATCTTGCAACGCCTTTAGTGCTCATACTTTATTTGCTGGCAATTCTAATTCTTAGACATATATCCTGCTAAGTCCTTCTTCATCCCTGCCACCAATAAATTTGCCTCAAATCTTGGTACATTTTGGTTACACCTGGATGAATAAAACTCCGTGAACCATGAGATTCTATCAACACCTTCTGAATCAAGTCATCAACCTGGGGAACACAAATCTGCCCTCTAAAACTTAGCATCCCTCCTACATTGAGTGTGGAGTTTGGAGCCTCCCAGACACCATCTTATTCCTGAGCTTATTCAAGTTCACATCCTCAGACAGTTTAGCCTTGATGTCCTTGATAAAGATCGCTTGACCTCAATACTAGCCAATACCCCACCCTTTTCTAAAATCCCCAATTACATGAACTTGGATGCTAGAGTCTGAATCTCTCTAGATAGGGGTCTTTTAGACACCCCCAAGTAAGCCAAAATGCCCATGCTAATTGTCCTTTGGCTCAATGTATTGGCCCCATGTTGGCCTTGTCCGGATGGTACTGGATGGTCACATCATAGTCCTTAAATAAATCCATCCACCTTTCTGCCTTAGGTTTATATCCTTCTGAGTAAACACATGATGTAAACTGTGATGATTTGTGAACACTTCAACCTTGACCCAATAAAGATAATGTCTCCAAATCTTAAGTGCAAACACTGCCACTGCCAACTCTAAATCATGGATTGGGTAGTTTCTCTCATGAGTCTTTAATTACCTTAAAGCATAAGCTATAATGTTCCTTCCCTGCATCAATACGAGGTGACTCAACTTCTCAGCTAGAGTTGGTGGTGGGACCTGTTGGCATAATGCACGCTGGAATGTGGGACACCCAAATACGAATGTGAAGCATCACAAAACACAATAAAGTCTTTATCTTCCACCTACAACGATAGGATAGGAGCCATAGTCCAAAGTGTCTTGAGCTTTTGGAAGATCTACGCAAACTGGTCAAACCACACAAAGGGTACATCCTTTTAGCTCAGTCTAGCCAGATGCATAGTAATGGAAGCAAAGTTCTTGGCAAACCTGCGGTAGTAGCCAGCAAGACCCACAAAGCTCATAACCTCAGTCATAGAGCTAGGCTGGACCCAATTCTTAATTGCCTCAATCTTTTGGTGATCTACCATCGCCCCTTTCTCCAAAACCACATACCTTAAGAAGGCCACTCAAAACTCACACTTTTAAAACTTGGCATATAGTTTTTGTTTCCACAGGATACCTAGAACTATGAGACGATTCTCTGCATGCTCATCTTTACTCTTAGAGTAGATCAGAATATCATCAGTGAACATGACCACAAAGGAATCAAGGAATGGCTTGAAGACACCATTCATCAAACTCATAAAAGGTTCCTTAGCATTAGTCAATCTAAAGGTCATTACCAAGAACTCATAATGCCCATATTGAGTCTTGAAGGTTGCTTTAGGTATCTCTTCAGGTCTGATCTTTAAGTGGTGGTACCCTGACCTCAAGTCAATCTTTGAGAACACTGAAGAATGTTGCAATGAGTCCAATAGATCATCTATATAAGGCAATGGGTACTTATTCCGAATGGTAACCTTGTTCAACTACCTGTAATCTATGCACATCTTCATGCTACCATCATTTTTCTTTACAAATAAGACTGGAGCACCCCATGATAATGCACTAGGATGAACAAACCCCTTATCTAGATGCTCTTGAAGTTGAGTACTGAGTTCCCTTAACTCTGTCGGAGCTACTCATTAGGGAGGAATAGAGATTGGACAAGTGCCCGACTCCAAATCTATACAAGAATCAATATCTCTATCCAGAGGCATACTAGGAAAATCCGTAGGAAATACCTTTAGAAAATCTAAAACCGCTGATATTGACTATAGAATGGGACTCTACACTAACATCTTGGAGATGAGCTAAGTAGGTTAAACAACCTATCCTCACCAGCCTAATAGCATGAATGAATGATATGATCGTTATTGGCTTAGCTCTGTAAACACCTCCCACTGTAGTCTATCCCTACCCAGAATCTCTAGAGTTACTGTCTTAGAATTACAATTCAATACAATATGATAAAGAGATAACCAAGTCATACCCAAGATCACATCAAAGTCTTGCATATCCAAACTAACCAAATCTACCTAAGTCTGAAGACCCACAAACATCACAGAGCAAGCACAGCACACCTAAATTACTACTACAGACTCTCCAACCGTGGTTGAAACATGGATAGGGGCATCAAGGATATCACAAATCAAGTCAAGTTCCAAGGAAAACTTAATAGATACATAAGAATAAGTATAACCCGGATCAAATAAGACCGAATCTATCTGTTCACAAAAAATAATAGTACATGTTATCAGGGTGTCAGATGCCTCGGCCTCTGGCCTGATTGAAAAGGCATAACATTGAGCTCTATCATCATTCTAGGCAACCCCTCTTCCTGGTTGCACCTCTTCTTTCCCACATTACCATTTTCTCTGCCTCTATGACCTCTCTAAATATTACCTCGCCCACCATGTGGGCATCTTTTGCCATTACCAGCTCTTTCTACTGGAACTACAACTCTAGTCTACTGCTCTGTCGGGTTACTCATTGGTTTATGAGGACATTCCCTCTTAAAGTGACCCATCTCACCATAGTTCAAGCATCATCAGTCAAGTGAGGCCCTATTGGCTAATGAATATGATGCTCCTTGGCTATTCTAAGTAAGAGACTATTGTGTGACAGCTAGTAAAGCTGACTGAATTGGGAGAGGTGAATACACCTGCTGACCAGGACCCTTGGAATAGGAACCACTAAAACTTGCCAACATTCTTGACCTCTTAGCTAATGCTTTGGCCTGCCCAATTCCTTCAAATTTCTTCACATTGTCGGTCACCTCATTGAAACTCTTTCCTGTAGAACTCATGTGTATAGACATCACTTGTAGCTTAGAACTCAGGCCCTTTACAAACAAATGAATCCTCTCCTCCTCGGTGCTCACAAGTTGAGTTGAGTAGCGTAGCGAGACAAGGCATGAAACTTTGAATCACATGCTACTACCGACATGTTGCCATGTTCAAGAGCCATAAAAGTATCCTTTATGTGATATCTAAGGGTTCAGGGTACTTACTTTTATAGAAACAGAGCATGGAACTGAGTCCAAGTCAATTGACGTAAAATGGATGAACGACGTTCCACATAAGCCCTCCATCACTGCTTAGCGTCACCCTACAACTGGAAGGTAACAAACTATATCCCATGTTGATGTACAAAACCCAATTTGTGCAGTCTCACATAACAGTCCAGAATAAACTCAAAAGCATCCTTAGTCTATGTATCGTTCCAGTCATAACATGTAACACCTCGGATCTTAGAAAGGGAGAAAGGACCTTTTTGGGCTGAAGTCTTGTTCTACGGGTCCCATCTACAGACCTTAGAAGCTTCTACAGATTGTATATGGCAACCGTAGGAAAGGGAAAAATAATTTTCTAAAATCAAGTCCCAGTACCTTTTTTACGGTTCACAAGAATGGTCCGTCATCCTATGTACGAGCGGTAGAAGTGTTCCATCTAAAGGTAGGTGATTTCATGGTCCCAACACTTAGTCTACGGTTGAACAGTACTGACCGTAGAAATTCCTACAGTCCTTAGGTCTGAACCGTAGGTCGAGTCCAGCAGTTAATTTTAAAAGGCTTTTGGGTCTTTTCGTAATTGTTTTAACCCAATACTATATCATTTTTCCTTCTACCCTAAGCCCTATATAGAGATTTTAAGCCCCAATTTATCCACATTTAAGTCATTCTTCTATTTCCCTAGAATATAACCAAATACATTCTCCCAATTCCATCCCAAAATCCTAAGGAAGAAGAAGAAGCTAGGGTTCATTCAAGGGCATCAATTCACCATCCATCTTGGGCTTTTGGTAGAAAGGTATGTGGGTATTCACCCATGGAGTCTTTTCCTCCATGGGGTCCCCAAGATTTCTAACTTCTCAATTCAATTTCAATTGATCTAGACAGGGTTTCAATCAAATTTTGTGGGTCTCATCCAATTATGATTGATTATTGTTGATTAAGTCTTCTAATGCATTATTTTAATGATAATCCATGATATCTAATTAAAATTACATTGACCCATGCCTAAATAGTATTTTTCAACAATGAACCTATGATGAACCTATGAACTATTAAATTATAAAAATATGCATGTTTTTATTAAATTTTTGTAAATAATTTGGGGATGCTTTGAAAGGGAAGTATCAGTGCTATTGTGAAAGGATTTCTCACTTACTATGATGATCATGATTGCGAAAGGTATTTCTCACATATAAATTCACATTGGTGAAAGGTTTTCTCATCCATGTTGAATTAGGTTTAAGGAGATATTCTGTGTTTTGATCTAAAACTGTGGATTGGTATTGATCATGGCCTTTCCTATGTTATAATGGGATTTGAATTTTATCTATTTCATTGGGATTTATACTTAGCACCGAGAGGACTTTGAGGTAGAGGCTCAATTAAGGTAGTCTCTAATAGCAACCTCTAGTCCTTAACTACGTGCCCCCGTAGGATTGTCTTAAATGACAAAACTAGTGGATCAACTTTAGCAAATGAGGATACGTACGGAATCTACCTTGGCAAGTAGACTCCCCTTTTTTCGGTAGGAGGGATATACCAGACTCTATTACATAACTCTCGTGGTTTTATTGTCGGTTAAAGCTAATATCCCACAAAATGACTATGATTTCTTCAAGCTTTTCTTATGTCCCCTATTTCAAATGCATTAACTATATCTTATGGTTTTCATATTTTTCTTCCTTAAGCGTTTAATTTTTCAAAGAATGATCATGTCAACATGCTTTAAACTATTCATGCTATCATGTCTATTTTATGCATATTGTCCCTCAGTTAGTACATTCCATGTACTAATGCATACTTGTGCATATATTATCTTATGAATGTAGGGTCCAATGCTTCTATCTCGCACACTCATGGCTAGTTGGTTTAATTGGCTTCAAAAAATTGTGATTCCTCATGATCTGAGGACCGAGATGCTTTTATTGTTTTATGTCATTTCTAGTTTTCAGACTTTGTACGTGATGTATGGGTTACGTCCCAAACATTTTCCTTATGATGTACTAGATGGCTTAATGAGACTTATGTTAGACTTCTTCTTTGTTAAACTCCTTGAATTATAAAAACACTGTCTTTTTAATTCTTTATTTCTACTATCTCATATGATGTATGCTAAGTGGCTTGTGTAGGGCCTCTTGGGGTCCTATATGCCATGTTACGCCTCGGGTCTACTTTGGGTCATGACAAACTTGGTATTCAGAGCAAAATGTTAGAAAGGTCCTAGGATATCTGATAAGCCACGTCAAGTAGAGTCTTGTTCATGAGTGTGAAGCGCACCACATTTATGAATAGGAAGCTATAAGATATTTAGGAAATTCCACTTCTTTCATCATTCTAAAGCCGTGCGATAGAATGTAACTCTATATGTCTATCTCCTAATTTGTATCTGATACTTTTCAGGAAATGGTCCCTCGAAGAGAATACACTAGGAAGAATGTGATTGAGAATGTGGAACAACAAGCTCCTTAAGAAGCTCCACAAGCTCCGACCGACCCCTTGGCCAAACAAGTGAATAATGCGGAGTTTTGAGCTGCTTTTCAAGTGCTGGTTCAAGCTAATAGAGAGGCTTTGGTCTTCGTGAACCCAAATGTGGGTACGGCGGAAACTAGACTAAGGGACTTCACTCGGATGAATCCTCCAAAGTTTCATGGTTCTAAGGTTGAGGAGGATCCTCAGGAGTTTATTGATGAGGTGTATAAGGTTTTGATGGTTACTGGAGTGACGCCGGTAGAAAATGCAAAATTGACTGCTTATTAACTTAAGGGTGTTGCTCAAGTTTTATTCAATAAATGGAAGGAATAGAGGGTGGTTGATACGGGTTCTCTTGATTGGGAAAAGTTTAAGGTTGCTTTACTTGATAGGTTCTTTTCCCTTGAGATGAGGGAGTAAAAGGTATTTGAATTCATCAATCTTCATTAAGGAAATATCAGCGTGAAGGAGAATGCCTTGAAGTTTACTCAATTGGCTAGGTATGCTCCAACTATGGTTGTCGACTCTAGGGCAAGGTTGAGTAAGTTTGTTTTGGGTGTGTCCAAATTGGTGGTTAAGGAATGTCGTACTACCATGCTCATTAAGGAAATTGATAATTCTCATTTAGTGATTCACGCTCAACAAATTGAGGAGGAAAAGCTTAAGGAAAAGTCTAGGGTGACAGACAGAGCAATGACTGGTGATGGTGACTTTTCATAGTTAAGGTCTGATGGACATGGTCGTCCTAGGTTCCGACAAAGCTTTCTGGTCAAGGTTCCTCCATTGTGCCGACTCCTATGTTCAACAAAGATAGTGTGTCTAACCCTAAACCTCAAGGAGGAAATGGTGGTGGAAATGGACCTTCGGATCCCTCATGCCAAAAGTGTGGCAAGAGTCATCCGAGAAAATACTTGATAGGCACGAATAATTGGTTTGGTTGTGGCAAGAGTAGTCACCGCTTGAGAGATTGTCCATATAGACTTGACAAGGGAAATGATGGTAGGCAAGCTCCACCAAGTGGCTCGGGTTCATGTTCTCCAAAGCAAAATCGGTTCTATGCACTTCAAAATCGACATGACTAAGAGGGTTCTCCCGATGTGTTTTCCAATATGTTGAAATTCTTTCATCTTGAGGTTTATGCTTTGCTCGATCCCGGAGCTACCTTGTGTTTTGTGATTCTATATATGGCTATGAGGTTTGATGTTCTACTTGATGTGTTGTTATATCCTTTTTCCGTCTCTGCTCTTATTGGTAAATCTATTGTGGCTAAGAGAGTCTATAGAAATTATCCTATTTCCTTATCCCATAGAGTTACTCATGTTGATTTTCTAGAGCCTGATATGTTAGATTTCGATATTATTCTTGGTATGGATTGACTCTTTTTATGCTTCTGTTGAATGTAGAACCCGAGTGGTTATGTCATGACCAAAGGTAACCCCTAGATATGACATGGCACACAAGACCCCGAGAGGCCTCATACAAGCCACTTAGCATACATTACATACAAGATAATAGAGAATAAAAGTTCAAAAGAGAATTTCATAACAAAGCTTTTAAAAGAAACAGCGGAAGTCTACATCTCATGTCTCAAAGCCAGTCTATCATAGAAAGTAAAGTTTGGAACGTAACCCAATACAATCCGAAAAGAATTAAAAGAAATGACATGAAAATAAGAACAACTAGGCTATGTCCTCGGATGGATGAGGACTCACCAAGTCTTCTATCAATCTGCTACTATAAAGCTCTAGCCACGAGTGGAAGGTGAATCGCCATTTCCTACACCAAAGAAGTTAATGTAGGCAAAAGTATGCGTTAGCACAATTAAGTACTAAATATGATAGCAATGCACATAAACACATAAATCATGCTAGAGAGAGAGACGTAATCATGACATGCAATGGCCAAGCTAAAAACATGATAAACATTAGAAACATGAAAACATAAAGCATATATCAAAACCAAAGCAAGATAAATCATCTTTTCTTTACTTTACTTCATCATGAGAACACGTGTTCATTAACTTGTGGGGAAAAGCCTTAACCGACATGTAAAACCATGTGAGCTATCAACATGGAATCCGGTGTCTACCCCACACCGAAAAGATGTGTCCTACTTGCCTAGGTAAGACCATGAACTTCTTAGCTTATGTGGATCCACTAGCTAGTGTCTATCATAGACCATCGCCCTATGGTGGCACATAGGTTATGGGACATGGGTAATCGCCACTTGTCCACTCGGTACTAAGCATACTTCCCACGGATTAATCATAGTTTATTTTATCTTAGGTAGACATGGGTAGTCGCCTCTTGTCTACATTAGTCATAAGCTCATTATTGGTAGACTTGGGTAATCGCCGCTTTGTCTACATTAGGGAACTTGGGTAATCACATCTTGTCCCTTCATTCATTAGAATAGCTCCTTAAGAACATGGGTAATCGCCTCTTGTTCTTTTATTAGTCATGTTGGGATAATTACGTGAGAAAACCTTTCACCACTCAACGATAACATCATCGAATCATAACTTTGGTACTTTACTCTCAAAGCACCCTTAGCTCATTATCACTTCATATGAGACATGCATAAGTTCATTAGCTTTATCTTTACTTAGTTCATCTTGCTCATAGTTTATAGATCATAGAGTTCATATGGGTTCATGAAAGTTCAACTCATATCATGCAAATTAATGCAAGCTCATGCTTAGAAAGCCATAATTAAGACAATTTACCCATACTTGAAGGAACTCACATAATAGAGGAAAATCATGCTTTTGACTTGATCATGCTAAATTCATAGGATTATCCTCAATTCATTCATATTTCATGCTTAGTTTCATAAAGATGTCATAAACTTCATCAATTCATAGCTCAACCCAACAATCAAAACATAAATTATCAAATTGGGGAGAATTAGCTTGGGATCATGGGGGTTCATGCAATCTTTAATCAAATCATGTGATTCACGCTAATTCATGCACTAAATTGCTTTATCACGCTAGATTGTGCATTGGGAATCATAAAATCAACAATTGAAATCATAATTGAAGAACCCATAAGACTTGATCAAAACCCTAATTCAATTGGGTTAGAGTAAACCTTTGAAAATCATGAAGAAGAGGGAGCACCCATTGGAGGAAAGGACTCCTAATGGTGAACACTATCATACCTCAATGAAACCCACAAGAATTTGGTGAAGATTGAAGGTCTTCAATGGAGGATCCTAGCTTCTTCTTCTTCCTTGAAGCTTGAGAGAGTTTCTTTTGGAGAGAGAAATATTTGAGAGAAGAGATTTTAGGAAAGAATTAGAATGAGAGGAATTAGGCTTAGAAAATATTTATAGGTCTTATATTAAGGGTATAACCGACTTAGATTAATAGGAGATCCATTAGGGAAAAGACCATAGAGCCCTTAATTAAAAATTGTCGAGGCCAATCGACGGACTGGATCTACGGTCCGTACATCAATTGACAGACCGTCCTGCTCTTCCGTCAATTGATTCAGAAAGTTTGGGCTGAAAATTTGGCCAAGTCTGAAAGGCATCTACGTGACCCATCTACGGCCCGTCAAATGAACTACGAACCGTCGTGCTACTCCGTAGGTCAAAGTTCAAAAACTTAGAAATCCTTAAAGTTCACAGTGCCGTTGACGATCCCCACCTATGGCCCGTCAATCCATCTACGGCCCGTAAGTGGCCTCCGTAGGTCACTGTCTTCAAGTGAGTTCTGCATTTTTAAGTTCTTTGAAAGCTTGGGGTATTACAATATCTCCCCCTTGGGAACACTCATCCTCGAATGAGAATCAAGACATCATGAGAAGGGTAATAGACACAGACTAACAACCCAACCTAGCATGCAATCACATAAGTGCACATATCCGAGGAGGAAACATCAACTCCAAGCTAAAGCATGATCAACTCATCTATATCATGAAGACTTTATGCAGCTCATATTCAAATGCACATAATCATATAAGAAAATTCATGAACATGCATAATCAAGGAATCATGGAAATCAACTATGACACATGAGACCAAAAGAATGAACCATGAGGAACTAGATACCTCAAGCTAAGGGAGAATTGGAAGGAAAGAGATGAGGATATCGGGACATCATATCGACCTCGGCCTCCCAAGTAGCACCCTCAACTAATTGATTCCTCCATAGAACTTTCACGGAAGCAACTTCTTTATTTCTTAACTTCCGGACTTGCCGGTCTAAAATCTCAACCGGAACTTCTTCATAAGTAAGACTATCCTTTATGTCAAGATTCTCTAATGGCACTATAGAGGTCGGATCACCCACACACTTCTTCAGCAATGAGACATGGAAAACCTGATGCACCGATGCCAAATCATTGGGCAAGTCAAGCTCATAAGCAACCTTACCAACACGTCTCAAAATCTGATATGGGCCTACATAACGGGGACTAAGCTTCCCTTTTTTTTTCCAAATCTCATTACACCCTTCATGGGTGAGTTTTTTAAGTAAACCCAATCATCAACATCGAATTCTAATTCTCTTCTTCTAACATCGGCATAGGACTTTTGTCAACTTTGGGCCGTTTTCAACCTTTTTCTAATAAGCCAAACTTTCTCCATAGCCTCATGCACCAACTCTGGGCCTATCAAAGCAACTTCACCAACTTCAAACCAACCTATAGGAGATCTACACCTCCTACCATAGAGAGCCTCAAATGGAGCCATACCAATGCTAGAATGGTAGCTATTATTATAGGCAAACTCAATCAAAAGCAAATGATCATCCCAAGTACCCTTGAAATGAATTACACAAGCTCTCAACATATCTTCTAAGGTGTAAATAGTATGCTCTGCTTGCCCATCAGTTTGGGGATGCAAGGTCGTACTAAGCTTAACACGAGTACCAAGGCCTTCTTGGAGCGACCTCCAAAATTGAGAGGTGAATTGTGCACCATGATCGGAGATAATGGATAAAGGGACTCCATATAGCCTCACCATTTCCCTCAAGTACAACTTAGCATAATCCTCCGCCGAATAAGAAGTCTTGACGGGAATGAAATGGGCTGACTTCGTCATTCTATCAACCACAACCCAAATCGAATCATATTGTCGCCTAGTGCGAGGCAGACCAACAATAAAATCCATATTCACATCTTCCCACTTCCAAGTAGGAACACCAATATCTTGGGTCAAACCTCCCGGCTTTTGGTGCTCAACCTTCACTTGTTGACAATTAGGACACTTAGCCACAAATTTCGCAATATCCTTCTTCATTCTTTTCTACCAATAAATCTCCCACAAATCACAGTACATTGTGGTAGCTCCTGGGTGGATGGAATATTTGGAAGTATGGGCTTCCGACAAAATTTGTCCTCTCAAATCATCAACATCGGGAACACATAACCGACTTTGATAACGAAGCACAACATCTCCCCCTTGGGAGAAAGCCTCTATGGATTTCTTGAGTACCTCTTCCTTTAGTTCAACCAAGTTAGGATCAAGATCTTGCTTAGCTTTCACATCATGCACAAAAGAGAAGTTGGAACCATTGTGAACCGTAACACTACCCTTAGCGGAATCAATCAACCGAACACCCAATCAGGCTAATCTATGAACATCACGAACCAACTCTTTCTTACCATCCTCAACATGAGCAGCACTACCCATTGAAAATCGACTAAAAGCATCCGCCACCACATTAGCTTTATCGGGGTGATAGAGAACACTCATATCATAGTCTTTTAACAATTCAAGCAACCTTCTTTGGCGAAGATTCCGATCTTTCTGTTTAAACACATATTGTAAACTCTTATGGTCGGTAAAGACATCCACATGTACCCCATACAAATAATGTCACCATATTTTCATAGCGAACACAATCGCCGCTAATTCTAAATCATGAGTAGGATAGTTCTTTTCATTTACCTTGAGTTACCTTGAAGCATAAGCAGTAACTTTCCCATTTTGCATAAGAACACATCCTAACCCAATTCTCGAGGCATCAAAATAAACCACAAACCCATCGGATCCTTCTGGTAAAGTCAGTATAGGAGCCGAAGTAAGTCTATCTTTCAACTCTTGAAAACTCTTCTCACATGCCTCGGACCATACGAACTTAACCTTCTTTTGAGTCAAAGCCGTCAATGGAGAAGCAATCGAAGAAAATCCTTCAACAAACCTCCTATAATAATCAGCTAAGCCCAAGAAACTACGGATATCCGAAGGTGATAAAGATCTAGGCCAATTCTTAACCGCTTCCGTCTTCTTAGAATCTACCTCAATACCATTACCGAAGACAATGTGACCAAGAAAAGCCACGGACCTTAACCAAAACTCACATTTACTAAACTTCGCAGAGAGTTATTGGTCCTTGCGGACTTGCAATACAACCCTCAAATGATTGGTGTGCTCATCCTCATTCCTTGAGTAGATCAAGATATCATCTATAAACACAATCACGAACATGTCGAGGCATGGCTTAAACATCCTATTCATCACGTCCATAAATGCGGCTGGAGCAATTGTTAACCCAAACGACATACCCAAGAACTCGTAGTGACCATACCTAGTCCGGAAGGCCGTTTTCAGAATATCATCCTCTTTCACCCTCAATTGGTGGTAGCCTGAACGAAGGTCGATCTTAGAGAAATAACTAGCCCCTTGAAGTTGGTCAAACAAGTCATCTATCCTTGGTAGAGGATACTTATTCTTAATGGTAACCTTGTTCAATTGGCGATAGTCAATGCACATACGGAGTGAACCATCTTTCTTCCTCACTAATAAGACCGGAGCACCCCATGGAGAAACACTTGGTCAGATGAAACCCTTATCCAACAAGTTTTTTAATTGCTCTTTTAGTTCCTTAAGTTCCACCGGAGCCATTCTATAAGGAGGAATAGAAATAGGCTGCGTATCTGGGAGAAGGTCAATACCGAAGTCTACTTTCCTTTCGGGAGGAATACCGGGCAAGTCATCGGGAAACACTTCTGGAAACACATTAACAACGGGGACCGACTCAAGAGCAGGGATCTCAGAATCTATATCCCTCACCCTAACAAGATGGTAAATGCAACCTTTAGAGATCATCTTTCAAGCTTTTAGGTAAGAAACAAATTGGCCTCTAAACATCAAATTTCCCCTCTTCCACTCTAGGATAGGATCATTTGGGAATTGAAATTTTACCATTCGGGTCCTACAATCAATCGAGGCATAACAAGCATGCAACCAATTCATCCGAAGAATAACATCAAAATCTAGCATATCAAGCTCTACAAGATCAACATGAGTGACTCTATGAGATAAGGAGACGAGACAATCTCTATAAACTCTCTTAGCCAGATTCTCCAATCGGAGTAGAGACACGAAAAAGGATATAGCAACACATCCGGAATAACATCAAACCTCATAGCCACATATGGGGTCACAAAAGACAAGGTAGCACCGGGATCAAGCAAAGCATAAACATCAAAGTGGAAAACTTTCAACATACCGGTGACTACATCGGGAGAGCTCTCTTGTTCATGACGACCTTGAAGGGAATAAAATCGGCTTTGCTTCTGATTCCCACTAGAACTTGACGGATTTTTGGACTGAACGCGTCGACGGTTATCCTCTTCATTCTTAGCCGCTAAGGGGAAATCCCTTATCTTGTGATCCATCTTACCACAACCAAAGCATGCATTAGAACCGTCTAGACATTTGCCCTCATGATTTCTCCCACACTTAGGACAAGTAGACAATAAAGAACCACCACCATTTCCTCCTTGAGGCTTAGGGTTAGACACCCTATCTCTGTTGAACTTAGGAGGAGCATTGGGTGAGCCTTGGTTAGAGAACCTTTGTCAAAATCTAGGATGACCATGTCCATCCGACCTTGAGTGTGAGAAGTTACCATCACCGGTCCTAGCCCTCTTAGTCTCTCTAGACCTTTCCTTGAGATTTTCTTCCTCTATTTGTTGAGCATACACCATAAGATGAGAAATATCCATGTCATTAACAAGCATAGCGGTGCGACATTCTTTAACCAACATTTCGGACACTCCTGAAACAAACTTGCTCATTCTTGCCCTAGGATCGGCAACTATGGAAGGAGCATATCGCGACAATTGTGTGAACTTCAAAGAATACTCTTTCACACTCATATTCCCTTGATGAAGATTGATGAACTCAAGCACCCTTGCCTCCCTCATCTCAAGGGGAAAGAACCTATCAATGAAAGCAACCTTGAATTTCTCCCAATTAAGAGGACCCTCATTGACCGCCCTCTCACTCTTCCTTTGATTGAACCAAATTTGGGTAACACCTTTGAGTTGATAAGCAGCCAACTCTGCTTTCTCTTCCAGCGTCACACCCATAATCATCAACACATTGTATACTTCATCAATGAATTCTTGAGGGTCTTCCTCAACATTAGAGCCATGGAATTCCAGAGGATTCATCCTCGTAAAGTCCCTCACTCTTGATGCCGCCATACCCACATTTGGGTTCACAGGAGCTACCACCTCTCTTTTGGCTTGAGCCAACACATGGAAAGCAGCCCTAAACTCTGCATTAGTAACTTGTTCAGCCAAAGGGTCGGTCGGAACTCTCCCATGTTTCTTCTAGCATAAGCTCTTCGGGTCGCCATATCCTGAAACGCATAGGATAGCGATTAGGAGAGAGAGACTTATAGAGTTAAACTCTATGGCATGACTTAGGAATAATGAAAGAAGTGGAGTTTCTTAAACGTCGTATAGCCTCTCATCAGAAATGTGGCGCGTTTCACACTCATGAACAAGACTCTACTTGACGCGGCTTATGAGACATCATAGGATCTTTCTAAAACCTTGTGCTCTGAATACCAAGCTTGTCACGACCTAAGGTACCCCCTAGATGTGACATGGTGCACAAGACCCCGAGAGGCCTTATACAAGCCACTTAGCATATATTACATACAAGATAATAGAGAATAAAATTTCAAAAGAAAATTTCATAACAAAGCTTTTAAAAGAAACAACGGAAGTCTACATCTCATTTCTCAAAGCCAATCTATCATAGAAAGTAAATTTTGGGACGTAACCCAATACAATCCGAAAAGACTGAAAATAAGAACAACTAAGTTATGTCGTCGGATGGATGAGGACTCACCAAGTCTTCTATCAATCTTCTACTATAAAGCTCTAGCCACGAGTGGAAAGTGAATCGCCACATCCTATACCAAAGAAGTTAATGTAGGCAAAAGTATGCGTTAGCACAATTAAGTACTAAGTATGATAGCAATGCACATAAACACATAAATCATGCTAGAGAGAGAGATGTAATCATGACATGCAATGGCAAAGCTAAAAACATGATAAACATGAAAACATAAAGCGTATATCAAGGCCAAAGCAAGCTAAAAATCTTTTGTTTACTTTCCTTCATCATGAGAACACTTGTTCATTAACTTGTGGGGAAAAGCCTTAACCGACATGTAAGACCATGTGAGCTATCAACATGGAATCTGGCGTCAACCCCACACCGAAAATAGGTGTCCTACTTGCCTAGGTAAAACCATGAACTTCTTAGCTTATGTGGATCCACTAGCTAGTGTCTATCATAGACATTCGCCCTATGGTGGCACATAGGTTATGGGACATGGGTAATCACCACTTTTCCACTCGGTACTAAGCATACTTCCCACGGATTAATCCTAGTTCGTTTTATCTTAGGTAGACAGGGGTAGTCGCCTCTTGTCTACATTGGTCATAAGCTCATTATTGGTAGACTTGGGTAATCGCCGCTTTGTCTACATTAGGGAACATGGGTAATCGCCTCTTGTCCCTTCATTCATTAGAATAGCTCCTTAAGAACATGGGTAATCGCCTCTTGTTCTTTTATTAGTCATGTTGGGAGAATTACGTGAGAAAACCTTTCACCACTCAACCATAACATCATCGAATCATAACTTTGGTACTTTACTCTCAAAGCACCCTTAGCTCATTATCACTTCATATGAGACATGCATAAGTTTATTAGCTTTATCTTTACTTAGTTCATCCTGCTCATAGTTCATAGATCATAGAGTTTATATGGGTTTTTGCAAGTTCAACTCATATCATTCAAATTAATGCAAGATCATGCTTAGAAAGTCATAATTAAGACAATTTACCCATACTTGAAGGAACTCACATAATAGAGGAAAACCATTCTTTTGACTTGATCATGCTAAATTCATAGGATTATCCTCAATTCATTCATAATTCATGCTTAGTTTCATAAAGATGTGATAAACTTCATCAATTCATAGCTCAACCCAATAATCAAAACATAGATTATCAAATTGGGGAGAATTATCTTGGGATCATGGGTGTTCATGCAATCTTTACATTAAATCATGTGATTCACACTAATTCGTGCACTAAATTACTTTATCACGCTAGATCGTGCTCTAGGAATCATAAAATCAACAATTGAAATCATAATTGAAGAACCCATAAGACTTGATCAAAACCCTAATTCAATTAGGTTAGAGTAAACCTTTGAAAATCATGAAGAAGAGGGAGGACCCATTGGAGGAAAGGACTCCTAATGGTGAACACTATCATACCTCAATGAAACCCACAAGAATTTGGTGAAGATTGAAGGTCTTCAATGGAGGATCCTAGCTTCTTCTTCTTCCTTGAAGCTTGAGAGAGTTTCTTTTGGAGAGAGAAATATTTGAGAGAGGAGATTTTAGGAATGAATTAGAATGAGAGGAATTAGGCTTAGAAAGTATTTATAGGTCTTAGATTAAGGGTATAACCGACTTAGATTAATAGGAGATCCATTAGGGAAAAGACCAAATAGCCCTTAATTAAAAACTGTCGGGGCCAATCGACTGACAGGATCTATGGTCCGTACATCAATTGACAAACCGTCATGCTCTTCCTTCAATTGATTCAGAAAGTTCATATTGGGGTGAAAATTTGGCCAAGTCTGAAAGGCATCTACGGGACCCATCTACGGTCCCTCAACTGAACTACGAACCGTCTTGCTACTCCGTAGGTCAAAGTTCAGAAACTTAAAAATCCTGAAAGTTCACAGTGCCGTTGACGGTCCCCACCTACGGCCCGTCAATCCATTTATTGCCCGTAGGTGGCCTCCGTAGGTCATTGTCTTCAGGTGAGTTCTGCATTTTTAAGTTCTTTGAAAGCTTGCGATATTACAGGTTAAATTTCAATTTTCAACTGAGCCCGTCCTAGAGTGGAAAGGGGGAAATTCTACGCCTAAGGATCAGTTTGTTTCCTATCTTAAAGCTAGGAAAATGATTTTAAAGGGTTTCATATATCATCTTGTTTGGTTTAGGGATATAAATTTTGAAACCCCTACTCTTGAGTCAGTCCCCATTGTAAATGAGTTCCCAGAAGTGTTTTTCGATGATCTACCCTGTATTCCTCTCGAAAGAGAAATATACTTCGATATAGACCTTCTCCCAAATACGCAACCTATCTCTATTCCTCCTTACCATATGGCTTCAACAGAACTTAAGGAATTGAAGGAACAATTGAAAGACTTGTTGGATTAGGGTTTCATTCAACCGAGTATCTCACCATGGGGTACTCCAATTTTGTTTGTTCGTAGGAAGGGTGGTTCACTTCGCATGTGTATTGATTATCTGTTGTTGAGCAAGGTTACTATTAAGAATAAGTATCCTCTTCCAAGAATCGGTGATTTGTTTGATAAACTCGAAGGAGTTAGTTACTTATCTAAAATTGACCTTCGATCGGGTTATCACCAATTGAGGGTGAAGTAGGATGACATTTCGAAGATGACTTTTCAAACTCGGTATAGTCATTATGAGTTTTTGGTAATGTCATTTGGATTGACTAATGCTCCGGCCGCATTCATAGACTTGATGAATAAAGTGTTTAAACAATATCTTGACATGTTTGTGATTGTACTTATCGATGACATCTTAATTTACTCAAGGAGTAAGGATGAGCATGTCGATCATTTGAGGATTGTGTTACAAGTCCTCAAGGACCAACAACTATTTGCAAAGTTTAGTAAATGTGAGTTTTGGTTGTGATTCGTGACTTTTCTTGGTCACATTATTTTCGGTAAGGGTATTCGGTAGATCCTAAGAAGACGGATACGGTTAAGAATTGGCTTAGACCTATATCCCCTTCAGATATTCGAAGTTTCTTGGGTTTGGCTAGTTATTATAGAAGGTTTGTGGAAGGGTTTTCTTCAATCGCCTCTCCATTTATTGCATTGACCCAAATGAAAATTAAGTTCTTATGGTCGAAAGCGTGTGAGAAAATTTTCCAAGGGTTGAAGGATAGACTCACTTCGGCTCCTATTTTGACATTACTGGAAGGATCCGATGGATTTGTTGTTTACTGTGGTGCTTCAAGTACTGTATTAGGGTGTTTTCTTATGAAAAATGGGAAAGTTATCACCTATGATTCAAGGCAAATTAAGATTCATGAAAAGAACTATCCTACCCATGATTTGGAGCTAGCGGCGGTTGTGTTTGCATTAAGGATTTGGAGGCATTACTTATATAATGTTCACGTTGATGTCTTTATCAATCACAAAAGTTAGCAATATGTGTTAAAGCAAAATGATCTAAATCTTCGCCAACATAGATGGCTAGAATTCTTTAAGGATTACGACATGAGTGTTCTTTATCACCCAGGTAAGGTTAATGTGATGGCCGATGCTCTTAGTCGACTATCAATATGTAGTGTTGCTCATGTAGAGGAAGATAAAATGGAGTTGGTTCATGATATTCATAGATTGTCCCGATTGGGTGTTCGGTTGGTTGATTCGAATGCATGTGGTGTTATTGTTTATAATGGTTCAGAATCGTCCTTGGTGTCGGATGTGAAAGCCAAGTAAGGTCTTGATCCAATTTTGGTTGAATTGAAGGAAGCAATGCTTAAAACGTCCATTGAGGCTTTCTCCCAAGGGGGAGATGGTGTGCTTCGATATCAAGGTCGATTGTGTATTCCCAATATTGATGATTTGAGAAAGAAAATCTTATCATAAGCCCATAGTTCTCGATATTTCATTCACCCGGGAGCCACCAAGATGTACCATGACTTGCGGGAGGTCTATTGGTGGAATGGGATGAAGAAGAATATTGCAAAATTTATGGCTAAGTCTCCTAATTGTCAACAAGTGAAAGTTGAGCATCAAAACCCGAGAGGTTTGTCCCAATATATTAGTATTCTTATGTGGAAGTGGGAAGATTTAAATATGGACTTTATTGTTGGTTTACCCCGCACCCAGCAACAATATGACTCAATTTGGGTTATTATGGATCGTATGATGAAGTCAGCTCATTTCATTCCTGTCAAGATTTCTTATTCGGCGGAGGACTATGCTAAGTTGTATCTATGGAAGATGGTTAGGTTACATGGAATGCCCTTATCCATTATCTCTGATCGTCGTACTCAATTTACTTCTAAGTTTTGAAAATCTTTCCAAAAGGGTCTTGGTACTTGTTTTAATCTTAGTACAGTCTTTCATCCTCAAACCGATGGGCAAGCGGAGCGTACCATCCAAACCTTGGAAGATATGTTGAGAGCTTGTGTGATTGATGATCATCGGTAGTTTTGACTCATTTAGAGCTTCATTTGTACTAAATTGGTGTCCTTAATGCCTATTTTGCACTCATAATTAATGTTAAATTGTTTATGTGCAGCAAGGACACTTTAGAATGAGGCAAGGACAAGATAATGCAAAAAGAAGCTGAAAAGTTGTAAAATTGGAGGAAAAAGAAGGCTTGAGCTCTTAAAATACAACTCGGCGACTCGTCGAGTGGATGTGCATATCGCTTAAAGTTCCAGTAGACAAGGAGGAGACTCAAGTTAAGTCGGCGAGTTTGGGAGCTAATCAGCGAGTCACCGACCAGTTAGGCGAGCCTGACTTACATCGCCTAAAGTTCCAGTATAGAGCCATGTTGGAACCAAGAAGCAAAATGCAAAGAGGAGCAACTCGGCGTATTGCCGAGTAGATCGGCGTATTGCCGAGTAGATCGGCGAGTCCAACTAGTATCGCCGAGTGATCCCACATTTCAAACTATGGGAAATTTTTGTGAGAGTATAAATAGAAATTTTGAAAAGAGAGTTGGAAGGGATTGAGTTAGGAACCAGGATTTCAGACTAAGAAGTACATTTGCACTGTGAGTGTTTTGGGATTACGGTCGAACAATTCTTGTGGTTTTTTTGGACAAAAGACATTGGGTGTAATTTTAATTGCTTTCATTTTCTTGTTGAAGACATTGTGAATCAATGGCTAACATCTTTGGTAACAATTTCTTCACTATTGCTATGGTTGGCTAAAACCCCAATGCCTTAGGGGTGTGAATATGTGTTCAACTACTTAATTAGTTTGCGGGTCTTACGGATTGCTGAATTTAATGGTTATTTAGAATGAGTTCAGTTGTTTATTCATGTTTTTATCTTATGAATTGAAGTTGCAAATTCAGTTCTAGTTTATATCTCTTTGTATGCTTGTAGAGGATGCATTTGAGTGGAATTAGCAATTGATGATTGTATGAGTTGTTGCTTGTACTACCCAGCTTGTTAAAGTGGGTTGAATTAAGGTATAAGATGGTTCTCTAAGTATAGTGCCTGTTGGGGTTTGATAGAAATCAATTGAAAGCATGATAGTTGATTGTAAAATGGCTATCGTAGTCGTATTCTTGCCTACCCATTATGATTCAGCATAATTAAGCAATTCGTAATGACCCATCTAGTGAAATTAGTAATTGAACACTCGCACATCCCTAAGTTCCCATCTCCCATTGTTTAATTTGATTGTTACTCGTGTTTGTTATCAAAAATTATCTAACCTCTTTATTATTGATAATTGAAAACTCAATGACTTACATTCTGTCTCGTTTTATTTTTATTTACCTACAAAAGACTAGATCACTATAGTACTTTGTATTCGAATTCTTTACTTTATCATTCCTCATGGGATCGACCCCAACTCCTTGTTGGGTTTATATTTGCTAGCGACCGCGTACACCTTGAATTGTTATAGGTGTAGTTGAGCATTATCAATCATGGCGCCGTTGCTGGGGAATGACGTTTAGAATTCTTGTATTGAAGTGTTTTAGTGAACTAATTTGGTTGTAGTCGAATTTACTTATTAGCCTTTTTGTTTTTTCTTTTAATAGGTGACAACATGAGTGAAGCTAGTAGTGTTATGGGTCAAAATGATGACATGGGTCATGTGAATGATGACATTGGTAATTTGAATAACTTCAATGTTGCTCAAGTAGGAAGCGCTGGAGCCATATGCTTGCCCCCTACTGTGGGTAATGTTATTTTTCATGTGACCGGGACCATGCTTCAGCTGTTGTAAATCAAAGGGTTCTTTGGAAGACTTGCTCATGAGGATCCCCATGAGCATATTCAGATTTTTTTGGATATGTGTAGCCCTTTCACATTCAAGATATCTCTCAAGAGTCGATTCGCCTTCATTTGTTTCCCTTCTCTCTAACCAGGGAGGAAACAAAGTGGTTGGCTGAACTACTAATAGACTCAATTACTTCTTGGGTAGAACTTTCAAAAGCATTCCTTGAATGATTCTTTCCCCTTCGAAGATGGTGAAGTTGAGAGAAGGTATTCAGAACTTCAAGACACTTGATGGTGAACCAATTCATGAGTCGTGGCTTAGATTCCAAAAGCTCTTTCTACAATGTCCTACTCATGGTTTACCTGAGAATCTATTGTTGCAATACTTCTACCGTAGCCTTAATTCTGTGAACAAGTCTATTGCTGATCGTTTAATCCTAGGTGGAATCATGAGACAGTCGTTTCCTATAGCGTCAGCGTTGCTTAATGATATGACTAAAATCAACCGGGCATGGCACACAAGAGAAGACCAAGTATCACCTCTTATAGTCAAAATGACAAAGGAGCAAATTGAGAAAGACCAAGAGCGTGATGCGAATATGGTGAAGATGATGACTCAAATGGATTTCTTGACGAAGCATGTTATGGTGCGAATTCCAAGGCCATGAATGTAGTTGCTATGAGTCCGGATGATGCTAAATTTGAAGCCATGTACAATGAAGAAGTCCAATTTGTGCCGAATCAAATAGTGGGTTCTCGTCTGAGCTATCAAAAGCTGAGTGGGAATCAAGGTTGGAACAAAGAACAAGGTGGTGGTTGGAGAGACAATCAAGAGTGGCGTGATCTAGGTGTCAATTGGAGAGATGGTGAGAGAGATCGGTATGTCCCTCCACATGATCGTCTTAAAGTTACCGAACTTAAGGCTGACCTAAGACCTTTAGGACTGAAGATATGTTGGCTCGTATTTTGCACAAGGTGGAAGGTTCGGACAAAGTGCTCAAAGAGATAAAGGCGTACTTCGCCTCTCTAAACCAAACAATCATCTCTCACTCAGCTTCAATCAAACATCTTGAGTCCCAAATGGTTCAAATCTCAGCCCAATTGAATCAAAGAACAAGTGGTGGCCTTCCTAGTGACACTTTAGCTAGCCCAAAGAACGAGAATGCTCAATGTATGGCGATTGTGACCCGGAGTGGCAAGGTTTTGGGTAGTGATGCGGTTAAAGTTGATGGGGCTGATCTGAGTAAAATTCCACCTATTGAGAGTAAAGGTGATGGCCTTGATGATGACGTGAACAATGATGTTCCCAACAAAGCCGATGACTCATTGAATGATATCACTTCCGGTGAAGTTGCTAAGCCAAAAGCAGAGAATGTTTCTAAATCGGTGTATCCAAGGTCGTTGCCTAAAGTTTATCCACCATTACCACAAAGGTTGAAGAAGAGAGATGACAATGAAAAATTCCAAAAATTTCTCTCTGTTTTCAAGTCTCTCTCTATCAATCTCCCATTGGTGGATGCTTTGCTCGAAATGCCGAGTTATGCTAAATTTATGAAGGAATTGGTCACGAAAAAGAGAAGCATGGACTTTGAGACAGTTGAAGTTTCTCATAATTGTAGTGCTATTATGTCCAATGTCGTTGCTAAAAAGGATGACCCAGGAGCGTTCACTATCCCTTGTACTATTGGGATGTTCGAATTTGCCAAAGCGTTGTTTGATTTGGGAGCTAGTATTATTTTGATGTCATATGCTATTTTCAAAAAACTTGGGTTGGGTAAGCCTAAGGCAATCACAATGCGACTTCTTATGGCTGATCGCTCCATAAAGCGACCTATCGGTGTTCTTTATGATATTTTGTTAAAGGTTGACAAATTCATCTTTCCGGTAGATTTCATGATTCTTGATTGTGAAATGGATTCTGAAATACCTATTATTCTTGGTAGACCATTTTTGGCCACCAGGAGAGCCCTTGTTGACGTGAAAAGTTGCAATTTGAAGTTTTGAGTTAACGAGGAGGAAGTCACTTTCAATGTATGCAAGTCCATGAAGCAACCAAGCGATCTCCATGTGGTATCCGTTATTAATGTGGTTGATGAAGCTGTTGCTGGTATTGGTGAAGTTTTATGTATTGGTGAATCTTTGGCTGCCATACTATTGAATTATGACAGAGAAGAGATCCAAGATTATGATGAAGTGGTGGCTGCTTTATCAGGTTTAGGTTTTTACTCGAAAACTCCTTTGAATCTTGATGTTGATTTGAAGAATAGAGAAAGTCCACCCGTGAAGCCATCCATTGAAGCACCCCCAAAACTTGAGTTGAAAGCTCTTCCTCCACATCTTTGATATGTATTTTTGGGGGCTGATAATACTTTGCCTATTATTATTGCTGCTGATTTGCTTGAAGGGCAAGTACATGCCCTTGTGAGTGTGTTAAAAAGATTCATAAAAGCTATTGGATGGACAATTGCTAATATTGTGGGGATTCCACTCGGTATTTGCATGCGTAAGATTCAATTGGAATTAGATTGTAAACCAAGCATCGAGCACCAACGGAGGTTAAATCCTCCGATGCAAGAAGTGGTTAAGAAGGAAATCATTAAGTGGTTAGATGCGGGTGTGGTTTACCCAATTGCAGATAGCAAGTGGGTGAGCCCAGTACAATGTGTTCCAAAGAAGGGAGGTATGACAGTAGTCCCGAATGACAAGGGTGAACTTGTACCTATGCGACTGGTTATCGGTTGACGTGTATGTATGGAATATCGGAAGTTAAATGCAAGTATGGAGAAAGATCACTTTCCAATGCCCTTTATGAACCAAATGCTTGATAGATTGACGGGTCGTGGATGGTATTGCTTTTTGGACGGATATTCCGATAATAATCAAATCTCTATAGCACCTGAAGATCAAGACAAGATCACTTTTACATGCCCCTATGGAACGTTTTCTTTTAAAATAATGCCTTTTGGGTTGTGTAATGCACCGACTAGGTTCCAGAGGTGTATGCTCTCTATTTTTGCTGACATGGTGTGAAACGATCCAAATGCCCGAAAATGTGCTTCGGAAACACCTATAATTGTAATTTCCATATATCTCAAAATCCGTGCATGATTTCGGAAATTCGACTTCATATTCTTATTTGTGGGGTCAAATTGAGTGGGAAATGGGTCTAACCCGAATTTTAGAGCAACCGTATCAAAATTCGAAAATCGCAAAAATTGCGATTTGGAGGGTCAACTTTAAAGGGCATATCTCTTAGCACACAAGGAACTGGAAGGGCTGCAAACTATTAAATTAAAGCTCTTTGAGTTAGCTTTCCAACGCACTTGGTTTCACCTCATTCCGGGTTAGGATGAGGGAGTTATGACCATTTTCGTAAAACCTGTCTGTGCAGATTTGCAATTTCCAGTGAGCTATTTTTTAGGCGGGTTGGAGACGTTTTTTTTTTATAAAAGGGGATATTGCTCCATACTTAGTTTTCATTTT
The DNA here is from genome assembly GCA_018342035.1 of Solanum appendiculatum. Lineage (NCBI taxonomy): Eukaryota > Viridiplantae > Streptophyta > Magnoliopsida > Solanales > Solanaceae > Solanum > Solanum appendiculatum. Next base: position 1,709,273 of record JAGDQO010000730.1, read on the forward strand.
CTTAAACTCAAAAACACTCTCTAAGCCCTCTCCAAAAATTCCCAAGATCTTCAACCAAATTCAACATCTCAAGCTCTAATTCCGGATTCAAGACTCAATCTCAAGCTTCGATTCTCCATTCCAATCTTCATCAAGGATTCTCCAAAGTTGAGGTATGTGGGTTTGATTGTGGAAACCTTCCTTTCCACCAAGTCCAACCATTTATCCTCTATTTCTACTTCAAGTTTATGGGTCCTCATGATCAATTATGAATTCTTGAATTACGGAATTACTACTACACACCCTATTATGGTCCTTTTTGCATATTATCATGAAATGGAATTTTTATGTGATGTTTATGGTTTACATTCTTCCTGATCAAATTATGAAGTTGTTGACAATATATAATATGTATGTTGTTTGTGGCTGATTTATTATGGATTTTGGAATTGGTTGCGACTAGTATTCTTGAAATACATGATTTCATTTTACATTGAAACAATTGACCCACCATGTGTTTGAAAAAATGTCCATATAGAAATTCTTAGGAAAGGGAAGGTCCAAGGTACGGTCCTTATGAGACGGCATGTTAATGTAATTACTGAAATGATGATGAAATGGACACCACTGTATATGATTTTCTCTAAATAAGTGTTTGTGAGTCGACCATGCCTAGTACGGGGGGGTAGTGGCCCGTATATAACCATATCGACGGGTTTGTACCTTGGTTGCCTAGTACGGGCGGGTAGTAAGACTCCGTATAACCATATCGAGGGGTTGGTTTACCTTTAGGTCCCGTTAGCACGGGGCGGTGGTAGGCCCGTATAACCGTATCGAGGGGTTGGTACCTTGGTTGCCTAGTACGGGGGGTAGTAGGCCCGTATAACCATATCGAGGGGTTTGTACCTTGGTCCCTAGCTCGGGGGGTGGTAGGCCCGTGTAACCATATTGAGGGGTTGTACCTCTTTCGCCTCTCCAAGGGGGTGGTAGGCCTTGGAAATACTATATTGATGGTCACTCGCCACACATGTACTACGTCCCACTAAATATGGTTTTTATGTAAGCATCATTATACATATCATTTCATTAATATGCTATTTATCGGGTATGATTACGCATTTTTCTATGATGTCCATCTAATGTAGCATTGCATTGCATCCCATATACTTAGTACATTCAAATGTACTAACGCATACTCTATGCCTACATGATGTCACCATGTAGGGACCGGAGCACCGCTTGACCATCCTCCTCCGCGTGGCTAGTACGATTTTCTATAGTGGTTATTGGTGAGTCCTCCATTTAGGGGACGTTGCTCATGATCTTTTGCTATGTATAAAACTTTTCCTTTTTAGTTATGTTTTGACTATGAGGGTGAGCCCGGTAGTTTGTCTTGGCCCCCGCTAAGTACTCATGTTTAGAGGTGGTGTTGGACAAGTTGTGTATTATGCTTGAGCTTGACTCATCTATGGTATTTATGTATCATTTTTTTTTTCTTGCTT